>WBMV01003451.1:363069-471355 GCA_013396655.1 Campylorhamphus procurvoides
TGAGCCAGTGTGTGCCCAGGTGGCCGAGAAGGCCAATGGCATCCTGGCCTGTATCAGGAATACTGTGGCCAGCAGGACCAGGGAAGTGATCCTTCCTCTATACTTGACACTGGTGAGGTCACACCTCAAGTGCTATGATCAGTTTGGGGTCCCTCAGTTTAGGAAAGATATTGAGGTGCTGGAGCATGTCCAGAGAAGAGCAACGAGGCTGGTGAAGGGAATGGAGCACAGGTCCTGTGAGGAGTGGCTGAGGGAGCTGGGATTGTTTAGCCTGAAGAAGAGGAGGCTCAGGGGAGACCTTACTGCTCTCTGTAACTACCTGAAAGAAGGTTGTAGCCAGGTGGGAGTTGGTCTCTGCTCCCAGACAACCAGCAGTAGGACAAGAAGGCACAGTCTTAAGAGGCACCAGGGAGGTTTAGGTTAGACATCAGGAAGAAATTCTTTACAGAGAGAGTAACCAGACATTGGAACGGACTGCCCAGGAGGTGGTGGATTCACCGTCCCTGGAGGTATTTAAGAGGAGACTGAACATGGCACTTAGTGCCATGGTCTAGTCGACAAAGTTATGTTGGGTCATAGGTTGGACTCAATGTTCTTAGAGGTCTTTTTCAACCTAGTTGATTCTGTGATAAATGTGTACTTTTATCACTTACCCTAAGAAATTTTGGGAGAATACGGTTAGAATTTCAAATTTTTTTTTTCAAAAATTTTATGTGCTATTCACAGTCAATCCCAGAATTCTGCAGTAGTATCTACATGCATTTCCTAGGAACAAGAACGGAAGTAGATCTGGTGAATAGTTTACAGTATTTATTCATTTTGATTGTAACAACAATGGACATGTATCTGATGTACCTCAATGCTTACAGATTGATAATGTGTTTGTTCTATTTGACTAATACAGAGCAACATGATCAAAATTTGTGCTATGAAACCAGACCAGGGAACAGATCATTAAGGGTGTTAACTGCTAAAACTATGTCAGCTTCCCAGAGCTCAAAGGTAGCTCCACTGATTTGCCCATGCTGGGGGTCTGATATACAGATCACGTCACATACATCGCCTGTACATACCTCGTGAAGTTCAGCAAGGCCAAGTGCAAGGTCGTACAGCAGAGGCAGGTGTTTGTGCAAACCCAAGTACAGGCTGGTGATTCTCCCCCTCTGCTCTGGTGAGACCTCACATGGAGTGCTGCATCCAGCTCTAGGGTCCTCAGCATGGGAAGGGCATGGACCTGTTAAAGCAAGTCCAGAGGAGGATCATGAAAGTGATGAGAACGCTGGAGCTTTCTGTCTGCTGAGAAAACAGTCTGAAGGAGTTGGGGTTGTTTAGCCTGGAGAAGAGAAGGCTCTAGGGAGACCTCATTGCAGCCTTCCAGTACCCGAAAGGGAACTGCGAGAGCTGGAGAGGGACTTCTTAATACAGCATGTAGTGATAGGACAAGGAGTAGATTTAGTTGAGATACAAGGAAGAAATTCCTTCACTGTGAGTGTGAGGAGACACTGGAAGAGGTTGCCCAGAGAAGCTGTAGATACCTGACCCCTGGAGGGTGTACAAGACCAGGCTGGATGGGGCTTTGAGCAATCTGGTCTAGTGGAAGGCACACTTGTCCTTGGCAGGGATGTTGGAACTACATGATCTTTGTGGTATCTTCCAATCCAAACTGTGCTATGATTCTGTGATCCTGAGTCATATCAGTCCACTTAATAACTTTCAAACTGTGATGCTGTATTTATTTAAAAATGTGATTTTTTTTAATCTATATCAGTTTCCATGTAATGGGGAGGCAAATTTCTTAATTACCATGTACTCCTGAATGAGTACAGATGTAAAAGCATTATTGGTGTCAGGGATCACACCCCTTTTGAAGCCATTAAGCTACCTGGGATTTGACCCTTTTTATTATATGCAAAGTCAAAATTACTTGACAGCATCCTTCTAACATATGTTGCATTAGTAATAGGGAAAATCTTCCTCTCTGCCACCCCTAATAAAAAGACAGCAATGATATTTAATCACTGATCTTAATGAGAGTTTTATTGAGTCTAAAATTCATTTATATGAAGAGTGAGACAATCTAGTCATGGCTTGGGGGGTGTGGTGTCTTTTGGGTTTTTTTATGTTTTGCTTTATAAATACAAATAGTTTAGCTACAGACTATAAATATGAAGTAAAGTTCAGGAAATGAGCAAAAGGATAAAAGAAAAATTGCTTTTTTGTTCCTTTAAACAGTTCTGAAAACATCCACATTATGCCACATCCCCTGGATTTTCCCTTCCACTCTGCTGTAAAAGGGAGTTGATTTCTGGAGCAACAGTTAGGAATCAAACATTTCGAAGTCTTAACCAAGATTTAGATCCTTGGGTGTCTTTGATCAAAATACTTAGACCTTCATCAGCTTTTCCTCATCTCCAAAATATGATATTTATTTTCACAGCAATGGGAAAAGGGACTGCAAGGCTTAGTTTGTTCTGTCTTTTGAACACGAGGTGTGATACCTAAAGGCAAAAAGTTGTCAATCCTTCAGACATGGTCTAGAGATAAGTTTCCAAAGCAGGAAAAGAACTGGATCCAAGTTTCCCATTACTTACTGAGTAACCTGCACTTTGTAAAAACTTTTGCTTATGTCTTATTTATTCTTTTGGAGGGAAGCTGAAATGCCTTGTGGAGATGAGTACATGAGGAGGAAAGAAACATATGCAGGCTGTGGGCTTTTTCTAAATGAGTGGTAGACTATTAAAAGTAAGAGTTCAAAGGACTGTACTGGTATTGAATTCAAGCTGCATGTTACAGGCAGTACTGTTAGTGTCTTTTGTAAAAGCAGCTTTAGTCTGCAATGAGTGTATTATCACCCTTTTGTACTGACAAAATATCTAATTTTTTGCTTTCAACACATTAAATAAAAGTCATTCTGCCATAGAAATTGCAATAATATTGATACAGGGGACAGGTTGACATAGCTTTTGTGTAAACCCAGTGTCTGATATTGCCATATCAAGACTGTAGCAGCTGCACATCATGGTTGTTGCCTTCTTGCATCACATATTTGGTTAAACATTCAAAGGCAGCCTCACTGTTCTTGCTCTGCCCTTGCTCGCGCTCATTCCCAAAGTCTTTAGTGTTTTACTAAGAGCTGAATAACACTCATAATACTTGACCACCTCAAGGACAGCTTTGATCCCAAAAGATGAAAACCCAGTGTGATTCATAAATTCTGCTCTTATTTCAAACGAAAAAGTACATAAGTGGATAGGCTTTCTAACTAATGTGTGACACCCTCCTTCTGAATTTGTATCCTGTAGATAGTTGCTCTATTTGGTAAAATAGTATACTACAACATTTTCCCTTCACAAGACACTCAGATTACAAATTCATTACTTTACTCACTTTAACTTCTCCCTATGATTAAGCCCCCAGAAAGTTATAGTTACATTATCAGAGAAAGACTCTCAACATTATATTACCACTGTTATATATTTCACAGTTTATATCTATCTGTCTATGAAAACACCTTTATAGAGAAAACAATATGACATTGTTTTTCTTTTGTTTTCTTATTTCTCTCACAGATTGTGAGCGTGGGAAAGCATGTTAAAGGATACCATTATATTGTTGCCAACCTGGTAAGATACTTTTCTAGAATTATACCCCTGCTCGGTAAGTGCAACACTGTTTTACTTAGAAGATATAGCACATTACACAACATTTCCAATTTCTATCTAATATGTGGTTGTACATAATACATTCTTTATGATGCATAAAAGAACTTGAGTTTGTTGTTGCAGCCATCTAGATACAAAGGGCACAGTGTAACCCTGCTAAATTTTATCAAAATCAATGCAGTATAAAGGACTGCTAGGTATATCTTGTGGCTGAATTAGAATTTACAGAGCTATGCTATAATTCTTGACACATCTTTTTATTAGTAGTAACATAAAAATTCTAGAGATAACTTTTCTACGTTCTCCAGGGACATTCATTTTCCTGTAAGATCATCAATTTCCAGTCAAATTACTAGTCCGGTATTTTCACTTTAAGTCTAAAGAGGACATTCACATAGATAATGTTCAGAAGAGGGCAAAGAAAGAGTAAATTAAATATTTTATTATTATAATAACTCCCTCTTTAAGCCAAAATACATGCCTGGCAAAGCACAGTGAATGTAGGACAGAGTCTCATGTATGCTTTGAACTGTTTTCTTTCTGCTCTCCCTCAAGGAATTTTAGCTGACATGAAATATTTTATTGTGCTTTGCTGTACTTACACCTTAACTTAAGATCACTTCAGATTATTCTTAGGGCCTCAGGTGTTTTAAATGAGACGTGTCCATTTTCGTAGGTCTTACAAATTAGATTTTTCAACATCACAATGTTATAGTTCCCCAAGTAATTTTTCTCATGCAAAATTGTTGGTGTAAACAAGGAACTGAATGTAGCTGTGAACCACTGGTGGGGTATGCAGTGAAGACAGGCACATCTACTCCTCTGCTTCAACAGGGGCACACTTTGTTACCTGCTGTCTGTTATCTACATCTGTGTGGGCCTCTCAGTATTCCTTAGGACATGAATCAAATCTCTGTCTTGAACAGCTTTTTTTCCCCTAGGATATTGGGTCAGTACCCCACACATTTTTTTCCTAAATCTTTCTAAGTGTGATATCCACTTCTGTTCTTACTGATCAATGCCAATCAGAGCAATTTAAGAAAATAAAAATAAGATACCTCTGAGCTAACCTTAAACATAGCTGTTAGGAAAGGAGCAGAAAGATTTATGCTTGCTTCTTAGCACTTTAGCAGTTTCTTTAGGTTCAGTTCTGTCTCTAAAGGCAAATTTTAGTAAAGAATTTGTCTTTATATGTGCTGAACAGATGAGCCAGAGAAACTAATAAGTCAGGAAGTATCTCTTTCAGCGTTGGAGGTCACTCTAGGTTTTCAATTTATAGCAGATCTGAGAGCTACCACACTCCTATTTTCACAGAAGTGTTATGTTTTCCTTGCACTAACAGTGAGATCCTCATGCATTGTCTCTGCCTTCTAATGTCTGTTATATTATCTCAGACATTTTCAGCCTAAACAATGAATCCTGAAATAAAGGTACTTATAGAATAGTGTTGTTCATTTTTCAAACATACAAACAAAGAGGGTTGCATTGTTTAAAGCACTAGTACAGTGCTTATTCAAATCTGCCAACTTTGATGGAAATTGGATTAAGGCTTTAATATTCTGCAGGCAATTTTCAGTTGATTTGCCAAAGGCATTTCTTCAAAAACTGTCTGCCATTCCCAGAAATGTGTTGCTTAGCTGTCAAGACCACCCTGGTAATAATATGGAAATAATATGGAAAAAGAAGAAAATGGATTTGTTTCTTTATTACACAAATGGAAGTTATCAATGAAGGTTCAACATTATTCTCTGGTTTTCAATTTTGCCTTCTAATGTAAACCTGCTGTTGTGCATTCTTTATGCTACTGTGCTGACCTAGAACAGATCTGGCCCACAGTGGTGTAGGAGGGCAAACAAAATCTTAAATTGATTTTCCAGGGATTCAAAGATATTTCTCTGGAGAGATTTATGCATGGAGGAGCCAATGTGACTGGATTTCAGCTAGTAGATTTCAGTACCCCAATGGTAACTAAGCTGATGCAGCGCTGGAAGAAGCTGGACCAGAGAGAATACCCAGGATCTGAGACCCCACCAAAGGTACCAGCTGATCTGAAGCACTACTAAAGATACCCTTCAAGTGTTCTAATTTCTGATTAATATTGTTGAATACATGGATGAATATTTAGCCAGAGGAGAAGATCTTACTATTACTGACAACTAATCATGACTATCCTTACGTTTGTGTGATGGAAACACAAACTGCAGCACATTCGCTGATGTATTTAAATATCCTTTGTCACTTACTCTGCAACTTCACCCCTTTACCAACAGCAATTAAAGGTCAAATGCTTAACTGACAAATTAATTTCAATGAAATTTACATTAATTAGTCTAGTTATCTAGGTTACTTAGAGTGCAGATCTTTCCCAAATGCTGAATTCTTCTGTGTATGAGATAATACTGAAATTGTAAATTTTCTACCTTTAATTTTTCATATGGAGTTTCCTCTGGAAATCTTCCATCCCAGAACCTGGTGTAGTAGTCACTTTCAGGCATGATTTTAAAGTGAAATCTCTTGACAGTGTTCCTCTATCCTAATCCCTCACAGACAGAGCAAAATATTTCTCTCACATGCAGTCTTCCTGGCATGCAAATCACAGTATAGCTATAAATATGAATTCCTCAAAATAGTTCTGTTATTATATGCACTAATGCATATCAGACCTAGTTAAAACTGGGCCCCTTTGTGCTGGACACTATGCAAAGATAAACAATTGGTCCTCCCTGGCTGTGAGATTGGTAGGCTGGCAAAGTCCAGAGAAAGCATTAACATGGGTATTACAAAGCATAGCTACATAATTCAGTGAACATTCCAGAAATTTATGTTCTGGAGAAAAAAAAAAAAAGAAGAAAAAAAAAGATGCTGTGGGCTATGGAGTGCAGACATCCCTAGTTACTGGTGACAGGAACAATTCAACCTATAGGACTTCACGCCTCACATGAACAGGATTATGCTGTCTCCTTCTGAGGAGCTGGCATGATTAATTTGAATTACACCTAATTCACCTATGGATAATCAAAATTTGAGACTATAAAGGTAAACCGTGTCTCAGAGAGCTTATAATATGCAAGACAAAGTGAAGGAAGGAAATTAGACTTGAATAAGGGAATTTAAATTTTGGAAGTTACAGGGCGTATCGGTAGCAGCCCTGGGCATGTGAACAACTTTCCCTGATGGAGTGTGTTTATCAGAGGACCATACTGAGAAAACACCCCTTTGTTTATGTGGCTCCAGGCTAACATCTGCCAAAGACTTGCTGTTTCGTTTGGCATGTTATCAACCTAAAGCCGTTACAGTAGTTAGTGCAGAAACACAGACCATTCAGAGTACGTGTCAGGCCAAGAGCCAACACAGGTTTTTCCAGTAGAAAGAACCTACTCTTGGTCATTCTTAACAATTCCCGTAGCCTGGTTGTCTGCTCATTAGCCACACATTTTTTCAGTTATATTTTCTCAGTGAGTTACTCTTTCTTTCTTTCTTTTAAGTTGGGTGGATGGGGTTATTCCTTAATGTATAAGATAAATGGAAAAAAAATAAGATTTGAATATCTCCAGTTTAAATTGTTTCATTTATTAATTCATAGGATGCAGATTTTTCTACCCTTAGGAAATACAGTTTTAAACCTGAAGATACTGAAATGTCCTGCATTTGTCTCTTAGACAAAATTGCTTTTGATTTTGAAGAGAGCTTTTTACTAAATGAAGGTGTAGAAACTGCTGCATAATGAATCAAACTAGAAATATCTGAGACAGCTGATTTTTGAAAGACATGCCAACTCTGAAACGGTATGTTTGTTCATCTATTTAGTATACATCTGCACTGACATATGATGGAGTACTTGTGATGGCTGAAACTTTCCGTAACCTTAGAAGACAGAAAATTGATATTTCAAGGAGAGGAAATGCTGGTGATTGTCTTGCCAACCCTGCAGCCCCATGGGGTCAAGGAATTGATATGGAGAGGACATTAAAACAGGTAAAGGGAGGCTTTATTCTATTGATCTTTTTGAATATTGGATACAAGTTGCATACTGTGACTTGGAAGATAGCGTTCACAAGGGTAGTAATGGGAGAGGAGAAATTATTTTTCAGTTGGCATTTGGAAACAGCTTGGGTTGCTCAGGTTGTTCTGGTTTTTAACTTGGAATGAAGGCAAAGAGGAACTACTACTATTTGAAACTACTGTTAGCTCTTTTAAGATATTTGGGACTTCCTCCACTGAACTGGTGAGCTTATTTGTTACTGTTGCAAATAAGCTGGCTATACAGATATTGTCATTTAAGGAAAAAGGTGTAGCTACACAATATAATCTTTAAAATATGTTCCTGTCATCTTTGATAAAAGTAGACTTCTCCCAGGGAAATCACATAGGTAGTATTTTTTTTTTCTTTAAAAAAGAAATAACCCAGAGCCATTGTTCTCTGATGTCAGGATTTTGAATTACTGATGAATATGGATGCCTAGAAAGTTCCAGATCTCTGTCAAGATGATTTAGCCTTTCTTTTGAATGGGACAGTAAGAAAATAAAAATCCTGCAGTAGAATTTAAATCATTGCAAATGAGCAGGCTCCACTCAGGAGAAACTGCTGAGGAGATGTGACTACTGACAGAGCTGGCAGCTCTGTGCCTGGAAGCCAAGGTTTCAGTCCTGGATTAAAATCAGCAGAGATAGAAATGGACAGAGGGAAAGAGTAAGTGATTTAAGTCTACATCCTGACTCTTAGGAAAAGAAATAAAGCATTTTGTATGCCTCACGTACTCTGTGCCAATGCACAGATTTGTAACAAGTGAGAGAAGCATTAAGTCAGGCTTCTATGTTTGGGCAGACAGCATGAGACTTCAAATTTGGCCAAAGAGGTTTGCATGACCAGATCCTGATACAATCAAAGCAAGCAGCAATATAGTCATGACATCTTTGGGATGAGGACTGCAGTTTGATGTAGTGTAGTGTCATCCTTTGGTGACACAGCAAAGTGCTGAAAGTAAAAACAAAGAGTTCTGGTTTCAGCTGAGCCACGGGTGGTGGAAAACTGCCACGGTCTTTCTTATGGTTTTACATCTGTCCTTCTTCACTGTGATGCTTTGAAAACACGTTTTTCAAGCCCCGTGTATGTCACCCATCTTCTGTGATCGTAAATTACTTTGCTGGAGCTACAGTTATTGTCAAGCTTACCTTAATGAGCAGTATCTGTTCAATTTGTACATTTAATTCACTGGAGTGGGAGCTAAAAGGATACATGAGCTCAGGCCAAACATCCTTTTAATTTTGTATATGACCCTAGATACTCTGCAGGAGCGATGAGAATAGTAAAAAAAATACTTCTCTTTAGAACATGCAATTGGACGATGTTGAGCTGCACAGTATGAAAGAGAAGAAGGTCCGCTGTGTGTCTTAGTCAGCAGTTAGATACTGACACATCTAAGCCTCTTCTGAGCATGGTCTGCCAGGAAAAAGGAATATAAAGAAAAGTAGCCAAATTTATTGCTTTATAATGCATGACTGTTCCACAGCATTGTTGTTGTGGTAGTCTAAGGACATAGCCAGGATAACTTGCACCGCTGTGTGTCATTTGAAATAAAGAATATGACTGGATTTTCATGCTTTTTCTGCTATGCTTAGGTTCGAATACAGGGACTAACAGGAAACGTTCAGTTTGACCACTATGGTCGCAGAGTCAACTACACCATGGATGTCTTTGAGCTGAAAAACACAGGCCCTCGGAAGGTATGTGCTGACAACGTTTACTGTCCTCATATCACATAAATGAGTTATGTGTGATGAAGGTGTTATGCAAATTTTTATTAAAGAGGACTACACACTTTAAAAAGATACAATACATTGAATGCATGGATAATACTTTTGGTGAAAGTAGTTTTAAACTGCATTTTCTACTAGATGCTATTATTAAGTGCAACAAATTGGGAAACACAAAAGCAAGTGTGCATCTTGGAGTGGTGGGATGTCAGTCAGTCGAGCATACTAATGAAACCCAGCTGAATGGCATGTTGCTAGGCAGCTGAGTGATGCTAAATGGTCATAACTCTGAATAGTAGGTATTTCTTGTATCTTATCCCAAGATTGCTGGCATTTTTAAGCAGGTTAATTTGTACATTCTGTGCAAATATGAATCATAGGCTGTAACTAACATAGGGTTTTTAAGGGTGAAAGGAGAGACAAGAAGATGAAGAAAGAATGCCCTGAATACTTATATTTCTGAAATTAATTGTGGTATCTAGTCCTGCATGCTTGATTTGTTGCTTATAATGCACAATATGCATTACAAATGCAACATTGATATTTGTCTAAGCAGATCCTCCATGTCTGAATGCTTATTATCACTCAGCCCAGTCACTTTGAAAAGATCGTCCTGGGTACTGTTGACCCTTTCTTGTCTGTGCTGAAATTTGTCCATATATCATAGTGTAGAACAGGTAAAAGCAGAAAATGTACACAGGGTCATGGATTTTATTTCCTTTGGAGTCACTGTGGGCTGCTTTGTTTGTGAGGTCATCAGAACAAGACAGGGGGGGAGGTGGTGGTGAGTAGGAGATTCATGACTGCTTGAGTAGGGCCAAAGCAATCAAAATTGAATTAAACAGCTTTCTGCTGTTGGGCCAGAGGTGACAAGTGCAGTAAATAGTACCACAGGTGAACTGTGTGTCCCCAAAGACAGTTACCTGCCACAGTGCCGAGAAGGGAGAGCGTTGAACTGCAGATACAGAGCAGAATTATACACTTGGATGAAAAAATTGCCAATATTTCATAGTATAGAGCTGTATACCAAAGAAAAGCATGTGCCTGCGTATAGGGCATAATGGTGTAGTTGTTTTTGGAAAGTAAGACAGATGGCTGAAAAATAAATTGGGAAAGAGGAGTTTGTCTTCCCTCTCTCTTGGGAAGTCCTCTGTCTCCTGCCAGGCAACGTGTCTGACCTTGCTACCAGTCCCTCCTCCTTCCTGGCTCTGTGCTGCACTGTTGGCAGCCAGAAGGATATATAGGTGGCTGGGATACATCAAAGGCAAATTGTGAAATATGCCCTTTTCATCCTCTATTCCCAATTGTACAGGAGGAAAGGCGAGATGCAAAAGGTGTGGTTAATTAGGTCACAACTTCAGTAATGGATTAGGGATTTTGCTTGTCAGTAAACTTCTGAAAAGGGTTGATGTTAGGCCTTTTTCGCCTATTTTGGGAGATATGTCTTGCTGACACCACTGCAGAGATGTCCCCATCCTCTCTTCTTGTCTGCAATTTAAGGGAAGGGTGGCTGCAAATAAGAGGAGCTGTGTCTGTGCTGTGCTAGGTGCTTTTCTTACCTTTCAATCATGCCTCTCTGCCACTCTTAAGCCATTACCTGTCTTTAATATAACAAGTCATAACAGCTTTGACAGATCAGGCTACTTGCAAGAATTTATTTCTCATGTATTAGATAGTGCTTTATATGTGATCACTGGACCAATTCTATGGTCCAGCCTGACAAATCCTATATAATATGTGAGAAATGACTATACTAAATTGAACTAAGAGGCCTTCACTTTTAATGTCTTCTTCTCATGTCCTACATAACATGACTGATGAGTCACCCAGCAATATCTTTTCAAAAGTAGCCTTTCCAGACAGAGTAATGCTTGGCTCTAATCTTTAGAAAAGTGATTTTTGTTGCCCATAGCTTTAAATATATGAACAGATCATTAGAAAATGGCACAGATAGACAGAGGCAGACTTCCATATAGTTTAGTAAAATGGATAACCATAGCCAATGTTCATGCTAGTTTCATTTATGCAGTATTTCTTACTTGGTTCTTCTCTGCAGAACATTGACAAAAGCTGCTGGTGAAGGGAAAGGGTGTGAGGACAAGGATCACAGAGATGTAAAGGAATGGCTCCTGTGACTGGAGTGTTGCAATCAAGTGGCACAGACTTTTCATTGGTCCCCAGGGACAGGACTAGAGGCAAGGAGCACAAACTAAAACACAGGAGGTTCCTTCTGAACATTAGGAAATACTTTTTTACTCTGAGTGACCAAGCAGTGTCACCAGTTGTGCAGGAAGGTTGTGAAGTCTTCATCGTTGGAGATACTCAAAAGCCATCCAGTCACAGTCCTGGGCAACTGGCTTTAGGTTGAACAGTGGGGTTTGAACCAGATGACTTCTAAATGTCCCTTCCCAGCTCAGTCATTCTGTGATTGTGTCATTCACCATGCATTATGTCACCAAAATGTTAAAAAATAAGAAGAAAATAAAAAATAAACAAACCAGATGTATTACATGTGCATGCACAAGACAGTCTAAGATTTGGCTTCTAAATTCCAACTTGGGCAACATGAAAATTGATTATCAAAATTTTTGAGTATTCTCTTACCCTTAGTGACCTGTGAGCTTTGTGGGAAGGCCCACAGAAATTATACTATTCACTCAAATGCCAAACTGTTATGACAAGTTTACTTTGAGGCAGATATTTTTGAAATATCATTTCCTAGAAGACAAATTCAACCTCTGTATAAGTGGATGCAACTGCAATGAAGTTCAACTGCAATTCAAATAGAATTGGAGGTACTTTAATCGCTGAATTCAATCCTATCCTTTGAGCAGTTTTTTCCACTGTGGATTTGAGGTATTTATAGGAACGCATACTGTTATTTAGTGCTCTCACAGTGGCTGTGAATCTGTATACTAATAAAAGTGTCATGACATATCTTTCATATTTATTCAGTAATCTAGTTCCAAAGTTACTTTAGTGCAGATTTGAACTGAACACATATGAGCTCACACTGATGCACACAAGTTAAAGTTTCTTTAGAAAATGCCTGTTGCTTCTCAAAAAATGCCTTTATCTCTGTTGGAATTTTCATGTGGTACTTACTTTTATAACACAGTACATCATTCATTTTCTGCTTTCCTTCTGAACTTCATAGCACTGAGGAATTGCACAATGACAAACAATCATTCACTATCATCATAAATTCCCCAGACTGACAGGTTTCGGTGTACTTATTCTGCCTTTAGCTGGTCACAGTTTTTGACAAGAATTTGACATTTTCAATAATCGATTGTATCTGTGACTGTATGGCTGCCTGGATGAGAAAGAATATTTGTTACCAGTGCATCCTACTAGGAAGTAAACCTCACTCTACACTATATCAGCAATGCTGGTGTTTATTCTTAGCTGCAAACACCTAAATCAAGGCTCCTGTGCTGTAAGAGCAACCACAAAAAGGAAAGGAACATTTCAGCTAAATATGCCAGAAGTTGTGCATAGGCAGAATTTGTGCTTACTTGCTTCACCTGTAGGGAAAAAAATCACTCATATTCAACCGTACTACTCTAGAGACTGCTAAAATGACCTGCCTCTTCATAATTTTTTTTTCCGCAAAGGAAATAATGGAACAGCAAATGTAAAAATCAAGAGGAAGGCCGACTCTTTTAAGAACATACATATATATATATGTATATATAATGCAAAAGCACTCCTCTCCACTTTTAGACTGTCATATCACATCACTGCCTTGAACAGTACATGATGTTTCTCCACACCATGAAGGCAAAATCCTATTTGATGTTGAATTTTAGTCAGAGTTCTACAATAAGGTTAGAAATAATATTGACTAGATAACTGATTTGATCATTTAGCCGGTTTCCATCATATTGAAATCTTTTCAGCCAAGGCACAGAATGTCCTTTGGCAGTAACACCGGAGCTCTGCCTGGAGCCTGCTTTCCTCTAAAATTCCCTTTCCTCTTCTAGAAAGATGGACAAGACATTCCTCTCTCCCAGCTCTTTGTCTCATGAACTCCTAATTAATCAAGGGAGTAGGGAAGGGACAGTTGCTGCTGACTGGCCCCCAGGTGCTTCTGGAAACTGAGCTGTGTCAGGTTGAATTGCATCTCTTTGATAGGAACCTTTTAAATCATGTGTTTGTTAAGTCATGCTGGAAAGAAACGTCAGTCTCCCAATTCATTAGGTTCCCAGCAACCTGGGGAGCCCCTTTAGGTGGGATTAGAACACTGTTCTACTGACACGTTTGTGTTCGTGTTGTCCATTTGACGAGGAGCTGAGTGCAGTCAGTGCTGGGTCACAGGAACAGCTACTGAGCCATTGCACAGACAACCGTGATCTAGTTGCAGAAAAGAGAATGGGCAAGAAGGGGAAAAGAGAGGGTAGGTTTTTTTCCTCTGTGGGAATACAAGAATGACAGATTCAAATCTGACTCTAGAGTAGCTCACTGCCAGGAATCAACAAAGGCAGCTGTTTCACCTTAAGGCTGCTCTGGGAAGAGTTGTGGCAGCCTAAATGCAGCTAAGGAGAGAAAAACTTGTGTTGTTCCACCTCCCTATAGATGCATTTAGAGACAATTCACTCTCATCATTCTTTAGTCAGTGGCAAAAGCAAGCACTTGTCTAGCTGGGGTGCTTAGCCTGCATGAGCTGAGTCACTCTCTGTTGGTGCTGTCTGTCCCATGAGTGTAAAGCAAACTTAAATAACAAGGCTTCTAATGTAGATACTAAAAGGTCAGTGCCCGCAGTTCAGTGGAACAAGATTCATGTAAGTCTCTGGGTTGGAGTCTCCTGGGAGGCCCATGATGGAGCAAGGAATTGAGATTAGCCATGGGGTTGCAAAACTGTCACCTAGGTGTCTTTCACTCCTCTGTCTAAGACCGGAAGATCTGGAAGATTAATGAATGAAAATATTCTTGTGGGGAGCAGAAATTCATGTATCTTGTTATGTCCCAGAAGGGTTTCAAACTAATGAAAATGGGATTTAACCTGTGCCTCTGGTAGAAGTAAGTAGCTCAGATCTCTCAGGAGCAGCTCAGTGGAGGAGATACTGGGTCTCTCTCCATGCAGAAGTGATGCAAGGTGGTATGCCCAAAGTGTTAGATATGTACCCCTGTATCCAAAGTGACAACACTTCCTTTGGCACAACATCATCTTTGAATCACTCTGTTCTTATAATAATTTATATTTGCAATAATGCAGAATGTAGATTTTACTGTAAATTATATACATTTTATTTTTCAGGTTGGTTATTGGAATGACATGGATAAATTAGTTTTGATTCAGCATGAACCTACACTTGGCAATGACACTGCAGCCATGGAGAATAGAACAGTAGTTGTCACTACAATCTTGGTAAGGTGTTCCTTTTTTTAATGCTTATATTGATGTGTGACACAATCTCATTTCTAGTTACACTCTAATTTACTCTGCTGGTTCCTAGGTTAGTGGAAGGGTGAGAGCCATATATCTTAATTATACTGACTGTCATGTCTGCACAGAGGTTTTTTGGTATGCATTTAAGATAATGATTCACTTGAAATCAGGTTTTTAAAACTGAGTTGTGGTATTTTTTTATTTTATTCAGTCTTTCCCATTTTTTACTGAAGTAAGTCTTAGAAATATCAGTTCTTATAACTCTAATTGATAAATCTTAACTATCAAGAAAGTAGAAGAAAAACCCAAGATATCTAAATGACAGAGTAGAACAGAGGGTATAAAACAAGATGACTATGCCATTGTCCATTTTTGTTGATAAATTATAAACTCAATAATTGACATTAGCAAGAGCTAAAATCCTAAGTTCAGTCAGCCAATCAGAATTGGATTATCTACTCTTAATTGTGAATGAAAACATGAATTTAGTAGATGCATTTGGACATATTTCTTCATATGTTTATTCGGCATGGCAATAAAATTTCCATTTTAATAAAACCTAAATAGATTTGTGGTCTGATTTTCCAGAATTATGGGGGGTTTAGAGTGGCTGCAAAGAAGAATGCAGTTGCTTCATTCATTTACATTTTTAATACTTAGTTTTTCAGAACATTTGTTTCTTACAAATATGCATATTTAACAATTTTTCCTCTGAAGTCAGACATGCCCTTTAAAGCTGATTTTTGTCAAAGCTAACTGGCAAAGGGTGACCTTTACATGACCGCTTTTAAGATTTTACATCTCAGTTCACTGCCCTTTTCACCTGCTTCACTTAGACAAGACATGTTAAACCAATAAACTGTCTTAAATGGGAAGGAATATTCTGAATGTGTTGGTAAGAAATAATTTTTCTAAGCTAATACAGTTTAAAATAATCCAAAGGAAAATTTCAAGACATTTTCTTACTAAAAATGCGGTTAATTAGCACATTTTCAGCAGTGTGTATCAGCATTTATACGTTAAGTATGTCTTAACAAATCTTCGATTGAGGGTTGTCATTCCAGGATACAAGCCAACCAAACTACTATACAGGAATTCAGAATGTAATTCCTAATCAAATTGTGTAACTTTTAATTTTAATTTTGCATGGAACATTTTAAATATATGTATCTTTTTCCTAAAAAATAAAAAAGAAAAAAAGAAAAAAAAAGAAAATAAAAGACTTGGTGATGGAAAAAAATATACTTCAGTACAGTCCTCCTCTTTTCAGCCTCTGATGAAGAATCCTATTTTAAGAAATTGATCGAGGAAGAAAAGAGTCCCAAGATGCTGCGAACATTCCTAACTAAGGCTCAAGTATTAACCACCAGTCTAGTAGCATTGAGCTAATTTTTCCATATGGATTACTGTTCCTCTGACTGGATGACCAGGCACTGAACCACCAAGAAAAGTTCTGTGATTAATCTGAAATGTCTAGAACAGATGACGTTACCCTTCAACTTTGCCAAGCTGAGAAGAGAATGATGTGAATAACAAGCTTTCAGTCGAAATTTTCCTCTCATACCTATCCTGATATCTTTGACTGAAGCTATCATACATGAATACTGTAATTTCCATAAATAGATCCACGCTTAGGAGAAGCAAGCAAAATATAATAATGAAAAGTAACATAAAATGTTCCTGTTTGCCAGAAAGGAAAAAAAAAAACAAAAACAAAAAAACAAACAAGAAACCTTTTAAAATGTGTTATCTTGCCTGTCCTGTTTGCATTGAAGCATTTTGGTGTGCATAATAAATGTTATCCTCTAAATAACTTTTCCAGCCCCTATATTGAAAGGACTGGTGGGATTATTTGCAAAACCAAAAATCTGAATTCCAAAGCATGCCCTGTGTTTATGCAGCATGTAATTTTTGGATAAATGCAATTAATTGAAAGCAGCACTGCTTCATGACCAAAAGTGTTCCCCTTTCATGTTTCAAAACCACAGTGCAAGAGAAATATATTAGAATTTGGTTTGAATAAGAATATATGGTGAATTCTGCCTTATCATGCTGATCTCCCATCCACTCCACTGGGAGCTGCACACATGATACTAAAGGCAGAATAGAACCATGATTCTTAATATTGGTCTGCTAGGGAAGTGTATTTAGCATCCATGCATATATGATGACACACACAAAGAAAAGATATCTTTAACTAGAATAACTTTCAGAATCCTGTTATTTTTCTCTTCTTTGTATTATAGTCATGTTGCAAATGCCGCAGAGACTTTTTCACCTCTTCGTTGCCCTCTTCACATTGGAGGAAAGTTAAAGCATTGTAGATAGCACATTTAGTTTTGATTGCTTGCGTATTTTCCGACATTAAACTGAAAAGCTTCTGCAAACAGTGATGTCAGGCTTTTCAGTCTTCAAAGACAGGTGTCATGGCAGCATAGGAAAAGTTTACAAGTTTTCAGCATGGCTCACTTTAATTTTTGCCTGAAGCCAAATAGCACAGACTGATTTTTCCTCTGTTTCTTCAGTTTTTACGAGTCTATGCTTACTTTGCTGTAGTGTGTCTGTATGGCTATTGCATAGAAAGTGCAGTATAATAAATTAGCTCTGCACTCAAAGAACTTAGTACAGTGTTTTCTACTTGGCAAAATGTTTTCATTTGTAACATAGTGAAAGCACATAGAATTTATTTAACATATTAGGTTTAGGCACTCAGCCTATCCCTGATTAGGTATGTGGTGAAGTAGCCGCCCAGAGAGAAGCAGCAGCAAATGCACAGTAGGCTCAGTGTATGACTAGAGAAGGGATCCTATTTGCAGCCCTGCTCTAACACTAAGGTAAAGTGAGTAACTTGTCTAGCTAGTTAGAATGATCATCCCTAATTTAGCGAGCTAAGAAATATGGTGACAAGTTGTTAAGATAGAATATAGATAGAGCCAACTCTGTACTTACTCTGAGATTGCAAAAAATCACAAAAGTCCTTTAGAACCAAAGCTTGATGTATGAGCTGCATCTTCATTGTGGCTTCTAGTTCAATATTTAAATGAGATATCCTCGGTGTTGGCAGATTAAGTTTCAAGGGCAGGATCCAGTTCACCACTGAGTCACCTAAATGTGGATGACTTTATGAAGGGTATTGATTCAGTTGCATTCAGTGACATTTAAGATGCTCTAGGATACGCAGCCTGCCCCCCATTTACCTATTTGTAAAGGGGCAACACAAAGGACCTGCAGAATGGCATTTAAGGGTCAAGCTGGTCACCTTAGGGCATCTCAGATGACAGGTAACTTTAAGAAGGTGACTGAGAACCGCCCTCATTGTTTTGACTGATGTACTCTTGATAGAGACTTACCTCAAAAATTCTTATTATAACCTTTTTTCTCATAATAGAAAAATATTTTTCATTAGAAACTTTATTAATAAAATTATTCAGTAGACTGGAGAAAAATAAAAGTTTTTGCATGACAATAATAAAGATTTCAAACCGAATCCTGGACACTTTATTCAGAAATTAAAAAAAAAAAAAAATCACCAAAAAACTTTCCATTGACATTTACAGAAATTTCTTTCAGAATAAAGTGTGATAATGTGTGCCACTCCTGTTCCAAAAAGCAGAAATTTCCTTGCACAAATATTTGTCACTTTTAAAAATTATTTTTGCAATGTCTGAAGATTTTGAAATCAGCTTTAGAATAGGAAAGCCAAGCATAGGTCTGTTTCATATTTGGGTTAGTTACTTTCTCCAGCTTCCCTTATAGTAATGAGTCATCAGCTGTGAGCATTTTACTGTACACATGAATTTGTGGCAATATGATGGAATGATTTGTTTACATCTATAAAGGTAATTGTTGCAGACATCAACTTGTATTTACAAATGTTAAGTATTGTTATAAAATTGTGAATTATTTAAGTAAAGCTTGCACCATCTCAAATATCTGTTCCGTGCTAGTCATTGATCATTTCAATGTGGACTTTTGCTTGATTCACTACCCCATAAAAAACTATTAGGCAGCTGAAATCTTGCAAATATTGCAGTGTTAAACCTCGTTCAGCAGTAAGTCAGATGTGTGTTTTATATCAGTAGGTTAAGAGCTTAGAGTTCAAAAATGTAATAAATGCAAAGATGGTGGGGGGAGATAATCTTTCTATTAGACAAGATGCTATAACTGGAAACAGTGAGAAAGTATACCTACTGTTTTCGGCTATTTCAGCTGATCTAATAGAAGGCATTACCTCCCTATAAGTGTCTTGCATCTCTTTTATCTTTAGACTAGCATGACTACACTATCATTACTACTAATTTAGAAAATGCAATTGTAATAAATTATACAGAAAAAAGGGTCTTTTTTAGTGCCACAGCTAGAAAAGAGCAGCAGGATATGGCTGAGTACATGCTATTGATCAATTCAGGTATTTCATGACTTTGCGGCAAGACCTTGAAAGTTCATCTATGTAAGTTACCTGCTAGCAAACCAGTAAAGCGTGCCTTTCAGTGTCCTTTTACTGTTACAACATCTGCACATCTTACCAGTTTGAAACACCCTCAAAGACTGAAATGTACAGAATTTAAAAGTAATGCTGCTATTTGATATTTTTAAAAAACAGTCATGTCAAAACTCACATTCAGTCTGATCCACGTCCCCCCATCAAATTCTACCTTGAAAGTAGCTGTCTCATTATTTGGCAGGTAGGCACAAGCAAAGAAACTGTTATTTATTCTGTATAAAATAGGTAGGAGGGAAAGAACAATATAGTAAGCAAACTGTAGTAGGTGTTCCTGTTATTTTTAATTGTATTTCATACTGACAGATCACACTCAATTGCTGCTTCTTTTGTAGCAGTCGTTGCAAGAGGTACTACTTCACTCTACAAGATAATTGCATTGTAAGAAATATTCTTTGCTCTATTTTGCTCTGAATCAATGTGAAGAAAAGAAAGTGGATGGGGAAGAGAACCCATGTGGTTCCTCCAAGTCATCCAACAGATCCCTGTCAGAACCCAGGTTTTCCAAGGCCTGACTTGGTTGTCCTTCCATTGGATGGGATCACCTCTGCTTTTACCTACCAAGGACACTTGTCAGCGTTCCCTCACAGAATTCCTGGGGAGGAGGGCTGAAGATCATTTAACCTTTAACAGGAAAAATGAGGCATCTGTCACTTTGCTTTGCTGCACAGAAACAGTTGAAATGCTTTTCCTGTAGCAGCCGTGTCAGTGGTGAGGTGCAAGCAGGAGCACAGTGTCTACGTTTTGCAAGAAGTAGCAGGCTGACCTGTCATCCTTGTGCCTGTCTTCTTTGAGTCCATCACCAATATTAGTATTTCATGGTGTGACTCTAATTGTATACCTTTTGCTTGGGATTTATGACTGAATCAGAAGAGCTTGCAGTCACCAGCTCTGGTCTTTGGGAAAAAAAAGTGGGTTTGAGGTACAGCAAGCAAATGTAGCTGAATCTTGTAAGGAGAATTTAGAAATTAGGTCACTGGACACACTTGGTTGCACTTCTAGCTAGTGATTGGCTGAATCACAGGCAGAAAACATAGTATTTTTTGCCTCTGTTTATTTTAAACCACTTTTGTGCAATAATAAATGTAGAACAACACAGATTTTGGTTTTTCCTCTCATGGCAACAAAAAACATACATGAGGGAGCAATAGTTGATACTTGTGGCCAAAATACTTCCCAAAATCAAGATCTACCGCAAATAAAGGACAGGCTACCTCTCCCTGCTTTTCTCCCTCCCTCCTTCTAGTAGACGGGTGGTTGAGATTAATGTTATTTAAGTGGGAAATACAAGAAAAGGTGCAGGCTGCTGGTAATACTCAGCAGTTTTCATTTGAAGATGGAAAATCTGTATAGGCAGAGGCTCTTCTGTAATGCCACATATCCTCCTTTGTTAAACACCTAATAGAGGTAAAAAGATTGCTGTTGCTTACAGCTGATGTTCTTGTAGTTTCAATGAAGCAGGCATTGTCAGACTACAGGTTTATATTTATTTTTGTACTAATTATATCTGTAGGAAATATGTGAATAGGGCAGTGTACTACCAAAGTTAGTGTCAAAAGACCAAACGTTTGCCAGGGCCAACACAGGCAAAACTTAAGTTGCCTTTATTTTGTGATCTCAATTCAAACAATGGGTGACTTCAGTCACCTTTTCTATTAAACAAATATTTCATATGAAACTGGCCATGAATATGCATTAAGTGATTTAAAATATCACCAGAAAGTACAGTTTTACTTAATGATTGCTAAAGTCTCAATCCACACAGAGCTAATAAGAAAAATGTGATCCTGATTTCCCAATCATATAATGTTCAGTACTGTGATAGTATAGTTTACACAAGGAATGGAAGATCCACTTTTCACAACAGGTTTTACTTGTTTCCAATGGTACTCACCATCCAAAAATATTTTGATACCTCTATTTCATGCAACATGTAGAGTCACTGTCAACTTAATACCTTTTTTGTCCATGGATATCACTTAGGTTCATCCTAAAAGACCTTGCAGAATCTGCACTGTTTATTTGAAGAAGATATGAGTTTCCTTGGGAATGTATTTCTATGTTCTCACTAAAATGTATGTAGTCTCTTAGTAAACATGCATTCTAAACTTCAAGACAGCAAGTCATGCAGGCTCTGCATCCAGAGTTGCATAAGGGAGTAACCACACTAAGTTAGAAGATATGCTTACTTACTGTAGTCAGAAGTATACATTGTACCTGCATTGTCTCATGGTCCTTTGCGTTGTATAAGTTCAACCTCTGTGTTTTAAATTTAGTATATACTGCACCAAGGTCTTTCATTTAAAACAAAGTAAGATTGATTAATATTGTGAAATATATAAGCCAAATTACAATGTAAACAAGATACCTTTCCAGAGGAATTTCTGTTCATGCACTTTAATTTAAATGTGCTAATACTATCCATGAACTCTTGATAAAATGTGTTGCTCAGTCAGTACATGACATGTTTGTTTATTTTTCAGAGTATTTTGGGTACACTTCTCCTTTACAGTTCTGCTTCTCTCATTATAGGAAGCCCCATATGTTATGTTCAAGAAAAACCATGATACGTTTGAAGGGAATGACAAGTTTGAAGGATACTGTGTAGATCTGGCATCAGAAATTGCAAAACATATTGGTATCAAGTACAAAATTGCCATTGTTCCTGATGGAAAATATGGAGCAAGGGATCCAGAGACAAAAATCTGGAATGGGATGGTGGGAGAGCTTGTTTATGGGGTAAGCATACCAATTTTTGAAGCAGGATTTAATTTATCATAGTATAAGTAATAAAATAGGAAGTATTATGTGCATTTTATTTAACCTTGGGGTCACAAAAAAGAAACAGAATCTTGTTTCAGATCTCTGTGTTTTCACCTCTTTTCAACAGAAAAGTAAATAGTTTCATGCCAGTTCTACTATTTCTTCGAGTAGTACCTTGTAACATTAGAACATCCATAGTTTGTATCTCCCTTAACAAATCATTAATGTTAGAGACCATCTATTCCTGATACATTGTGAAACTTAATTGGAAAGAATATCACTCATTAATTCATTTCCATAGAATGATGGACAGATGTTTTAAAAAAGATGGAACTCTTGCTCTAGTTTGAAAAATGGAGAATCCACCATCTTATATTAATCATATGTAATAAACCACCACAAGCAAGTACACAATTAGGCAATTCAGAATGAAGACAGACTTTTAAGATGAGCATCAATAATCAAATGTAAGAGCAAGCCTGGTAAACTCAACAGCTGACAACGTACAGGGATCTAGAGAAGGATTCTTCATAATACCATAACAGTTAACAGTTCTGTTGACACATAAAGTTCTAATACTTAATAAAAATAGTTCCAACAAACTCAAATAAATACTTGCAGTATGTGGGGTTACCAAAAGTAGCAAAACTCAGAGCTGAGCTTGCTGATGAGCACAGTTACTGGTACCTACCCTGAGAACAGATCAGAATTCTTGGAGAAACTTTTAATTTCAGTGATGGAATTAAAAAAATCCTCAAACTGTTCAGGTGAGAATATTTCCACCAGTGAATTCATAACGTGCTTCAACCTCCCTATTAAAAAACTCCTGCGTACTGGTTGATCCATTCACAGTTGCAGTTTTCACAATTCCAGTGACAATTTGGGCCATATGTCCCAAAGCCCTTGTGGCTTTTCTAGCAGCTCCGTTTCAATTCCCTTCTATCAGCTAAATACAGCTGATAAATTTTTTCAGTATCTTCTCCATTAGGATCAGTTCAAGGGACTCTGCAGAATGACAGTCTGTGTCCTGTAGGAGCATGGGAAATAGTGCCCCAGAATTTCGTTGATTTCCCTTCTCCATGGGAATGGAAAGGTTTTATCATCTTCACAAAAGTCTCCATGTTCTTGGACATTCATGAAGGAACCAATCTCAATTGTGTCTTTAAAGAGCAGAAACACTGAATGTCACCAAGCGTGTATATCTACTTTAGTGGCTTGGAAGCAGCTCAACTTGTAGGATCCTGAAGATTTTCCAGACTTATTTTATCAAGCAGGGAGGTTACTCTTTGTCTGGCTTTTAATTGCAGTAGCAAACTCATTGACATCAATGGCTAAGAACCATTTTACAACAGAAGGGTTTTTTTAATAATCCAAGAAATTTTACCCTTTGTGAGAAAATTCCCCTGCCCAAATGCACATTTTCAGTGGCCTATCATCTAGTTGAAAATTATAGAGGGAAGTTTCATTTTCTGTTTGTTTGGGGTTTTTTTCCTTCTTTACCTTGAAAAATTTACCTCATCAAACCCAAACTGCCCTAGTACCACGGGGGCATACAGAGTGCTGTCAGGAAACACACAGAGGGGTCAACACCTGTGGCTGTTAACACAGGTGAAGGCAGTAAAGCTCAGGGTGTTAGGAACCTGTTGCAAATTGCCTGCATGAAGAGGATAACCCAGAATACATGGCCAACACTTCATTTTTTGTACTATAAGGGAAGGAGTTGAAGGCTCTTTCAGATTGTCTGTATAGGAAGGCCTCAGTGTCATTGTGATTCTGGGACTGGGCCCTGGCAATGAGCTTCAGCAAGGCTCTTGGAGCTGCTTTTTTATTGAAGAACTAAGTTGCTGTTGCCCACTGCTCTACTGTCCAAAGGCTCCTTGAGGCTGTATCAGTGGCACCAGGGAGTGTCCCTCTGCATTGGAGCTTGCCTGACTAACCTACTAAATTGCAATGGTCCCTGATACATTTTTGGCCCATAATTACTGTCCAGAAGAATTCCTGAGCCCAGCTGGATGCTAGGATGGAGGAGAGATCATTCCCTGTAAGTGGCTTGAATGCAGCCGTGGTGGTTTAGAGCTCAGGTGGCTTTCACGGTAGCAACACTGACTGTCCACTGCCATTGGCCTTAAGGCCAAGAGCTACACCAAGCATGTTTAATGTATTTTTACAGGTGTAGCTTTAAAGGAAATTGTTAACTTACAAAGTTTGCTGCTAAAGATTTACACAGGGAATCTCTCAAGAGCATCTTCCCTGCAAATTCCTTGAGTCCTTGCCAGATGAATGACAGGGCATCAGGTTCCCAGGCCTGTTCCACATAGAGAAGGCAGAAAAATCAGTCAGCCAGGGACTTTGCTGCAAAGCTCTGCTAGATGAGTATGTTCATTAGATCCCCTAATCACAAACACAAGTACTCTGAGTAGCTGGCTATGCTTCAAGCAAGGCTTTTTATATGCAGCCAGGATTGGGACAGAATTTGCAACTGAATTAGCAAGTTAACGAGATGATCTGTTTGGGAATCATTTTACAGCTTTTAATTCCCAACCACATTAACGGATTAACAGACAGTTTTGTGAGATTGGACCCTTTCTGTTCCACATAAAAGGCTCCTCTGCTCTTTTACTCTTTCCACCATACCCCAATGCCCCTTAGCCTCATCCATGTTACTGAGAGTGGATATGTGACAATTTTATCCCATGTTCCCTTGGGACCCGTGTGCACCATTGATTGCTCTGGTACCTGGAGGTTCAACTGCTGCACAGACCAGTTTAGTTGTTTCTTAAATCCTGTAGTTGGTTTTTCCAAAGAAAACAGCATATTAAGTGCTGCAGTGTACAGTTTTGCTAAGACTGTATGGAACATCACGGTGTGGATGGTTACTTAATTGCCTGTCTTGTTTTTAGTACTCTGTTAAAAACTGCCAGGAGATTTTGGTCATTTGTCCCTGTTGTATCCAAATGCATGCAGTAGCCCATATGGATTCTATTTGTTTTGATATCTAGCTCACAGGAGAAATTATGACTGCAATGAAATACCATCAAGCACATGCAACAGGTGTTTCCAAGTAACAGTCAGCTCCAATTAAATATTCTTTCTCCTGACACAAAATGCTGCTCTTTCGCTGCTTAACACAAAAGGTCACAACTCATTTCTGTTTGAAATCTGAGAAGCCATGAACTTCTGAGATTGAAACCACTTTCTGCATGATTTTTGTCACATAGGTTCACTACCTTCCTACAACTTGGACCAAGCATAGATTTTATTCACAAGGTTATAATAATAATATATTCCAGAAAAGAAAATGTCTCTTACTATCAGAGCCAGTCTTGCCTCGTTGTATAATAGTGAAAGGATCCAGAATCCATCTGTATTTGGTAGTGGTGCAGCCTTGATTGAAATGCTGTTACAGATGCAGTTGATTCAACTGTGAAGTATCATTAGTCTTTGTCAAAACACATTTCACTGGCAACAAAATCACTAATTGTTTGCACCATAGTTATACTGTTAATTATTTAAATCCATAATTACATGGTGTACATTAACTGGGCGAACCACAAATGCTGGTAATTATCATGCACAGCTATTGTCATCATTTAGCTTTCACAATGAAGAGTTTAAGTAATCCTTAACGTGGCACACTGTAGTCTTATAAAAATAATTAATATTACCAGTTTGGGGAGACTGCACTTTTTTCACATTTTCGGCATTTGTGGCCCAGCTATATACTGTCCCTTTACATTTATTGCTGTGACATAGACTTATCTTCATTATGAATCATCTGAAATTGGATCACTGTTGTAAAGAAATTAGATAAGTTCCTGTTTCTCCTCTTTAACTCCTTCAAGTACTGGTGGCAGCTAGTCCTGATGTAGTTCAAGTTCTGCATATCTTCCTTGAGCACTTAAATTTGGTAAGATAAATCTTGCCCAGTGCAAGATTTAATATGCAATGTGCTAAGTAGGTCTTTAAAATCTTCTCAATTGATACTAAAATGGTGATGTCACTTTTCTAACTCACTTTGTGAAAACTAACAAGCCTCAAGGATCTGTGTTTTAACCCCAGTAGCAATCTACAGACAGAAAAAAAAAACCTGTTAGCCAACACCTTTGAAAACCAATGACCAGGTCTGTCATTTACACTGTATTAATGAAGATACCACTATGTGACAAACACAAAGAAGATTGGCAGTAATACATCACAGTTGCCATGTGTCCTTTGCTTAATTAATTTCAAGGACTCCACATTAGGTATTCCCAGTAACTAAAACTCAGAAATATAAAAGACTGACTCTAAATAAGGAAGCCGTTCTTATAGAAAAAAAGAGTTTATGAGTGAGACGAAACACAATATGCAGAAAAGCCAGTAGCCCAAACCATCCTACAGTCCTTAGACTACAGAAACAAAGTTTACTTTAGAATTTTCAGGCTATTAAAAAGTGTATTTTAGACATGGTATCTTTCTTCATATATATTTTCATAAAATATCTATTTCAGGAAGATTTATGTAATCACAAGGCATCAAGAAGCTAAAGTTTTAAAAACACCTTGTATTACAGAACTTAAGTTAAAATTCAGAGAATTATCAGTGTAGTCATAACATTTATGCAAGACATTAGCACCAGAGATAATTTCTGATACTTTTGCAAGGTTATGATTTTATATGTGTTACTTAAACAGTAATAACTTCACATGAAATTATAAGTGTATCACAAATATTTCCTAATGACAGATATAATCTGATTAATAATAGATATAATCTGATTAATAATATGGAGCAATTTTTGTACAAATTTTCATTTTTGGCCCATTGCATTGGAATGAGTCAGTTATTTTGAATTATTCACAGTTATAAAACTGCCAAAATAGGTTTAAATTTTGATTACACAAAATTAGTTTAAAATTAAATTCCATAAAATATATATAACTCTGTAAAACAGTGTATAAAATAGAAAACATATATTATTTTAAATGCATTTATCTGTCTCAAAGTTGTAAGATGACAAAAAAGCCTAATTTCAATTTCCCTTTTTTTGTTTTTCACACAAACTATTTACATAACACTTGACTCAAAGTATTTGAGCACATCCTTATTTTTCAGCATGTTTTAATCTCACTGAAACAACAAAGTGTTCACAAAATATGCTCAATTGCCCCCCTTAGCCTGTAAGCTCTGTAGAAGTCCACAGGCTCTACCCTGTGACTGTACCTAGACACAGCATCACCGTGATGATCAGGAGAAAGGTTTCAGCAGCTTTTGCATCTGTTCCACTCCCACAGGTGCATCTTTTGACCCAGTTCCCCTTGCAATTCCCATCTGAAGTGCTGCTGTAATGACAGCTTTAGCATACAAGGCAAGGCAGGGAGCAACTCCGAATGTAATGTTGCATCCCTAATGATAAAAATGATCCATTAGCTTAGCTACAATATCTTATAGTTCATGCAGACATCATTGTTAACAGTCATAATCACCTTCATCAATAATGATTCATCCAAGACTGGCATTTTCATTCTAAGAACATGTTAGAAACACATTTAAAAATATTTGTGACACTAGTGGGAATAGTTTCAGCACACTTTTTATCCTTTTATCACATGATTTCACACACTTATTTTCTGTATACTTGCCTTTTTCAGTGTTTAAAATCTGACTCATTCCTACTGAAGTATCTTTCCCTCAAGACAACTCTGTGCAGTTTGGTGGAATCACAGCAATAATTAATCACCTTTGTGACTTCATGCTATTTGGAAATTCCTTGAGTCTATGACCTACTTCCCCTCAAAAAATTATTATATCTTGTGAAAATATGACAATAAATTACTGTCTCTTTGATCTTCTAAAAAAAACTCTCTACATGCAGGGACAATAGGCTCATCATCATTTTTCTTTATTCCTTGAATTCCTTTACTTTAAATCTAAATTACTGCCTAAAAAGATCTTCCTACACTGTTGCCCACCTCTATGAAGTTTAAGTCTTCTTCTTAGCAGAAAAAATAAGTATCTGTATAGTTCTGTAAACTAAAAACCTGCAGTATGTATGTTTTACTAAAAGCATATGGAGTAAATACAGAGTGTAATAGAAAGGAGAAGAAAAATGTTATAAAAAGCATTTAAGCCGCAGTGTCCTCATGTTAATAACATACCTTTGGAATTAGCTTCTTAGCTGAGTGTATAAGCCAACTTCAATTAATCTATACATCTATATTTCTTTTTTCTTTATAGAAAGCAGAGATTGCTGTTGCGCCTCTGACCATCACTTTGGTACGAGAAGAGGTCATTGATTTTTCTAAGCCTTTTATGAGTTTGGGGATATCCATTATGATCAAAAAGCCCCAGAAATCTAAACCAGGAGTGTTTTCCTTCTTGGACCCTTTGGCGTATGAGATCTGGATGTGCATAGTCTTTGCCTACATTGGTGTCAGTGTGGTCCTGTTCCTAGTTAGCAGGTTTAGTCCATATGAGTGGCACACAGAAGAACCAGAGGATGGGAAAGAAGGACCCAGTGACCAGCCTCCCAATGAGTTTGGCATATTCAACAGCCTCTGGTTTTCCCTGGGTGCCTTTATGCAACAAGGATGTGATATTTCCCCAAGGTTTGTGTCAAATCTTTTTACATTTGCATTTTATCTTCAATACTGAAGCATAAAATCTTCATTAATTTTCCTGGGAGTGTTTTGAAGTTCATTCTTTAGGAGGCCTTTTCTTTTTTTTTTTTTTTTTTTTTTCTTTTTTATTGTCCATGATAAGGGCAACAGATAATGTGCTTCGAATTTCAGTCATTACTATTATTTTCCCAATGTCAGTGTGCATAAACCACAAACACCTCTCAGAAACAGCAGGTACACACAGGGGGATTTCACTGGGTTGAATTCAGAGGAGCTGTGTTGTTGCTAGATTAGTCCCATTGTAGTGCAACTATGAAATGCAAGAAATTGTGCTTAATGTTGCCTTCCATCGAAGAATGTCCCATTTCTGTTCCCTGTCAAGTTCTACAGTGCTGCTTCACAAATACTGCTCTGAGAGACAATATTTGACGGTCTGTTTCTGAGAAGCCACGCTGTATTGCTAAGCTGTGCCTTACAGAGTGCCTGCCTCAGATCTAATACATGATTCCAGTCCTGAATTTCTCAACCTTTTAGGATGCTCTGGAACATTAGTGGGCAGTAACTAAAATGTCTTAATTAAGCGTTATGACCCAATCTTTCAAACTTAAATGCTTCATTTTAGCCATTTGCAGTGAAATTTTGAATGTTCAGCATTGGCCTAACCCTTCTATTGTTGAAGTTAGCAATAAAACTGGTACTGATTAAGCGTGTATGGACATTACTCCTCAACAGCCTTCTCATCAAATTAGAGGTATTGAAAAGGAAAATACAGTTTTTTACTTAGCAGAAATGTCTCTGTTACCACAAAATTCTTGCTTCTTAAATAAAAAAAAAAATTGTGAATGTTCAAATGATTGCAGTAGCTTGTAGAATATTGGAAAAGTTTGGGTGACAGTAACATTTTAATCCTACAGCCCACATAATCCATGTGCAAAGACTTTTGCTGGGTTTTTTGTCTCCAAAAAGAGATTGCATATCCAGTATTTTTGACAAATTTGCTTCTTATTTTAGGCATGTCCTGAAATAATAACACTGAGATTACTGTGCAAGAGAATTCAAGCTTCTGTATACGTGCGATACACATTAGTACAGTGGGCTCTGTACTGTTGACATTAAGATTCGGGAGTAAAAGCATTTATTAGTATTTAAAATGCAAATAATCTTCCTCCCATTGACTGTTACTTAATGACAAATGGTCAGCGATAATGGTGCCTTCTCTCTCTCTCTCTTTCTCTCTCTTCATGGCTTAAGAACTTAAGGAAAATGTGCATTATCTTATTCATGTTTAGATCCCTCTCAGGTCGCATTGTTGGAGGTGTCTGGTGGTTCTTCACACTCATCATTATTTCATCCTACACTGCTAACCTCGCGGCTTTCTTGACTGTTGAGCGAATGGTCTCACCCATAGAAAGTGCAGAAGACCTTGCCAAACAAACCGAAATTGCTTATGGGACACTGGACTCAGGGTCAACCAAAGAGTTCTTCAGAGTAAGTTGGCATGTCCTTCAGAGCAGCTCTCCCTACCAATTGCTCTTATAAGATGCTTGGAAGTGTGAAATAATGTTACTTTGCAGTTACATGTAATATGGTTTGTAATTCCTGCAATACTTTAGCTGCATTTTTAACCCACAAGACCATTTGTTGGAGTTTTCAGGTTTTTTTTAATTTGTGGAAAGCTTATTGATCCTGTCACATGGGCAAAAGAGGTGCCTAGGGGGATACTGAAGCCAGTGATAATTAAAGCAGCATTGCACTATTGATTCATCTGAAGCTACAGTACTGAAGTGATGTGCAGCATTGAAAGCCTGTGATGGTAACATGAAGTCTTGCAGGTTTTGCTTCTGCTTATGGATTAGGCTGTGTGCATTTTGCTTTAGGGTCTTGGGTGGTGGGCAGGAAATGCATTTTTTAACTTGCTGATTTTCAGATGGATAATAAAGAGAAAATATAACTCGAGGGAATATGGTTGGAGCATTAGGAAATAGCCTAAATAGCCATTCATATGTCTGTGCTGTCTCTATTGATTACTTCATTTTCATTTACTTTCCTGTGTTAGTGTGGTTGGTATGTAATCCTCATCATTTACCAGCTGGAAAACAGGGAGCCTGGACATCACAAGGAGCACATAATTAACAGGCCCTCGTGCCTTATTTCATGCGTCTAGCAGATGAAAGTTAAGCTCAGCTGACTTAAGTGAGTTTAGTATTTGAACACAGCTCTGAATAAATGCTGTGAACCAGTAATCCTTCCTTGAAAATTACACAGTTTAAAGTCATTACTTATCTGAAATGTGTAGTTTAAGGCATTTTTAGAAGTTGAGAAGATGGAGTGATAATTTCTTCTTATTGCGTAGTTGAAAGGGGACTGTTCTTTGTTAGGTACTCCCACACACCTTGACTATTTTCAGTTTGGCTACACTGAGCTCAGTGAACCATTAAAAAAATTTTTGCATGGGATTTGTAAACTACAGACAGAATCAATTCAAGGGCAGCTTCTGAGTGACCCGCAAAAGCTCTGTAGTGAAATGGCCTTTCCATTGTGACAGTATCCCCACAGCGGAGTGCAAACCTGTTCTATTAGCTGTAAGAAGATTACTTGTAAGATATACTTAACAAACACATAGTGGTTGAACCCTCGCATCAAGAAACTGACCAAGGAGTTCAGTTTAACGAAGTTTCCTAGACTTCTGTAGACACTGGAGGAAGAAAAGCAGTGCTGTGCATCCCTATGGGACATGTGTACTATGTTGAAATAAATCACACATTAAAGTATCTGTCTCTACATGGACTCTAGAGTTATTTCACTGATACGGCTGGAGGGTTTGGATCCAGTTCACTGACAGGTTTCTAGTACACCTGTCTTCTTCTATATTCCAAGTGTTGATATATACAATATGACACTATAGATACTCTCTTGGAGCTTTATTTTATATCCCAAATGGTAGAAACTCAGTTTGTGGTCCCTAGAAGCCCTGACTTCACACCAGATGTCTACAACAGTTGTGGCATTGTATTAGAGATTGTATTAGGAAGCTTTGTCTGAGAACTGAAATATGTTGGTGCTGAGATGGACCTTGAAAAGAGTATAGTCCCTCATACTCATTATTTATATTCACATATGTTTAACCCATAGATTCTTCTTTCGTTTATTTTGTGGAAATTTAATTAATTCTGGGAATTTCAAATTCAGGCCATCATAAGCTGAGGTAGTAACCCCATATATAGGTACAAATAGTTCTTTCAACTAGAATGAAGCTGTGATAATACTTAGAAACATGATGCTGACCAGGCAGATTTGTGTAACTTTGGATTTATCAACTTGTTGCATTTTCAAGAGTATCTGGTGCTTGCAGTTTTGTTTGGTGATGATGCAAAAATTAATTCACAAAGAAACAGTAAGGAATGGAGTTGTTTTCTTAAGAGTTTCAGAACTGTTGCCCAAACCATTGTTTTCAGGTGATGAGGTCGGGTATTTTGATGCAGAAACAATATTGGTCACAAAAATTTCAGGATTCTTTTAAATCATCCTGTAAACATAGAAACTTTTTTGTTTGAATCAATATTTTATGCGATATTTCTCCTTAAAGAGAAGGTATTATAATGAAGTAAAAATGTCTGTAATGACAGCTGTTCTTTCACTTCAGTCTTACAGGGTTAAGAGAGAAAAGAAGGGAAATAATGTTCCTCTTTTTATTTTTTCCTTTCTTTCAAAATACACAGGGAAATATTAAAATTAACTACAAATACTAAATATCATTGTGTATGCAAAATTTGAAGCTTTATCAAGATTTGAACTGTGTTGATCACTTCTTTTTTTTCTTTTTAATGGTGCGGTTGAGACCCTGTTATCAAATTATTTCTAATCCATCACAGTATAGTGATTCTTAATGATATTGTATGTGCTGTTTCTAAAAATATTTTTCACAAAACAGAGACAAAGGTAAAATATCAGCAGACAATATCTGCTGTATTTATGCTGTTTGCATAGTACATTAATTAGGACCTAGACTGAAACAAGAACAAAAGGAGACTTGTGTGGCAAGGCCAACATTTTGTGGATTTGGAAGCAATCATCTTCACTTTTTGCTATTAGAATCATGTGTAACATGTCTGTCAGTGGTGATTATTTGGCTGAAGATGAGCCTTCAGGACATTTTCTCATCATTTGGTCATTTCTGATCAAAATGTCAGAAATCCTGAACACCTATTCTGTCTGCTTTGATTTTGGATTGAAAACAGAAAAAGGAAAATCATTTTAAAGCCAATATAAAGAAAAAGAAGATTTTGCTACTGTTACCTATTTACTCTTATCTTCTGCTTTAGATGCAATGAGAGTTGTATTTTCTGAGCAGCTTGCTTAAGAGGGAAAGTAGTTTTAGCAGTCTTCATCAGAAAAGCCCAAAATGAAAATTATCCCAGCTTGGTTGACTTCAGGGAAAAGCTGCAAAGTTTCCTCATATGATAATAAGAAATATCTGTCGGTTCAATCTTCGATTTTCAGTCTGAGTTGACATGTAGAAATTGACTGTTAACAAATGAAAGTTTGGGAGAAGAAAATGTTCTTACAGAGCAGATACCTTGTAAGACTTTGTGCATTTTTTTCACTTTTGATAGGCAAAGGAAATTAGATCCTAAAAAAAAAAAAATCAAATATTTATATGCAGCCTTTTTCAAATTGTCTAGGCCATTGTTTCCTCTAACTAAGATAGCTATTTTATATGCTGCATGGTTTTAATTTTAAATGAAAGTGATCTATTATATGTTTACTTTATAAAGAATTTGATGTAGTGGATGTTAGGATGTAAGAAATGTTTGGAAGTGAATGCAAAGGCAAGAAAATATTCTTGAAATGGTGTCTGGTTCATTACTGCTCTCTTCCATTTTTTTCTTTCTGTAAATTTAAATCCATGAAATTACATCAGTGTAAAGCAAAAAGAATGCATTGGTGGCTTAGTTTATGCTTTGCTCCCAGCCACTATTATGTAAATGAAAATAGCTGTGACTACACTGGAAAGAAATGGTGACAAGGCAGTATGGGACTATGGACACACACAGCTGTTGTTGATGCAAATTTTATTATATTTGACAGAAAGATAAAATTACGCATATAGACAAACTCAAAAAAGCAAGGATAATTTATGATGTTCTGCTATAGGGTATTTTTATTGAACATTTCTGTTTAAATGCCACTTCTTTTCAAGATAGACTTATGTTCCTAACAAATTATTTTCTAAGTAATTATGCAATCATTCAGGAATTGGTAAAAAGGAGTGCTTCAGGGAAATTTTTCTCACCTATACAAAGACTCAGTTCCAAGCTTTTTAAAGCCATTGTCAATTTAAATAGTGTCCAGATTATAGGATTTGGAATTTGTTTAAATATTCTAAGGCCCTTTGTTTTGGGGTTTTATAATAATGGATATTTTCCTGGAGTGTTCAGCACAGTGTGGGAAAGGGCTCATAGACCAAATCTTGCCTAGCTAGAATCTCCTGTTGACTCAAATAAAAGCTGACTTGAGCATTAGGTTAAAAAGTCCTTTTTGCATCATGCATAAGGGAAGACAAGTGCCATCTGTTATAATGAAAACACTGTGTAGTGTTTAGCTGACACACTGCTGTTTTGCATGTATGTATTCCTACTGCTGGAGGAAGCAAAGGAGTTGTTGGGTGAATCTAATGAGCATGGGAAACTTCTCAGTTTTTTTCTGACAGCATTTCCTTCCTTTCTTTCAGTGCAAACTTTTATTTGTTTTTATTTTTTGTTAAGAGTTTTATTTTTGCCTAAGTATTCACCTGGAGTTGCACCACGCATTCCCAAACAGGAAAATTTCCAACTAATGCACTCTAAACCAAAAATTCTTGTGCATTCTTTGAGCCAGTGCATTTTCTACTCAGTTACTGGCCATATCAGTCTTTAAAATAAATCCACTGATACTGCATATCTGAAATAATACCAAATTCTTTAAGATAAATGCTTAGGGCATTCCACTTCCTTTAAATAACATATTCAATCCAATTTGCTGTTTCTATCTTTTATTGTGAACCATGTCTTCAAATATTGTGTAGCCTTCCTGAATGCTAATTGAATGAATTCTGAACTCTGAATTAGGAAAGGAGAAATCTTACTTAAGCTATTGCAATTCGTATAACAGAAATGCTTGAAGATTCAGCACAGTATTTATGGGGAGATTATTTTACTGTTTCTCTTTATCATACAGACTTATTGTGAACATCTATTTTATATGTAATTCCCTAAAACACACCTTTCAGTGCTTTGACTACATGGACTGCCTTTATCTTACAGCAAATTCATCTTTGCAGCTATTTTTTTTTTTGACTACTAGAGGTTAGGTGAACTTAAAAGTAATGTCTGACATTACAGTGACATTGATACTGCTGTTTCTTATTTCTTTTAAAATAATCATGGAATTCAAATCAAATCCTTATCCAAGATTTGCCCAACCTCAGTTGTCTGAAAAATTAGGTATGATTGATTTTATTTGAACAGTGCCATTCTGAAATGTTGCAACATTCTTTTGTTCTAACTTCTTTTTGATTTTCTCCAGAGATCAAAAATAGCAGTGTATGAAAAGATGTGGACCTACATGAAATCAGCTGAGCCATCAGTGTTCACTAGGACTACTGCAGAGGGAGTAGCTCGCGTCCGCAAATCCAAGGGCAAGTTTGCCTTCCTGCTGGAGTCCACCATGAATGAATACATTGAGCAACGAAAGCCATGTGACACCATGAAAGTGGGAGGAAATCTGGATTCGAAAGGCTATGGCGTAGCCACACCGAAGGGTTCTCCATTAAGGTGGGTGGAATAGTATAACAATATAAAATGTGTTGTTATAGTATTCCACCTTCCCTGATGTCCCTGATATAGCTCTTTTTGTTTTGTGTGTGAACATGGTATGTTATTTTTCTTTTCTTCCATTTCATTCTTTTTTTGATCAACAAAGGTAACCATTTCTAATTGCAATATGGATTTAGCAGCTATAGTTGGCATATCTTTCAAGGCCATATAAAAACCAAACTGGTTGAACACTAGCTACTTGAAGTCAACCTCAATAGAATTAACATCAGTTATTCTATTTCATCAGCTTTTTTCACCAAATTCCACCCTTTATGGCAGTATTATGCCTACATTATCTGCATCAGTATCTGCATCAATAATATGCATACATTTTATGTTTTGTTTATTGATCTTGGCTGCTAATTTCTGAGTAAGAAGGTGCTTGTAACATCTTTTTTTCAAATGTTCTACCTTGGAGACAATTAGTCCTTCATTAAAGGAACTTCATTAAAGTACATTTTGTTAAAGCACCTTCTTATTTAGAAAAAAAAGTTTGTGTTTCTAGCATTATGCATTTCAGTACTGCCTTCAAACACCAGTATTTTCTTTATCATGTTATCAGATGCCTTCAGTTTTGATTCCCAGGTAGAACATCATTTGCTTTTCATTCAAATTGTCAGGGGACACAAGTCAAGGTAGTAGCTTTGTGTTAAAATTGGCAGTATTTACCATTCTGTTGTCTTTAAGGCAAACAAAACTTGTCTTTTCCTCTGGTAGATTTGTCAATTTTCTCCAAAGCAAAAGAGCAACGAGCAGACCAAGGGAGTGTGGCCTGTGGAGTCTGACAGTGATAGGGTGCACATGAGTGGGGGAAAGGGAGTAGTCAGCACCCCACTTCTCCCATTAATGCTCATAGTAGGAGATTACAACGTTAAATAGATTCACAAAGGGGAGGACTTAGGTATAAGGGAGGAGTTGCAAATGCAGATGGATCCCTAGTTCTGTGGAGGAAATAAATAAGGAAGTATCTCTCTACATCTGTGACTGCAGAGGTGACATCATTACCACTACACAGATAACTAGACTCACTGGTAACTTGTCCGTTTAACTTACACACAATACCACAGACCTCAATATCTGTAACTGTATTACAGGGGTGGTAATAGGGGTATTATCAGAATTGTTTTCATCCACAACAAAAGAAGATTTGTATGTGCAGGGTAAAATCAGGCAATCAGTGACTGATCACGAATTTTTGGTCCTTAATGTTCAGTACCTCTCAGATTTAAAAACTGCTATCCCCATTGCTGAATAAAGTAGTATGAGAACATAAGAAGGTGAGAGAGGGAAAATGACAACAATAAAATTATTAATTATATAGAAAAACATATCCAGATCTCGTGAAGTTGTTAAAGGTAGAAGGCAGTAATAACAGGAGAGGCTGTTCTATTATCTGGGTATATTTTCAAAGCACTTGTTTTTTATTTTGTATTTATGATAGATTGCTGTCTCCTTCTCACTGTTTCAGCCAATGTAAGAGTGGTAGGCAGCACTGCAGTTTAGTGGAGCTGCTTTCCGGTAGTAAGGAAATGCCTATTGCTGGCAGTCATACTTTACTGTGCCAATGCTGGGGCAAGCTTTTTAGGCGTCATTGTGGCTGCTGTCATAGATTTCCTAGCAGTGGGCTGTTTGCCTTAAGGGTGCTTTATGGTGTTAGTCCCTTTCCCTTTTTTTTGCAGAGTATTCAATAGCAACAAGAGACAGCCTGTTATAATGAGCACCAATAGCCAGTGGAAGTTGATTTGTGTCAAATTTGGTCTTATTTCAGTTTTGTTTAGTTAGCTAGATAAAAATATGTAGGACTAATGGGGATGAATCATAAAGCAGTTAGAAGTAAGAGGGCTTAGTAAGACTGTCTAATAACAACAGAGAGGAAGAGCACAACGATGATTTTAAGGATCCAGTGTGAAATCCTGGTTCCATCCCAGCTTTCAGTTTCAGTGAGGCCACAGTTTGGTCTCCCTGGGGTTCAGCAACTATCATTAGGGTGATGTGATCAGAAGTGTGTAGTTTTCCACATCCTACCTTCAAAAGTGGTTCAGAAGGGAGAAGAAGGGAAATCCTACCCAACTGGAAAATTGGACCAAATCTTCTTTCAAGCTGTCTCGACTGGCTGTCCACGTCCATGCCTTTCCTGAGCCTTTCTTTCACATGTGCTAAGCTGCTTGTTCTCCTGCTGCACCCCATTCCCTCTCCAGCCCCAGTGACAATCCAGCAGTGCTGCTTACCTACTAAAAACATTAAGCAACACACTTAATGTTCTGGATAAAAATAATGAACAAGCAATACCTCACACTCGTACCACCTCTTCCATGTATGTCTATAGAGAGTAACACTGAAGAGGGGAAAAGCTTCTTCCCCCTGTGCTTTTGAACAAAAAGACTCAGCTGTAAACTTTTACTGCATGTTTCAGTATTTTCTGAAATGTTTAAATTTTAGAATATGATGCTTTTGCTATTTTGACTGCAACCCACATGGTAGTGTTTTTGTCACTGATCAGATGACTTATGTAACTGCTGTCTGCAGAGATAATTGCATATATTGAACATGCAGTTTGAAATCCATGAAGGGCAGGCCAGCTAAGCTTATTACATAAATTAGTCAAAAGACATAATTTGCCATGGGAGTTGTAAATTTTATGTTTTATTTAATAATAATCATTTCCTATTTGAGTTATATGTAGACCACAAATTGCTTGATGTAGTTCACAAATAATTGCATATAAATGCTAAACATTCATAGTCTGTTCAGGACTAGGAAAATAAAAATTTTTTTTTTAAATGAATTATTCATATCAAATTATTCACTAAACTGTTTGAACACCTATTTCATTAGAAGTATTTTAGTCCTAGTTCTCCTCCTACTTACAGTGATTATAAATAAGGAGGTTTTTCCCTGAAAATGTAGTAACAGCTGAATAAAATTGAAGTGAGTGGAAAACCAGACCACACATTTTCACACATCTAACTAACAAAAGTGGGGTGATTGTTCTTGTAGCATAGGATTAGCGATGGTTCCCTGCCATCACTTCACCAGGCTCATGTTCATTGCAGAGCACATACCCATCACTTTGCTCATGCAGATGAAATCCACACATCAGAGGGATCCTGGTCTCTCTGTTGCTCATGACCGTACACATGAGCAAAGTAGTGGATTTTAGTTTGAAACTCTACCTTATTGGGTTCCATACTACACTCCTGCAGTGTTCAACCAGTACCTATTGGCTAATTGGCATGACTATTCTCAGTGCTGGTGCAGTATTAGGATTTATGCATATCACTGAATGCAGGAGAACGGGAAATGCCTGATGTGTGTTTCTTTTATGCCCGCTGGGCAGTACCACATCACACATCATGTGTGTCTCCTTCCTTCCTTCCTTTTCAGTGATATTCATTTCTGTATAATGTTGTAAAAGACTGACATGTTTGAGAAGGAGTTTGGGATTGAGGGCAAAGGCTCTCATCACAAAAAAGACTAAGGTTCTCTCATGGCACTACCCAACTGTTCTTACTGTTTCCTGCTCTTCCAACGGTAGGTAATCTTCCAAAGCTACTGTGTAGTACTCAGTGCAAATTAATGAGTTTTTTCCTCCAAAGGTGGTGTTTTCAAGGGTGGTTAAGAGAGTGCTGCTTGTCTGCTTAGCAAGACCTGCCTTCGTAAATGTGTTGTCATTAGAAGATGTTATCGTGGCCAGATTTCTGGCCATTGTGGATCACCCCTGGGTCATCTGCCTTGCCATTTGCAGTAATCTGTGTTTCTAGAGAGCAACACGTGGAAATCTTGTACTGCACAAATCCTGTGCCTTGCATGCCTTTGCTTTTCTGTTTTAGATATGTAGGCATCATAAACAAGTTGGAATAGTGAAGAACATGAGAGTTCTCCACTCTAAGAGGTAATGAAAAAGGAATTAAGGGCAATGTTGTCTTAAAGGTACACAAAAGCTTTTCAACTTTTTTGTACCTTGAAGCTGTTTGATGTAAAGGTGAATGACAGGTTGGGCTAAAGACTGAGGAGTTGTCTTTTTTTCTGTTACTGTCTTAACCATTGACATTTGGCTGTCCTGTCCTGCAGCCAAGAGTATGTGCATGGGTGAGTGAAACCTACAGAGGTCATAAGTGTCTGGTTAGACACTTTGAGCCAAGACAGATGAGAGTGGCAGGATTAGATCGAGACAAATAATGAACTGTTGTGACTAGATGCATTGATGTATTTTAGAGATTGGTGATGCTTGTTCACCAGCCTCATGAAATCCAGAGCTCTATTAAGTTCTTGCTATTGGAATTGCAGTTACTGTTTATATATATGAATCTGGGATTCTATATGCCATTATTAAAGTCTCAACTCCTTTTATTTAGTAAAGGAATAACTCTAGTGTGACTTCAGGAGGAATTTTTTTATGTTCTGGAGAGGGAGGCAAAAAGGTCCACCTGGTGATACCTCTTGGGTTTTTGCAGTATGATGGCTGGTAAAATGAACTGACTCTACACATCCTGAAGTCCTTTATCCATTCTTTTCTGTATTTAACATAAGGTGCACAATATGAGTAGCATCAGCAAAACAGTTGTTGCAAATGTAACTTTCTGATCTAGTTGCTTTCTGATTCTAGCAACTTGTGTGAAGAGCAAAGTACAATGTAAGTGAAGTTACAGATTTTAGTTTCCATCCAATGCAAGGGATAAGTGCCCTGGAGATTGCTGTGCGTGCAAAAGGCATCCAAACAGTGCCCTGTCAACAGTGTCTGGATTCTCCAGTTTGTATAATTGTGCAATACCTGAAAGAGATTTACCCTAGAAGTGAGGGATCTCTGGTGGAGGGAGCTTTTTCTTGAAGAAAAATTAGTTTATGTGAATAAGATTAAGATTTGTTATGAAAGGAATCTTTATGTGTGTGGGCTGTGTAACCTACCATCTTGATCTCAGTGACTTCATCTAGAGCTTTTTTACCTGAGGAAAATCTCTAAAAGTACTTTTCGCTCATTGCTTCATTTCAGTGTGGTACTACAGCTGGCAATATTACGTTTGCTTTTCACAGATATATCCAGTATGGTTACTTAGAATTGTAGAGTTGAAAGAAAACTTACTTGGCGATGTGTGCTCATTCATGCAAAATTTTGGCAAACTTTACATGGGATGGGATAATCCCTTTTCTGTTTGTTTTTTGAAAGCGATATTCAATATTCTTTTTTTCATTGACCTGAAAGAAGCCTAGGAAAATAGCAATAAATCTGATAGTGTAGTTTCTTCCAATGGGACAATTTTTTATCAAATGCTGGTTGTTCTTGATGGTTTTGGAGACCAGAGTATAAGGAGCTTATTGTGGAAGGAATTCCCAGGTTGTCATTCACTGTCAAAGCTGTTTATTGTGAATTTAATGTATTATTCTGAGATATACCCTAGTTCTCATTTTACCCTGGATCAGTGAGCTGGTAATTGACAACAAGCTCTGTAGGAAAAGAAACAGAGTCTTTACACAGTAGCCGTCTATACCGATAGATTAAAATATTTCCCCCCAAACTTCTTGCGTGCTCTGATCTCTTATGCTTTCTATAAAACTGGATTTGTGTGTACAAAAGAATGGGTATGGATATTCACAGGTTGCCTCTGAGTAAGAGAAAAACTAGAAAAAATTGTTTGAAATGACCATTCAAATTTTTTAGTCAACATTTTTTTATTACAGAGGACTTCTTCCACTTGTGTTTTTCAGTGGTTTTGTACTGCAGAAATCCATGAATCTTCATAAAAATAGACTTTTCCCATGTGTGAAGCTTCCTTGGACAATTTGTGTTGTATCATAAAGGAAGAATTTCCCTGGACCACTCTTTGGTGTACCCTGCATTGTTCAGTTTTCAAAGGTCTTCATAGAATTTTTTATCTTTCAACCAATATTGTTGGTGTAGCTATTCTAGTTTGTTGCATTTCTGTGTGTCTTGGCTGCAGTCTTCACTCAATGGTGTGTTCTTGTCTTTAGAAAGGTACAGCAACAGGCAAAAGTAATGTATGCTTGGGTCATCATGATGAGGTCTGTGGCCTGTGTGCTTTTGAGCACTGTTCTGACAATTCAGAGAAGAATGGGTATTTCCTCTGCTGGTCAGCACTCCTCTGGCTGGCAGCACTGGTGTTCAAAGACCTTTCCGGGTCATTCTGATGCAAGCAGCCTTCACAGTGAGAAGAGATGCAGAGGAAGTGGGTTCAATTTTTTTCACGTTTCTCTTTTCCTACCAGAATAGCTGGTCTTACCCTTACTCAGTGTGTTATCCACAGAGGCAGTCATTTTAGCAAAGCACTATAGGAGCTACAAGCTGGTGTTATCTATACATGATGTAGAGAACATATAGAGACAACTGGTGAATAATTGAGGTTTGAGAATTAAAATGAGTGATGTGAAATTACTGAGTTTGACTTCTACTCTTTTGAAGCAAGGGCCACTGAAGGAAACAAAATTCTGTGCATAGTTAGGGGGTGGTCTGTTGATATTTGAAAGAAGAGGATTTGAGTCAGCTTACCAAGATTTTACAAGGTTATTTGTTTATGTGATACAAAATTATTTGAAAACTAGACTGTGATCTATGACATTTTATACATGTAGTAAACATCCTGTTTGACTGATGGTGTAGATCATACTGTATGACTTTGCATAATATTTTTCCCTTCACTGTAGGCATAACAAGGCTTGAATTACCACCTCATTACCATTCAGTGTCAGAGCTTACAGCTGAGATATTTCTCAAGCAGGTCAAAACCTTCAGAGCTTGTTGGGTTTTCTATCAACTAAAAATAACATTTACTAGGTAAAAAGGCAGAGAGGGGGTCACTGCTTAGCAAGAAATATAAAAGTCGGGGGTCAAAATAAGATCAGTGAAGAGAGAGCCTGACAGTGAATGTTAGCAAGTTGTTCTTTCACCTGAGCCTGGGAGGCATACTTAGTTTCAGTTACCTGGATCATTTCTGTATAAAAATAGAGTATCTATTTTAAAAGTAAAGATAAATGCTTGAGAACAGAGATTGGAATCCAAGCTTGCTCTTTTCCCCCAGTGATATCTATTTGATTAATTTCATAATTTTCAATCAAGATAAGGGTCTTTCCCATGCAAAAACAGTACAGTAAAAAGAGAAGAAAATTTGATGATGGCTAAAGAGATCCATTGCAAGATGTACATGCAAATGTATTTAGGCAAAATCTTCTACTTGAAACAGTTTTGCCTTTTCTTGCAATTTTTACATATAGAGGAAGGAAATCGTAGGATGTAAGTCACCAAATTGCAGTGAAGAGGATTGCTATTGAGATAATTTCTGATATTTATATTTTTGAGAAGAAAACAACTCATTAGTGTCCATGATGCTCCACACACCGAATTTTCTCTGGCCTGCAGGGAAAAAAAATCACTATATCTTTCAAGTACTTCAAAGAGCCATCTCTGACCTGCCTTGTCTCACAGAGCCTATTTCTTCATTGCCACTAGCAGGAAGTTTTCACCCTCAGACTTCAGGGATGATTCATAATTGAACAAAGCTCTCTGAGGTTCAGAGCAGAAAGCAAAAGTCACAGGAATTTGTTCTGTTGCTGTTTCTGTTTTCCTGCACTACAAATGACTCTAGAAGCAACTGATGGAAGGCAAAGCTCTGCCAAGAAGCTCAGCTCCCATTTTGGCTCTACAGTCACATTCTGGTGCCCCTCTGCTAATATCGTCCTACTCTTATGCCAGGGAAGGTCCCAGGATTTTAGTGAGAACAGTTTTGAAACAAGGTGCTTCCAACCATGAATGAAAGAACAGAGCTTGAAAACAGCAGTAAAACTATCTCATTGAATAACAGTTTTTAATGTAAACAATTCAATGGCAATAGGTATTTTTAAATTAGCAATATAATCAGTATAAAAGGTGAAACTACCATTCTGTCTTCAGCTTTCCTACGGGCCAGTCTGTGGTAGTAAGAACCAGGACAAATTTAATAACAGGCTTGTTTTCTACAATCAGAAAAAAATCAAGACATCAAAAGAAAAAAAGATTACAGTTCTTTTTTTTTGTTTGTAGGTTTCGGAAATATTTGAATGCAAACAGGATAAGAGCTTCACAATATCAAAACTGTCCAAATTAAATTTGTCAGGCTGTTCAATTCTCTGACAAGTAAAAAGGGGCGTATATTGAAGTATAACCAATGAACTTGCCTCAAACTATCAGCGAAAGGCAGAATGTTTCAAAAATACCATGTTTCAAAGATACCATTGTTGTGCACGTCTTACTGATTTTCTGGATATTTGCCAACGTTTGATAAGCATTACTCCCCAGTGTATGCCAGTGGGATGCAAAAAGCTTATGGTTGTTTCCCATCTATAGACCCTCTGAGAAAAAAAACCGCTGCTTCTTGGCACTTCAGAAATAATTTTCTCCTGCCCTTTTCCCTGCCATTTCCCCAATCCCTTGTAAAACATCTCAGCAGAGGGCAAGATGCAGCTCTTTATATTTTAACAATGCAGCTTGTTATTATTTCTCTCTTTTCTTTTCATGACAACTCTCTGGCTGTTTAGGTGTCAATTCCCAGGAAACTGCCCTTTGAAGTTGATGGTACAGTTCCTGACCAGCAAAAGGCCTATCCCACTAAGATAATAACTGTTCAGGTAAATTGTAGGTAGATTAGGGCAAGGAAGCAGGCCACTGAGGGGCATCTCAGCAGCTCATAACAATATCTCTCTGTGGAAATGACATTTGGGGAACAAATAGCACCTGAAAAACAGTTTGCAATGATTCTGTGTGGTAGTTGCAAAACTGCCCACTTCCAACTGAGAGTAAGTACTAGATGGACTCCAAGAGACATAAAACGGCCATTTAGTCCTTAGGCAGCCTTGATTCTTGTGAGAAATCCCAAACCAAAAGTAGGGAGAAAAGTTTCTTTTCTTTCTCATGGCTTCTTTGAGCTGAGAACAGTATCTCAGACTGGCACACGGTGCGACACAGTAGGTATTATGGAGTGAACATCCCAGAATGAAAGGTGAATAGATGTTGACAGCACAAAGCAAGATTCACAAGTTTTAATATATAATTTAAGCTTCTCTGTGTCTTGGCACAACAACTCTAAAAGGCAGCTTTTCCCTGTCATCATTAATGTTCTCAAGGTGCTCAGGTTCCAGATAAAAATGGCATCCAGATAAATATGTGCATCTCACGGAACAGTACAAGTTTAAAGTATTGTTTGATAAAATGATGACTTGTGGTCGATCAGTAATTATTCCTCAACTGGTCTATTTTGTGTGTGGTAGGAGGTAGTCAAAACTAGTGCTTGTCTTCTCAACTATCTCTAGATATCCTTAGCTCAAGTCTCTTTATTTTTGTAGCTCAATGCCTTCCTTCCTTCCTGCCTGCCNAGCTTAAATCAAACCTGAAAAAGGATTTAGCTCCTATTTAACTATATCTTTTTAGCAAATCACGATGCTGAACGATGCTGTGTACTCTTTTGTTGAGTGGGACTCTCTTCTAACAGTTTTTGGCAGGATTGGCAGTTTTCTGTAGTCAAAGTTTGACTACGATTTTCCCTGCAGTTTTTTAAAACCAACAGTAAACAAGATAAAAATTATCCAAGCCTAACCTGATACAGAGATCTGTTTTATTGTTACACTTCAGTTATTTCTTTCTACTCTAAAACAACTCATAAAAATAATCATCTGCCTCCAGTACACAAAGAAAATAGAGCTTTTTTTATTATTTTTTCCCCTCCACATGGGTAGGAATAACATCTGTGCACAGGAAGATCCAGATCCCTTGCATCTTCCAATACTAGCAGCAGGGTTGAATGAGGCCTGCAGGGGAGAGCAACCCCAACATCTGGCAGCCCATCTGTTGCTCCAGAATAGGCTTTCTTTGTATATAATTACACATCAGGATCTTTCCAATTTGTTGTTTATATGGTTCCATTTAGTGCATCCCAAATTTGTAACTATGTCTTTAGAGAGGCTTTTACATTTAGAATTAGATCTTTGGCTTCCTTGGTATGGATGCAGGCACCTGATTTTGCACACAGCAGCATCTTATGCTCTGTTATTTGTGTGAGTCAAATCTATTTTGGAGGTTAAAACTCTTGAGCCTATAGAAAAACTCATGGGATCTAGTTATTTCCTACAGAGTATGTCAACTTTTTCTAGCTCATCTAAATCATCTATATTTCGTGTGCCTAAATGCAAATATTACAAGCAGTTTTTCAGATTTTTACATTTTCAACCCAAACTTTGAATTTTAAGGTTTCCACAGAAGCCTTTTTCTGCTTGCAACACAAAACATGAAGAGCCATGTTTTAGGATGATGCTCATCTCTATTTTGGTTTTAAATAAAACCAGTATTGCCCTGTGTGCAAAGCTGGGGGACCAACCCACATTCTAATGCTCTGCACTTACTAAGATCCATCTCCTCAGGTTTTAATCGGTATATGATCAGTATAGTCTATAAATGCTAATGATATTTTTTCCTTTAGAACCACATGAACACTTGACAATTAGTTTTGATTTTTCAGAGCCTAAATAATGCAAATTCAAGCTATGAAAATGTAGTTAAAAGTGAACAGAAAGTCATCACAGTTTCTTGAGGATTTAGGATTTTTTCCTAATACAGTTAAAAGCAAGCTGCTATTTTTGGCCTCTCTTTTAGATAGTGGGCAATTATCCAAGGCAGCTTCCAATTAGAGTGCTTTTAGTTCATCCAATTTTTAGGCCACAAGAGAAGATATTGTGGCATCAGATAAAATAATTGCAAACATTCATACTACATCTAGAGCACTACATCCTTTTTTTTTGGCCTCGTCATTTAAGAAAAACATCAATAAATTGAATTAATTTCATGGAAGATGATCAAGATGGAGCTGGATATGGAGCTGGAGCTGGAGCTGGTCTGGTGGTAAGAGGCTTGAGGAGATGGGCTTGTTCAGCCTGGAGCAGAGGTGGCTTTGGGGGCTCCTAACAGCAGCCTGTATTGTCTGTGGGAAGGTCTTCCAGGAGATGGAGCCAGACTCTTCACAGCACAGTAGGGAGGAAAGGTAAGTAGCAAAGAGCACAAAATGGAATGGGAGGAGCTCAGACTAGACGTAAGGAGGAACTGTTTCCCCCAACTGCCTGAGGACAGTCTGACAGTGACAGTGTCTGTCCAGGTTGTGCAGACTTTGTTCTTGGAAGTTTACAAACCGTGACTAGTTGAAGCCCTGAGCAGCTTGGTCTGACCTCAGGACTGACCCTTGTGTGAGCAGGAGGTTGGGCCAGACACCTCCAGAGGTGCTTTCCAAACTGCACTATGCAGTGATCCCTTTTTTGATAATTGTGGATGTGAAAAGGATATCTTCAGCCATCACATTCAGTCAGCCTAGTGTTTATTGTGCTTTGAATATTTGAAGCCCATTTCTACTTAAGATGTTCGTATGATTATTTCAAATCCATGAAGGTGTTTACCTCAGGACAAACACCGTGGTAGATTTCTCAGTGTCTTTAGTCAAAGAAACTGTTTTGGAGAAGAAACCAGTAGGGAAATTGTAATTTTGACTAATGGCTTCATAAATAGTCCAAGGCCTATGACCACATTTTTTTGTGTTCCCTTTAGAAAGCAATGGCAGAAATCTCCATCATCAGTGGACCCTACAGCATCTGGCCTTTTTATTAAAAGTGGCATATGTGCCTGTGTCCAGGACAACAGCAATTGCATTATTGGGATCTCCATATCCACTGTGGAGATCTCATAGTACTTTCAGTACCTTGTTTTCTCTATAGGCTGCCTGCTTGTATTTGAAACATGAATATTACCATATTGCTGTGACTGTGCTTGGTCCAACTGGTCTGAAAATTGCTGTATTTGCATTTCACAGAATGGTTTGAGTTGGAAGCGACCTTAAAGATTGTCTCATTCCAATCCCCCTGCCATATGCCAGGGCACCTTCTAGTGGTCTAGTGGATAACAATGAGTGGGGCATAGTAAAGTCCTGGCAGAACCATCGTATCGCACTGACTGTGGCCTTTCCCTCCCTACCACCATCCGCAGGGCAGGGCCACAGAGCTCTGTAGAAAGTGCTTCATATGTAAGTGGAACATGCTTCCATGTTGGGGCAAAGTGGAGAGTTTGCTGCTGTGTACATGGCTGTACCAGTGGTGGTAACATTATACAGCAGGTTGCCAGAGGGATAGGATTGCCCTTGTGATCATTTCACCTGATCTTGGGCTTATGTTCAGCTGGCCTCAGGGCATTTTAATTATCAGCACACTGACTATTAGACCAACCATCTCATCTAGTTGCTGGCACTGTTTATGTTTCTCTAAGCATATCAGATATTTCTCATTAACTTCTGCAATAATATTCAGACAGAAAGTCCTAGGAACTTTTCCAGCTAATCCCCATTTTGGCTGCTGACCAAATAAGGCTTTATATGGCACAACAGTAATTGCTTCATTTGTATGGTATTGATCTGCCATTAGGCAAAACACAAGCCAGCATTTCACTAAGGCCAAGTTATGCAGTGTTCTTTATTATTGCATTGCAGTTGCAGCTATAGTTCCCACCTGGGAAATGGCTCCCCTGTTCTTTCTTTCAGTCTCTGATTCTAATTAAAGTAATGAACGTCAAAGTGCTTGCATCATAATTAGGCAAAAGCTACAGAAATCATCTCTTACCTGGAATCTTTCCATTTATTGCCTTCCTTCTAATCCTGCTTTATGAAAAACATCAGTATAGAGTCAAAAAGAAGCATGTATATAATGTTACAGAATTCTCTCATGCCGCTTCTCAGTCTATGTTCAGATCTAACAAAAATGTATCAACTGTGCAGATCTTATGAATTAGTGATCTGTTTCTGGTGACCATAAAAATCAAGCATCCTTCCTGATTTCTGTGTTGCCAATAGCTTTTGAATAGTGGCCATGTTTTGTAATAACTTTGTGGACATTGATGTCAGTGGATGAATACCCTCAGAAACAAGCAGTAGTCTTGCCCTAGAGCTTTCTCATATGGAGATGCTTTAAAAAAAGTAATGGATAATCAGGCTGCTTGTATTACAGCACCTTCAGCACTGTATAGAATGCTGATGGTGTTTTGTTTTCCAGTCGTTTCATGCTTCATTCTCATTAAGGTGAGACTTGGACTTGATGGCTCAAAAGTCTAACTAGACAGGCAAAAGGTTAGTGCTCATCGGGAACAGAACCTAAGATAGTGGATTTTTCTCTAAAATATAGACATTAATAGAACCACAGAATCATATAATCATGGAATAGTTTCAGTGGGAAGGGACCTTTAAGAGTCATCTAGACCAACCCTCCTGCAATGTGCAGGAATTGAGTAGTCCAACCTGACCTGGAATGTAAGGCAACTCTCTGGACAACCTACTTATTGTTCCACTGTTCTCATTATAAAAAATTTATCCCTATGCCTGGTCTAAGTCTACCTTCTTTTAGTCTAAATCTGCCCTCCTTTAGTGGAAAACCACTACTTCTTGTCCTGTTGCAATAGGCCCTACTAAAACCCTTTGTCCATTTCTTATTAGCCTCCTTTAAGTATTGAAAGACCTAAATAAAGTGTCCCTGAAGCCTAGTCTTCTCCAAGCTGGACAACTCCAGCTCTCTCAGACAGTCCTCATATTAGAGCTGCTCCATTCCTTTAATCATATTTTGGTGCCTCTCTGGATCTGCTCCAACAGGTCCACGGCTCTCCTGTGCTGAGGACCCTAGAGCTAGATGCAGTACTCATGGGAGTAGAGTAGCAGTGCAGAATCACCTCCTTTGACCTACTGGCCATGCTTCTTTTTATGAAATCTACTGAGTTTGGCTACTCCATGGATTCCTGAGAACAGCAATAGTATTAATTTTCTTTTCCAAGTGCAGCTACTGGGAGGATGGCAGAAGGTTGTTTTTCTTCTCCCACTGTAGCTCTTGTCAGAAATACCTATGTCTCTGTCACCCTAAAAGTGGATAAATACAATTTCTTTTGTATAACTCTTCTCTGGGTGATTTCAGAAATTTTATTTCAGAAATATTAGCTAGGATAAATGACTTCCATCACCTTTTATGGAGCATCATAAAATGACGATTGAGGTAGTTTATGAAAAAAGCTTGCAGAGATGCTCAGTTGAATGCCTTTACTTGTGGAAGTCACTCCACTGTGTTTCCTGATGCTTGTCTGCCATTTCTGAGTCTTAAACTTACATCTTACACTAATCAGTTGCTGTTGTGAGATCCTGATGCTCACAAGAAGGAAAATGCAACGTATCATAAGTAGTAGAAAACAGAAGACCATGTCAAATATAGCTCTTCTTACCCATTTTATCATTCTATGTTCATAAATGGTGACATTCAGTCTGACATAACTGAAAAATTGGAGAAGTCTGATAGTGTAAGCTCTTCAAATATTCCCAAATTTGAACCAGGCTCATAATATGCCAGATATGTTCAACACTGCATTAAAATCTTGGGCTTATTGTTATGCCCTGCTACCCAGTGAATAGAACATACATTTATATAGCACATTGAGATATGGGGCTGGTTAGGAACCAGAAAACCTAATTTTTGCAGCTGGTCCAACAGAATATTTTATTTTCCATGATTTGTAGCGAGGTTCAGCAATGAGTTCTCACTGTTTTTGGAGGTCACAGTCACATTTCGTCTGGGATAGGTGTTTCAGCCTAGGGCTGGGTCTACATGTGAATGAAAGCTGTGAAATACTCAGTTGAAAGTACAGTATTTCTGCCACTACTGGGACATGTTGAATGGAGTGAAAAATTAGAAGCTGCTGAAACAGCTGCCACCTGCTTTGTGCTGGAAGATTTTGATATAGTAAAATATTCCTCTGTGTAGGGTGACCAGAGTCTGTGATCTTAATACACTGACTAGTAATCCATCAATGATATCAAATGGATTGAGATGGATATAAAGAAGAAACAGCTTTCTAAGTTACAGGGAACCACACCACGTTTCTATTCAATAAGCACTGAATTGCATCCAAAATAGATTTGTTTCCTAGCCTCATTCTGGGTGGAAATAGTCACTTTGTGGCATTCAGAAGCATAAACTTAAAATCCCTTACAAATATGGCTAAGATACTATGTAAAGGAAAATTTGAATCTACTAGCCAAGATCAGTAATGGTGAATAATGTTTTCAGTCCTGTTGTCATCCATTTGAAAAGCAATTAGTTTGATAGCAAACTGCAGCATTTGGCTCTTTCTTGTGGATGGAGTGACATAAGGAGTTTCAACAGCATGTGCCTAGGTAACACAGCATAATGTAATTTCAAGAGGGTTGCACTAATGCAGTCTAGGTAGGAGAGGGACCACATGAAACATGATAGATCTTCACTGCTGTGGCCTTCACCTCAAGCTACTACTCCCTGACTTTCAGCAATGCTAATCAAGCATAGATGGAATCTCTGCCTGGCACTGAACAGCATGCTGTGCTTTGCCATGAAACTCCTACATGTCTGTGCCAATACTGCAGTTTTCTTTCAGTTGGGTGCCCCTAAACTTAGGAGTTACTGGAGAAGCAGGTGAAACAGCATCCAAACACACTGCTGTAATGAAACTGTGAGTCAAGGTCTGCTTCACCTAAGGTGTAAAAAGAAAAAGGCTTTCTGCCAGCCATGCCAGAGCTGAACATTACCCCATCTGAAAGCATTAAGTATATATAATAAATATCATATCATATCATATCATATACAATGTTTCTATTGTATTAAATATATATAATATAATAGTATATATTATATATTTAGACATAATTTTACACATTTCAAATCTTAAAATATTACTGTGCTTTTTGCAATATCGAATCTATAAAAACCACAAAGGACTCATGGTTCCTAATGTTTCTGAGGTGAGAGAGAGAGTTTTGAGGCAGTTGATAGTGGACTAAGCTTATCCCGAGAATAATTCCTGCAGTGTGGAGACACCATTACACGGGTGCTCAAGACACTTTTGAAAAATCCCACTCAAGCGAGGGATTTTCTGAGGGTGGAGAGGCACTGGCACACTTAGCATTGTTGTGGATGTCCCATCCCTGGTAGTGTTCAATGCCAGGCTGGATGAGGCTTTGATCAACATGGTCTGGTGGAAGGTGTCCCTGCCCATGGCATGGGTGTTGAAAGCAGATGATCTTCAAGATCTCTTCTAACCCAAACCATTCTATGATTGTAAGCCTTTAAAACTTGTATTCTGAGTTGCAGGTGTTGGACTGCAGCAGACTTATTTGCGTAATCATGCTTATGCTGGAACCAGCAAGAAAAAAGTTGCTTTGAAAAAAAAAATATACTGCTTGGTGAAAACAGGATTAGGTAGCTGTTAGCAAAAATTAAAATAGCTCAGAGTTGGGAGAAACTAGCATTTGTGCTATAGCTAAAGACTATCTACTGAAGCAATATGAACAGTTACTCTAGGGACACTTTTATGTGTTTTTTATTTACAGCAAATCTTTCTATAAAAGAGAGAAACAAGCTAAGTTGCAATCCCTGGTCAACTGCTGTTGTTCTTACACAAGCAAAATATATATTTAATTGCTTGTGCCAAGAAGTGTTTGCATACTGTAATTGGAATATCTTGCTGCAAAACAGCTTTCAATATATATAAATATTTTAAACTACAGTCATCAGACCTCTAGCTGATGTAAATTGTCAGAACCTCTTTGAATTCAAAGTAGCTACAGCAATCTTTAGCAGCAGTGGGTCTCCCAATAATTGGAACTCCTGCTGATCCTCAAGGTGTCAGTTTGGCTCATATTTGTTTACAAAGCTCGGCTGGAGTAACTAAACTGTATACTTAGGATATACACAGAAGCTGTAAATAGTCCCTACCCCTGGAAATTAAGCATCTTATTTGGATGGCTAAATGAAGAGCACTATACCTATTTTAATTAGCCACAATTAAAAAGTATTTGAGTGCTGCCTTAAATTTCCCATCTCTCCATAAATAACAATACATAAACATTGTTGTAAAAATACTTTACTGTTATTGTTTGTAGAATATTTTGATACGATGTTCTGTAAGAGATATTTTAAATGCAAATAGGGGATTTTAAAGCAAGGTTTTTAAATGGTGTCAGCTTCTAATGCAGCGCTGCCCGGAACTTTCTTGAAATCCTTTGGCTTTCTACAGGCCAGTCAATTCCTCAGAGGTATATGAATTTTGCAAGATAGAATTCGAGAGGCATCCACTGTCCTGGTGGTCCTCAGCAGGGCCTGAGCATTCTGCTGAGATGGCCGACGCATCCTTACTTTGATAAGTGTGAATATAGAAATGGAAGAGCTTAGCAGGAAGGCCTGAGAGACCCATTGCTGAAGAGCTAGTAGTGTGAAGACTCACAATTTGAATACTAGTAGTTCTTTATTTAATATAAATCCTGGACAAGCTACGAAAGCTAGTGCCAAGGGTGCTATCAGCTACAAGTGAAAATGTTTTGATATGTGCTGTGCTTCAGTATTTGAATACAGGTTTTTTCATACAAGTAACATTATAGCATGCAAACCTTTCAGTACCAATATTATCCCCGTAAGCTCTTGAATGTGTTTTAAAAAAAGTGTTATTTCAAAGTTGGTCCTTTGTCATTAAAGTTTAGGTTATTTTTCTTGTAAAATACTCTTGTTTTAGCTCTATTTTTTAATATTTACATTATTGATCCTTCAAGTTTCTGTGTATACAGTGATGTAAGCTTTGGCTACATCTTCCTCATTAACAGACTGCTTGTTTCTTTCCTAAATTATCGAACATATTCAGCCAGTGCCATGCAGCTTTACACTTAATTTCTCTTGATGAATTGTCAAATACCCTCAAACTGTGCTACATTTGTGTCATGTCACAGTCTGCCATCAGCACTTTTCAAAACAAGGATAAAATAAACAGCTCAGAGGATGGGCAGTGTTTAATTTTTAGCTTGGTAAGGTTGTATTTTAATTTTTCCTGTTAAAAATCATTTGGATGGATGATACATGCAAGCTGTAAAAATGCACCCGCTTGTGTTTCACTAAGTACATTTGAGACAGATCCGCAGCTGCATCCGGGAAGCTCTAGGCTGGGGGGAGAGGGAAGGCCCCTGGCAGCTGTGGCCTCCTCTTCCCAAGCCACCTGGGCTGGATGCAATTAGATCATGAGGGAATAGCTGCAATTCACATCACTGAAATAAGTTCACTGAACTTGGCTTCACTGAGCTGTCTCTCTGCCTTGTCGTGAGGGAGGAAGCTCTCCAGCCTGCACCAGGAGCGCCCAGGGGCTGGTCTGCATGATGGCTGCATCAGCAGGTAGCTGCAGGGAGGGATGTCCGAAGTGCAAGGAAGAAAATGAGCTTTGAGTTGTTTGAAACTCGTCATCAATTGCCAACACTTGCTGCCATCACTGGCTGTGGTATTACAGTCTTGGGAAAGCTTGTTCCTTCAAGGAACTCCTCCTGCCAATGTACCACTGCATCTGTGGCATAGCTTTCCATTGTGTTGTAGTTTACTAATCCTCACTAGTTACATAGGAGTATATATACAACCAACTTACATGACAATTCAGTCATGTATTTTGCCATAACAGAAGGGAAATCTCTGTATTTTGCCAGGTGGTCCATATGTCATATATGGCTCACCTAAGGAGATCTGATCATTTAGCATTCAGATAGTCTTTGTCTGAAGTTTGCTGTACATTCAGGGAACCTGAGGTCAACCAGAGACAGCATCCCTCCGTACTGTGTGACTTCTAAGTGACTGAGCAATTTTTGAGGCTTTGAAATCCCTTGTGGGAGGGATTTGTGAAAAGCCTTTTAGAGGGTCAGGGTTTCTGCTCTGTTTCTGCCTCAACAGCTGCGGTGGTGGCACCACTGGTTCTAGGACAATGGGCTGTGCAATATGGCTGCAGTTTAAGCAAAGCTGCCTCTGTGTATGTAGAGTCTCATTAGTGAGTCATGTTACTTTTGCACATCTTGCTCATTCGTTATTGCAAGCAAACAACATCCCTAACACTAAGCAGTGGAAACAACAGTGCCGCCGTCTGTAAAGATAATAGCAGAACTGAACTAAGAATCTGCCCGAGACGCAGGAAAGTATTTCTCCTATCTAACATGCCCGTTACTCAGAATTTATGAGATTAAGTTCAGGAAAGGGATTCAGGAAAATGTCAAAGCTGTTTAAATAGGTGGGACATTTAAGTTTTCGTGGCAAAACTCTGCTGGCTGCCTAAAATATTGTTATTAAATGCTTACAGCCGAGATCCTATCGTTGCTGTGATGAGTACTTAGGGACCTGTCTGTGTTTTTATGCCATTTAGTATTCAAAGCCAGGTATTTTGAGACCTTATTTCATGGAGGAGAAGGTCTCCTTCGCTGTGTGTGCTCAGGCCAAGGCTGAGTCCTTGGAATTGCATTTGGGATGGTGCTGAACAGTGCAGATGGGTGGGGCTTTCCGCCCATCCTATGAACCACTGTGTATCTAGAGACTGGGGGAGCTGAATGACTTAAACAAGAAGGAGCTGTGGCTAAAGCTCTGGACACATATTCAAGTCTAAGGCTGGAGAGAACCTTTTCTGTCTGTTGTATTCATTCAAGCTCTGGGCATTAGGCTGTTGAAAACACGCTTAACTTACTGTGCAGAATACATTTCATTATTTAGTTTCTGGATTCTAAAGAAAGCGGAGTTACCGTACTGAAATAGGTGTTGAAAGTCTTGCATTATAGCAAAATTTGGTGCCTCTTTTTTTGATGTTCAGCTATGGTTGTCTCAGATTTCCAGCAGTGCTTGCGATGTTGGCTGCAGTGGTCCGTAGGCTGGACCTCTGTCTCATTCCCTCATGGTTCAGGGATCTTTGCTTTTGTCTGTCAGCCTTGGAAATGCTCCTCCTGTGGTTGAACGTGTACATGAGCTGAGTTCCACAGTGTTGTGTACCATGGCATTCAGGTCGTTTGTTGCATGCCTGCCTCTCTGCTTCTTATGGACTGAAGTCCAACAGATGGGTCAACTGTTAACCATTGCTGTGACCCAAACTCACTGGAAGTCAAAGCAGACCTCTCTGACAGCTTCCCTGGGCTTTGGGCAAGCACCCTGCTGCAGTTCTTTTGGGTAACACATGAGGTATCCCTTTTTGGAATAATTGATGTTACTTTGCAAGGGATGGGGCAGTCACACTGTCATCTGTCTGTGCAGTTTTATCTTTTGATAACTGTGGAAGCCGTATCTGAAGTTGGCACAGGTAGGCTCTTTATTTTTTAAAAAAGCTAAAAAAAGAAGTTATACACATTAATATTTTGAACTGCTTACTACTATTTATTTATGGGGAGATGACAGTAATTTAAAATAATAATGATTTAATTCTCATCACGTTTTTCATACCGTAATTCTAAAGGCAGCTTAAGAATAGCTGCGATCCATACATTGAAATCACTGTCCATGCATCTAGGTACCTGTGAAGTGAGGTATCATGTAACACAAGGGCTGCCGTTTTGTCTGAACCGGCTTGACTATCGCATACAAGGACTCTGTTTTCTTCTGAATAATGGAAAAGGCAGGACTGTACAGTGTCACCAAGGACTAAGAGTCAAGTATTAAAGCACTTGCCTGCTTTTTACTGTTAAACCCTGACTCTTGCAAATACTTCAGTTCCTTTATTGAGGAACACATTTGTACTTCAGTGAGAGTTTTGACTAAGTGTGGTATTCAGGATACAGTTCTATTTTTTAAAATGAAAGAAAAGTTTCTGCCACAGATACTCAAGTTTCAAAATGCCTTCCTCTGTGACAGAATGAGGCACTTTCTAGGATGAGTGTGAGTGATCTAGCCTGGCTCTGCGGTCTCGGGATATAATTTTCAATGCAGTCGCTATTGCACATTTTAGGCTCTCAGTTATATCTGTGTGGGAGATACAGCAGTATTGAGCAAAGGTCCTGTATGTTTGCTGACCAGAAGGAAATTATTTATTTCCACATGTGGAGGTGGATCTGGATAACAAAGCAACAGAGAAAGCAGTGTGAAACTAACCTGGTTTTACATGGCCTACTAGACATGATGAGGACGATAATGTGTTACATTTATAAACAATAGTTTAATTTCAGAGCGATGATTGCAGCTTAAATCCACATTTACTTCTTCATCCTTTTTATTTCCATTTCTCTGTTGTGCTGTGGAACTGTCTATGGATATGGCTAATAACCCAGCTAAATAACCCTCTCATGAATGGGTTTCATTTATTTATTTATTACTCTAGTATTACTATCAACCAGCTGCAGCTTCTCTAAATGGTTGTGGGAAATTTTTTCTTGATAATCTTTAATGCTTTGAAAGGTAAATTTGAACATTTGGCAAGTGAGAACACTCTTTCCCTTCAACATGAAAATTAAACATTAAAACTTAAATTAGTTGTCCAAAAAATCACCTAGTTGTTTTTATTTCATCTTAGAACATCCAGAGGAAAGGTCTGAGTAGACATTAACTTGAAAAGGTTGAGAAAAAGCTTGTAAATTATCAGGTACTATCTTCACCCAAGATAAGATGAAGATTGGAAAGAAAAAATTTTCTAAGGAAATTCAGCATAAGGACTTTGTCTAATTGGGTGAGCTTTAATGTTCACACACTACAGCTTAGAGGAAATAGTATGAAGATGCTTTTACAGATAGACAGATTGATAGGGCTTCCCATCTACTTTAAAATCAGACTGAGATTAAGTGGCATGTTGAATTGAGATTACTTGAGATACATTTCATTTTTCATGGGAGTGATCACTCCTGCCCACATCTGTAGCACTGTCAAAGCAGCTGTTTATGTTATTGCTACCCAGTGTGACAATATGACATAACATCACTAAATTAGACCTTGGTTTGTATCCTGTTGAAGGGAGGAGTTTTGACATTGACTTTGTAGACAGCAGGCTCCAGATATATATCTGAGCCATTTTCAGAATAAATTATGTTGCTCAACATCAAAGAAATAGCATTTCTAGGATCATCTTTCATCTATGGCTCCATCCCAGTGTCCTTACAAAGGTAAAATTTATGTTTAGTATATTGAAATTCTGTCTGTTAAGTGGTAAGGCTGACTACACAGTTACCTTTCTGAATGAGGCAAACAGACCAAAAGCACAGGCTTTGTAATTTAAAGCTGAGTATGAAAAATCTGTAGTAAATATGACTGGTTCAAAAGCAATTGCTTCAAAGAACAAAAGGGGCAAATGAACAATTTAATTCCATTTTTGCAATTCTTCTGGAGTATAAACCATAATTAGAGCACTTATACAAAATCATATTTGTCAGCCTGGCTGCTAAATTCCTCTTAAAGATTTATCCACAAAGAACAGTCTGTTAACACTCCCACTATAGCCTACAATTCTCATTTTCACTTTCAGGGGCAGACAAGCTATTACTTTATCTGTATTGAAACTTTCATATAAATCTAACTATACTGAAGCTAGGTAAAATCAGAGCTACATACAAGCATTTTCCAAACTTCATTGCCAGCCAGCAAAGAACTGCCTTGCTTCCAGCAGGAGCTCTATGAAAAACTGTTACCAGAAGACAGTCCTAAAATGGACATTTGTCCCACAGATGGGCCAATGTAGTAAGGAACACTCCATAAGTGTGAAGTATCACTATCTGTACCTGTCTTCCAGGAAGACATCTCACCTAATAAGTAAGAGAAAAATTTCCATTCTCAGTCCAGAAGGGACCCCCAGGGACCAGAGTCCAGCCATCTCTAGAGAGGGTGAATCACAAGCCCCCAGTGTTTTCTGGTGCCATATGATCTGATGGAGCCCTGCTACCAGAGAATCTCTCTTCCCCACGCTTCTCCGAGTGCTTTGAAGGTGTTGCATCCTCCCATTATTGTTGACACGATGATGCCATTGACATAGTTCTTGTCAAATCCCACTCAGTCCTGATAGAGAGATCTTGACAGCATTAAGCAAATTTAGAGAGAGAAACTCCGTCTTTCTCAACCATGTCATCCTTGAAGAACAGTGAAGCTACTGACACCTCAGAGATCATTTGGAGATGCATGGTGCTGCTGCTTCTTGTGCATCTGCAGATCCACAAACAAGCCCGGGCAGACACCCATCAGAAAGAGTGTACATGTCTGATAGGCATGGATGCACTAGGGACCTCTGGACATAAAAATAGGAAGATTAAATTTTATTATTATTAATTATGAATAAATATTGGTGTAATTGTGTACTTGTAGGATACATGACTGTTGAGGGTCTTAATAATACAGATAGGAAGTTGTACACTTAAACAAGGGCAAAGTTTCATCTGAAGGTCATAAAGGCTACATAAATACCTTGGCAGATTATTTATCAACTGATTTTAAAATGTTACATAGTGACTATAGTTTCTATCATAAATCCAGATGCCTTACATTTGAGTTTGTGTGATGATCTATACTGTATACCCTCTGCTGTCCAGTCCTAATGCTCTCTGGACACCTAAAGGAAAACCTCTGACCATGCACAGAAGCAATTTCATCTTTGGACCAGGTGTGTCCTAGTTCTTGGCCAAGTTTCAGACCACTCCCAGCAGCCTTGAGTTCATACAGAAGCAGTAATCCTCTGCTTCAGCCTTTGTGTTGGCAACACCCCACTGCCTGCCAGAGATCCAAAGCCTCTCTCAACTATTTCTCTCATCAGAAAAAAAGAGCATTTAAATATGATACAGAGGACACCAGGCTCACAGAATCCCTTTAAGTCTGTTGTGCCCATGCCACTGTGTTGCTAGCAAAGCAGGATTTGTCTTTCATCCAGTGGTAGCATAACATGTACAAACTCTCCAGGGAAAAGTCCTCAGGGTGTCCTTCTTGTATCTCAGCACCCATCTAATTGTCTGGGTTTGTTCTTCCCAGTGACTGAGCTTCTGTTTGGCTGCACTGTTCACAGGTTTCCCCAGCAAGGTTGCCCTTCACCACCACCTTTCTCCTCCGTACTGTAGGTGCCCTTTGGGCTGGGAGACAGTGTACTCTCCCAGAATAGCAGGACAGTCCCCAGAGACATGGCACTAAGCTAGACCCTTGCTTAGGTCTTGCATTTCAGCTAATCCTCTACTATATAAAGGGAGCAGGACTCTAGAGCCTGGATCCCAAATGTACAGATGTGCCAACAGCAGGGGATGGAGCTTCAGACAGAGAGGACTCTCGACACCTTTGTCCAGGGCTTTCTATTGACTGGCTCTAGAAAGCATCTTAGTCAGTGTGTGAGCTGTTAGCGCTCCTCTTCAGCTCTTCCTTATACTGCCTGTTTCTGCAGCCTTGCCCCGTAACTTGTGTAGGATCAGTCTGAATTGCTGCATGTCAAAACTGTATGTGACACAGTGACTGGCTGCGTCTAGCATAGGCTGGCTGGATCTTGCCTCTTAAGTACCTGGGGACAATTTTCCCATCTGCTTGAAAAAACAGCCTAGGCCCACACTAAACGTACTTCAAATATAGATTAAAATAAATATGTGCAAATCAGTTTTAATTCCAGGCAGAATTTTATCATCATTTTGCAAAAATAGTTTGGGTTGGTTGATAGAATTTTCATGTTAAAATTCAAGCCATTCTGAAAATCATTTCTACACTGGAAACACATTTTTCACACTTGAAAGTAACCACAATTATTTGTGCTGCCAAGGGCTTTGAAATATGGAAATGAGAGGTTTATTTAGTGTGTGGATCAAGCTTATAAACAGCTTAAGTCCTCATTCCTTCTAACATCTTAACAGCTGTGCAGTTTCTTACAAAATATGTTTTATCGTTTCAAGAAATGCTGTTAACCTCGCAGTTTTAAAACTGAATGAACAAGGCCTCTTGGACAAATTGAAAAACAAATGGTGGTACGACAAAGGAGAATGTGGCAGCGGGGGAGGTGACTCCAAGGTTAGCCTCAATGTCACCAAAAGCGGGTAAACAGTATGTAAAGTAATTGGTGCATCTGCTGGGGTTTTACCTGCAACAAAACAGCTTCACCAGTAGCACAGCACTGGTGGTACCTGCAGTTGAAATCGAGGTGTATGCAATTACTGTCAAAGCAAAAATATTTGCATTTGTTTAAGCATCGCAAGGGGAACTCATAAACTGTCTCTGGGGTGAGATCTATCCCCAGTTTTCAGAAACCTGAACCTTCTGAAATCGTGGTTTTTCCAAGCTTGCTCTTGTGAACAAGCAGTTTGATACCTTCAGGAGCCTGCTCACCAGCTCAGACTTTTCTCCTACTATACTATATTTGGGTACTACCCAAAATATTTTTCAGTGGCAGTAGAGGAAAAGGGCAAAAGTCAGTGTGACTGCCTCTGAGGAATAATTTAATGTATGGTCCAGGCTCAGGGATCTATTATTGACTTAAGCAATACTGGTACAAGTTACAATTTTCATAAGTATCAAAAATAATACAAATTTCAAATAAATTATCTTCATTCTGAGATTTCCTCATATCTTTCTAGCAAACTGAAATCCATGGTCGTTCCCTCGGCATAATTTATCAGAATTTATCAGACAGGAATTTTAGGCTGCATGTTAGGCTGAGGTGTTGACAGTTTCTTATTCTTTCTGCATTCCCATATCTTCCATATGGCCAGTACCAGTACTTCCTTGCCTCCTCACAGCTTTGTTTGAGAAACTGCCTGGTGCTGAAAAGAAACAAAAACATGAAAGATGACAAGGTGGGGGAGAATGAAGGTATTAAAAATACCCCTTCCATGCCTGGCATCATGTAAAAATATTTATTTATGTGCTTGTGCGTGAACAATATATAAGAAAATGCAGCACAGGTAACTGTGCAGGCACAGAGCTAGTCAAATATAGATGATTAAATTTGACTGATTTGTCATACACTGTTTATATAGCTTTCTTTACAGTTGCCTACATATATTTTTTTTCTTACTATTTTCTCTCCTTCTTTAGTCCTCCTGCTCTTTCATGCTGTGTCCTGGCCTCAGGGACCATCCCTTGGGCTGTTCTGCACTCACCCAGAACTGGTCTCCTAATCCTCTTTACTTTGCCTTCAATCCCGCTGCTCTACCTATTTTTCCCCACACCACTCGCCAGCAGTCACAGTTTCAAAAATGGTCTCTATTTTCTCTCTCAAAGTGCTTGGATATACTAGACCTGATAGCACTTACCTGCAAGTGGATCAGACACCAACTTCTACTAAGAAAGTTGATAAGTGAACCATAGATCTCCCACATTGCTACTATCAAATATTCCACTCAAGCCTGCACTTTTGCATTATTGGGGGAGGGGTATTTATTTTTTTTTAAATGTCACAGACAGGGAATCAAATCATTAAAATGCCTCCATTTTCTTAGAATACACTCCTCACAAACCTGCTGTGGTTTCAAGGTGAGATAAAAGCTAGGTAGCAAACTAAGGATGTTTTTAACTTACTTTCCCTGATTAGTAGCCACAGGTGCTTTGAATCATGAATCAGGGAGAAAGGGAGCAGCTCATGGCAGAGGGACAGGTACGGTTTCACCAGGGAAATGTCTAAAAGTACTGAAGGAGCAAGTTTGGTGTGATGGCAAGTGACAGAAAAAGGAGTGGAGGGAAAAAAAGTAGAAAAGAAAGGCAAGGAGTGTAGTCCATGGAGACATGGGGGACCCATGAATGCAGGAGGGAGGAAGGAACACACTGCCAGCAGAAATAAACAATAGGTGACACAGGCAATTCAGGATCCAATAGAAAATGTGGTGAGCAAGACAGTGTTAACAAAGGATGGAGAACACAATGGAGCTCAACCTGTGGTTCTAGGAGTATATACAGCGTGCCATGAGCATTCATCTGACCTTGGGCCTGTTTCTTATCACACTTTTTCCCAGGCACAGTTGAGTGAGTCGGCAGTACTAGTGCTCCTGGGAAGCTCCAGGTCTATCATGCGCCTGCAATGCCCACCTTCGGTAGAATCAGGCAGATAAGTGGGCATTATCATGCTTCTCAAATTCTGCATTGCAGCAGCATCTGGTCTTGGGCTATAAACTATAGCCAGTCTGATTCTCCAAAGTGTTAGTTAGCCATTTATCATCTATAAAATCATTTTCCTTGTTCAGGAACAGTGTTGATCAATACAAGTCAATAAGATGCTTTCTACTAGATTAATGGAGTTCCAAGTATTTTATTTTTTCTCTGCTAGAAAATGATCATTAGTGACATAACAAGGATACTGTGCACTGTTGTTGTAAACCTGACAGCTACCAACAAGTCCTAAACTAAGTTCTTAAGCATCTGTAGCTAATACTTCTTTTCATTGTATGAATTTAAAAAGAACAAACCCTGAGCTTTGTCAGCAGCTCCAGTCCAAATTACAGGCTTCTTACTATCATGAATGAGAATAAGCATGTTCTCTTCTCTTAAAAGAAATACAGCACTTGAGGCTTGACTGATTAACTGTGCTGTTACTATTTGAGATTCACAAGTCAGAATATGAGAGTCTAGACCCAGAATAACCCTTCATGGTAGTACAGAGGACTATAGGGAGTATATTGGGTGTTTATTGGGAGCTCAGCAGCTCTATAAAACAAGATTTCTCCTACCTCCACTCTGTGCCCTTAAAAGGTTATCTCTAGCCTCCGCATTTATTGTTCCCTTTAAGGGACAATCTTCCAAAATTCAGAAAAACAGTTCAGAGAGCTGCCCTGTGTGAACCACCTGTGGTTTTAGTGACCTCATTAATTAGTTCATGACTGAAGGTAACACTGAGGTCCCAAAGTCCTTTGAGTGCTTTTGAAAGTATTACCTTGGATCTTAACTGTATGCCATTATCATGTTGTGCATAGGAAGGTATTAAGACAGTTTTCACCACTCTGCTCCATTGTTTTTATAAAAGTGTGAGTGGAGGGAAGCTGTGTTGATGAAGATCTCCTCCAGTCTGGCATCCCTCAGGAGTACATGGAAGCCCTTCTTTATTTCCTTCAGCAGTTGAGACTGACCTTACACTTAGTTAATAAAGCATAGTCACGATTGCATTTTAAAATCCCTGTCTGCTAGAATTTTATATTAGTTTCACAATCACTCAGCATTGTGATTTAAATGCTATAATTACCCATTTGTTGTCCTGAACACAGCTAGCTCACAACTTCATTAATGCCATTTTAAAGCACTGTGATTTCGCTGATGTTGCTGGCTCTAGATCCAGCCTGATGCTCTTAAAAAACAGCCTTTCCAATAGCAAGTGATTGATGACAGGAAAGGAGGAAATGAGTAAGAAGCCAAGAGAGGAGGTAGAAGGACTGGGAACATGATGAAAAGGTAGATAATTAGTCTCCCTGTGCCCAGGCTGGGCTGTGCCAACACCTACTTCAGCACATGGATGAAGAACGAGGTCTCCTGTGCTGTCTCACAACACTTTTGCACTATGGCTACAGAAGGCAAATTCTTCTCCATAGATAAAGGGTAGTTTTAATTATTATTTCTCTTATTTTTTCCTTACATGAATTTGAGGCAGACTGATCATGTTTATATATGAGCAGAGATTCTCAGCAGCTGTACATTGGAATTTTCACGAACTGTACCAGTTTATTGTAGTTGAAGATTTAGCCCAGCATTAGTAATTCAGGAATCACTAAGCAACTTGAACAAACCCCAAATCTATAGTAACTTCCCATTGCCATATTAAGTATACAATACTGAACTTGATGGGAAATTTAATTATAAATGCTGGATTTATCCCCTGTATATGACTTCAGTACATTAGTCTTGTTCACATACAGCAAGCCTTATTGATTTTTAGTTTCTGTTCCCTTTAATATCAGCAGGAGTATCCACCAACTGATTGGATAAACAACATAGTAACAAGTTGTAGTCTTTGAGTTCGTGACTGACATGGTCAAAATAAATGACTTGCCCTGAGAGCCAAGATGATCTGGGCATGCATCTCCTATGAGACCTGTTGAAAATCTACTAAAATGAAAAAAAAACCAAAACACAAATTAAATAAAACCTAAAATACATTAAAATTCACTACACCTGCACTCACTCTGATTGCAAATAGGTATTTATGTTGCTATTCTGAAAAGCATAAGCAAAAATCTTCCTTTCCCATTCTGCAGCCCCTTTGTCTGGGCTTCTCATACTGGACCATGTACATTTCCCATTGCAGTAGGACAAAAATCTTGTTTTGAAAGTGTAAAATATTTTAGAATATTTCAAACATATAATTTAAAATTTTTCTTGGAGTGCTTTGCCCTCATCACAGCTGGTACTGCGTGAGCGCAGATGCAAATGACATGTCACACAGCCTTGCTAGCGCAGGTGAGAGAGTGAGAAGCAGAGGACAGGCTTCCCTGGGTTTCTGCAGTGCCTTCATTCAGAAAGTTTTGCAACAAAATTAGCAGAGAGGACAAACAAGGGCCTGGCCTCAGTCACATCACTGGCTGTATTCCAGTGAAAAGTGGGAATTGCCTCATCTCTGCTGGCCATCGCCACTGAGTTCAGTTTTATAGTGAGGATAGTGTGGCAATTTTAAGTGTGAAATTTATTGTTTTTCACAAAGGAAAACCTGAGAGCTTCCTTGCAGAGACAATGCAGGCAGGATGATATAGGAACTACAGTTGCAAAGAAGAAAAAAGTCCCTGCCTGTTTCAGGCTTTATATGCCTAAACTGTTAATACTGACATAAAAGCAAAGGACTTGGAGGCACTTGTTTTCTGTTTTGTTCTCACCTTGCTGCTGGTCTTGATAGTTCACATCTAGGCCTAGTTATCACTTCAATCTGCAACAGCTCTATAGGCTTCTGATTTTCCACGTGAGAACAATACCTGTATGCCCCCTATCTTTGTTGTAACACTGTTACATTGATGGGATTTAGGAGCACCAAAATGTGGCTCAGTGCCGGTCCATGACATGTTACAGATGACAGCTAGCCAAATAATATAAATTGTCTTGCACTTGTACTAGAAGCAAACAGAGGATCGTGTTGACAGGCAACCCCAAACTGCTACCCACTCATTTCACAGCTGTGGGACTCATATTCCACTATCAACCTGCACAGCCTGCTGCCAGGAAGCCTGAAGGCAAAATGTAAGTTTGAATACTGGAAAAGAGCAAGAAATGGGCATTTTCAGTTCTAGTAGCAGAGTATTTCATATGAATTAAATATGTGAGAATTAGAAAGTGGATGAAGCTTTCTCTTTACTTAGAAGGATCTCTTGAGAGTACCTGGGAAATCTTCTCACCCAACTGTGTCTGTCAAAAATTACTCCAAGGCACCGAGGCTTCCTCAAGAGTAAATGAAGAGACGGGTGTCTCAGCATCATCCATTGTTAAAACTGGTATCTAAGACCACCATTTGGAGGTACCTACCTTTTCCCCTTAACTACAGGGAGACCTGGGCAGGCAGACAAGGCCTGGGGCATAATTTAGGGGTGAAAAACTTGGGCGAGCTGAATCCTCACACTTTAGGTGCATACACAAAGAGTAATCAGAAAGTTATGAAGAGACAGGATCCCTAAAGCTAAAAATAGCAAACAAGGTTCAGAAGCTGTTATTTGTGTATTAAATATATATATTCAAACATGCACAAATATATTGATACATAAGCACTTGGGGATTTCCAGTTAAACCAGTTATAGACTGTAACAAGCCCCTTTTCTCCTCGGTAACTATTTTAGAAGGTTCAGTTACACTATACTAATTAATGTTTTCACTGGTTATTTATTTATTAAGCCTTGAAATTCATGAGTTAACATTTTAGTAATGGATTATGTCATACTGCGAGAGATTAATTTTCCCATAGGAATCTGCTGGAACACACAGGATCAGGTACTATGTCATATACCATTACCAGAAGGCTGTGTATCACATGCTATTTCTGTTTACCTGCTACTCTGATATATATTGTATTTGCATACTCACCTGCACATAAATAGATACCCATATGCTACCACATTAAGAACTGGACAATGATTCAAAGTGGAAAGTACATAAAGTACATCTATTAATAATTTCATAGGTTTTTAAAAAATAAACCAGTAGAACTGCATGAAGTGGGGCATTACCATAATACTCTGAGATTATTCACTGAGTTTAAGTAACTTCAGTGCAAATCCATAGCAGTTCATAACTTTGAGGTATCAGATTAGGTTTCATTTCAATATTAAACCCTTGTTACATCACCCACAGCAAATACCACCAGTACAAGAAGCTGCTCCAAGTAGAAAATTATCACCAGCCTGGGACCCTTGAAAAACTGATGTGAATAACTGAGATGTAAGGAAAAACTCTGAATTTTAAAATAATGTTGAAACAGGAAATGAAAATGAAAGTCTCACTGTCATGTTCTTCTTAGCTGAAGATAAAGGTATCATTGTAGCTCTTCCCCTGAGTTCTTTGCATGCAGGCTTCCCATTACAAGGCTGTGCCAAGTGACTATGGGCAGCAAACTGCATGACACATCTTCTTTTCTTGCCAGGATAATTTTGAGGGCAGTAAATGAAATACCTATAGTGAAATCATATTATTAGTTTGTATGCATACAAACTAAAAATAGATTGAAAGCAAGGAACACAAATTAATGTTTCTTAAGTTGTATATCCAGTTGTATTACATATATCTCTGAAGGGCATGTTGTTAATATGTCTAAGCCAATAGTTTTGGGTTCACAGTAATTGCATACTATTTATTTACAAATCTTCCCCAGCAGTATGTGCCTGTTACCTAAAGCGATGGAGCAGGTCCCGGTCATATGTCTGTCTCTAAACCTGGGCCAACAGTACATGACATAGCACCCACTGTGGCCTCTGCTCTGTCACTTTGCAATGCGATTCTATGTAGTTTTACTTGAATAACATAAAATAACATATATAATGTTATTTATGTTATTTTCCACGTGAAGAACTCCTGTAAACCTTGCCGTTTTGAAACTCAGTGAGGCAGGCGTCTTAGACAAGCTGAAAAACAAATGGTGGTACGATAAAGGTGAATGTGGACCCAAGGACTCTGGAAGTAAGGTCAGTCGCTACAGTTCGGGACCTACTATCGTGTTCACAAAGCAGTAGAAGAAATAATAAACAAAATGGCTTAGAAATAAAATAAGCAGCTGTAGACACAGAATGAAAGTTTCACCCCGTCTTGATGGGGGTCACACTTTAATTTAAGGAAGCACTATTGCATTTTAAAATCCTCAGTGATATAGATAACCAAACATCATCCTACATGTTCAGAGTATCTCCTTGAAGAAATATAAGGCAGGTTTTTGCATTTGGGAGAGGCAGGCTGGATTAGTTGTTTCCTTCCTGCCTGGAGGGGATGGACTTTTCCCATTGATTACTTAGGAAATGTCCCTTCACACCTTCTTTTGGAGGTGGCCTAACTCAGCAGTTTTCAGAAAAGGAGAAATGCTAGTGCAAAGGATTGCCTTTCACTGCTGCCCAGGAAGGTGGTGTCTGGCTGCCTTTGGGAATGGCCCTGGCTCCTTGAGGCGTCCAGGAAAACTTTAGCTTTGAAGTGAAAGGCTGCAATAATTAATCACTTTCTTCAGATTCCACTGTTTGTCTTAGTTCACTTCCAAACAGTAATCCTGACAGCTCCAGCAAGCAAAGCCTTCTCTATTTCTCTCTATTTGGGGACGGACCCAGAGGCAGGTATTTTCTGGTGGCTGGGAAGCACCACAGTCAGTGCCAGCCCTGTGTTTGGGAAGTCTGACATTTCTTCACAGTGGCTGACACCATGCCAGCCTGTGCAGCCACAGCTAAAAGGAAAGAGTGACAGGCCCTGCTGCTTGCTGCCTGCACATCCTGAGAGTTACCCTGATAAAATTAGTGTGGGAAGTAAGCTTTCAACACATTTTGCTTTATCTGGCAAGTGCTTTGAAGAAAGGAGTGAAAACCAGTTAAGAGGATGACACGGTACCTGTAAATGACAGCTGAGAAAGCCTCAACCCACCAGCTACATTAGGGCAGGTCTTTCTCAGTCCTGCCTGCTCTTTATTTGCAAGCACCCTGTTAGCAATTGCCCCCAGAGGAACCGTCATCTCCAAGATACTCAGACTCCTCTTAGCCAGCTAAAAAGACAGACACAAAGCAGAACATGGCTATAAGCCTCCATCACCTCTGTACACCCATGGAAAGTGTTACTGTGCTAATCTACTGATTACACAATAAATAGTGCCTCTTTAAATTAAACATCCAAATTTTTTGCATTCTTCGTAAGTTAAAATTTCATAGAGATTACAATCAGAAGTTAAGTACTCTCCTTACTTTAGCTAAAGATTATATAGTCTGCATAAGAATAAAGTTTTATAAGTTTAAGTTTATAAGCTTAAGGCAGACGGTGTAGCATATGGAATCAGTCCTGAGACAGTTCCTTGAGAACTGTGCTAAAAATGCACAGGGATTTCAAGTCAGAAAAATGTGATTCATAACAAAGCAGTGAAGAATAGAGAAACGTAGAATAGTTTTTTACTACAATACACCAAGAAGGTGATTATTTGTAAAATTATGTCTATTTAATAATTTGCTAAAGAAAACTCAGAAAACTCACTGTTGCCTAGATTATGAATAATTTGTAAAATTTCATAAATTGCTATTTAGAAGTATACTATTAATGAGCCTTAGTAGTCCATGGGCATGTTCCAGAACTGTATCTGTAGTAATACAAAAAGAAAATACAATAATAGGTAAGAGGCAAATATATCATGATGTGTATGGTACAGTGTGCACTGTCAAAGGAAGTGTTTGCTTAAAGAAAAAAATTAAGCCTCACATGTTATTTTCACCTGTCATTTAAGTATCAAAAGCTCAGTCTGGATCTTTTAAATTAACAGCAATGCCTACCACAAGTACAATCACTGTTTTTTGTAAAGATCAAGCAGAGTCTTGTCTGATATAAATGGATTTCTGGATTCCAAGGCTTCTGAAGAACTTTACATAAATGCAGTTTCATATCAGTGCTGAAATGTCCCCTAAAGAGAGCTAGACATGTCATTGCTTAATTCTCCACTTAATGGAAGCAATGCTTTGCAGTACACAAGCAGTGGCATCCTGATATGTTGGCAATATACTTGTAATATTTTTTTATGCCAACCAGGAAAACTAGTTGCTTAAAATATATTTTATAGATCCAGATAGGTCAAATTTTGGGAAATTATGTAGACAACTGTCATTAAATTTCAGCTAAACATTGTTATTTATTTCTATTTCCAATGTTTTAATGTGTACCTTGTGCTTCTGGGGATCTGTTTTCCAGGGCTAACTGTGTCACTTCTGTTTTCCCAGGACAAGACGAGTGCCTTGAGTCTCAGCAACGTTGCTGGAGTCTTCTACATTCTGGTTGGAGGCTTGGGCTTGGCAATGCTGGTGGCTTTGATAGAGTTCTGTTACAAGTCCAGGGCAGAGGCGAAACGAATGAAGGTGGCAAAGAGTGCACAGACTTTTAACCCAACTTCCTCGCAGAATACCCAGAATTTAGCAACTTATAGAGAAGGTTACAACGTATATGGAACCGAAAGTATTAAAATTTAGGGGTAGGACTTAGGGCCTACTACAGCGAGTGGGTGATGCATCTTGTAACGCAGTGTTGTGACATGTCTGTCTAGTGGTGCTTGCTTCTGAACAGAGCTTTATATTTTGGAAAACTTCAGTGCAAAGTGGTTCAGTTCTTTTGGCTGCAGATGTACAGTATATTATTCTATGTTGCTAATAGGCATCTGCATTGCAAGGAATTTTTAACATGAAAAATACATTTTGAACAGCTCAAAGTTGTCAAATAAGTTGGGAGATGACAACTAATTGAAATCAGAAAACATATATCCAGAGGGCCAGTGTTTAAGTACGTGATTAGGCACTCTGTTTTGCTAAAGGTTTGCACTCTACTAGTGACAAATTGCTGCAAACCTGTATTATTCCATGTTGGCCCTAACTGGAACTTCATTGTAATCGAGATTTAGGATAGGCAATGTCACTGAACCATAGTTAATGTAATGGAAGAAAAGGCACTGTTACAAGAAGTCTAAATGTTGTTTTACCTTCTCTCCCTCCTCCCCTCCATGTTCCTTCATCCTCCCTTTGATACATGTTTTATGCTAATTGTGTGGCTCTTTTTTTTCCACAATATTCTGCTTCAGGTCAATCTTTGCCCACTATAATAGTTACAGAGTCATTAACCTCAGATAGACCTTGATTATTGTCCTCAGCTTTCAGTGACATACCCCTTACCTAGGTCAAGACTAGTGCATTTTAGATACTCACACGGTGATTTTGGAGGCTGAAGCACTGATGCTGCCGAGCTGCATCCTCCATAGCTCTCCTGAGTAGGCGTGCAAGGATGGTTTACTAATGTACTTGCTCTCATCCATACAGTGAGTATCTTGCCAGCTAATCATTAGACAAATCAACTCACTGACCTTTGGAAACGGCACATAGCAGCCAATTGAGCTTCTAAATATAACTTATAGCTCTCAAACTATGTGGGCTGCTTTATTAGTGAATGTGCAGATAGGACCCTTCCCTGTCATGCTACCTTGTGCACCCTTGCCCTTGCAAACAGCAAGCAACATATCTCCTCTGTTAACAAAAATCTTGAGCTACATTTTCCCCATATCACTGAGCCATCCCTGTAGTGAAAGTAAGAAACACACATTTAGGGAAATGAGATGAAGAATATAACATTTATGTTGCCACCTAGAAAAAAAAATTGTGTGAAACAACTGGAGATACAATTCTTATTTTTTTATTTATTATTTATATAGCGCTGGAGTACACGGCGCTGTACAATAGGCGAAGTATGCCAAACACATAACAGGTCCCTGTCCCGAGGAGCTTACAGCCTAAAGGCACAGCCGGTACAATACCGAACCATACAGTACAGAGCAAACACAGAGTGAGCAGAGAATGGTGTTTGAGCATGATAGCTGGAGCGCTGCGAGGAATAGGTGGGTTCTTGGGGGGCGAGGGAGGGGGCTTGTACGTTGGTTGGGAAATTGTCCCGAAACATACTGTTGCTGTGTAGTTTTCTTTTGCTTCCTGTTGCAGAAGTCATGACTCTGAGAATATTTTAATTGTAACAGAGCTGCCCAATTTCCCCCTGTAAAGAAAAAAAAAAAATTCCTGTCTGCGCACTTTGTTCGCTGGAGAAAATGTGAGGTATAGTAGGTGCCAAGGGGACTCTGAGAGTATAGGCCAGTGTTCATTACTGTGAATTGGGAATCAGGACTTCCAGATGCTAATATTAATCTCCCAAGTTCACTCCCTACTGTCAGTAATAAGGGTCTTAAAAAGAAGTAATCCTGTGCAAGTAATTGTGCAAAATGCAAATGAAGAGTGCTTTCTCCTTTAAATTGCTTGTTGATGTGCTCACAACTGAGAGTATCCCCAGGCTGGTATAAAAGTAAGAGTCCCAGAAAAAGTATTCCTTATTAAGATTACAGAGTGCAATACATTCAAAACATAAAGAAAGCAAACAAGAGAATTAAGCTTTCACTCAAATACTGACCTGACCCAAACTGTCTGAGCATGCTAAACATGACTTGACAATCCCCACAGTCCCCACCCAGCTCTGTGATTCCAGTGCAAAGGACATTACGATTATACTTGCAGAATTTTTTTTAGCCTTAGTGTTTCCTTATAATAGAAAAATAGAGCTAACTGAGTTTTATTTTTTAAGGAAAGATCATAAGTACCTTTCTCGAAAACTTGGATTTCTGTAGGACTTGATGCAACACAGAGATGAATTCTTATAGGGAAAATATATTTCAAAAGATATTAAAAAAAAAGATATTAAAATGTTGCATTTTATTTTATTGAAATTTCATGTTTGGGTTAGTCAAAACTTCTAATAGTCACTGAAAAACATTTTAGGGGACAGACTTTTAACATTTACAAACAAATCACTAAGATTTTGAACAAATGTTTACAGACTCCTGTAATTCTGTATTCTGCTTATTTGATGTAACCCTGAGAAATTCAAAGTGAACTTCTTACAAAAATGCTTATGCTCATGTATGGAAGACTGCCGAGGTCCAGTCATCCTCTCCTGGCCAAACAGGCAGCGAGCAGTGCGTGTATGCCACACTCTGCACAGGGTGACTGTGCCATCTGTTCATACACGTGCTAATCAAAATATGTGCAACTAGTGCAGTGGGCTCTGGCAGCAGCACAGAGCCCAGTGCACTGGTTGCACGTATTTCTGAAGAAATATATCTGTCTTATGCACTTTGAAACCTTTGATAGGTTTGTTTATCCAAGGAGTAAAGAGATCATATTGGAACTAAAACTTGCTAATATGGAAAGATGCTTGGTGGTTCTAACCTGCATGAGTAACCAACACTCTGACTTTTTAAGCTAACGCCAAATAGTTTTAATGGTATATGTTTTAAACTAATATGAAATAGCTTAAATAACCCTCTTGGCAATTAATATTCACTATCATGTTTTTTATTTTAGTTTCATCCAGTCAAACGTGAGTTACCTCAGGGATATTCACCTGCCTGTGAGGCAGAAGAAAATGAAAATGAAGGACTAGTCTCTATGTAAGGACTAGTCTACATGATAAAGGACTAGTCTCTGTGTGTGGGTTAAAGACATTCAGAAGGGATGACAGGCAATTGCATCTGCTGAAGGTAGGGAAGAAGGTTTGCTTAAAGGAGAGAACAATCCCTTCCTCTTCTCCTGGGAAGCAGTGTTCCATTTTTGTGTATCAGTGGTAAGCCCTTAGTATACATGCCAAGAATAGTGTGGAGCCTGACATCTTTCTCTCCAGCTGTTCTGAGTTCCTCACCCCAACCCACAGGCTTTTGAAGGGATTGTCCCAGTAGCCAGCCAGCCACCACCACCACCTCTCCATGGCCTTCTCAGTGGGCCATGAACCTCAGGAACCAGCATCCAGCTCAGCTGCCTTCTCGTGCTCTCACATTCTATGCTATTGTTTATAATTAATGAATGAAATTAATTACAAAACTACAAAAATCAATGGAAAACATTATTATTACAATTAACTGCAAAAAAAGGTGAAGTGCTACGGGATGGCTCAGTAAATATGTAGTGCACTTACTTTGACTGGTATACTTTCAATTTCATAATCAAGATAGAAAAATCCACTGAAAGTTCATCTTAGATATTTGTTCCAAAGACACCTCCATGTGACCCAGGTACTAGAGGAGGGTGAACAAAAAAAAAAAAGAACCCACAGAGGCTAGAATATTTGTATTACATAGACTTGAGGATATTAGTTTCCAAAAATCCCATATCCCATTTCCCATTAGGAACAAGGCAGTCAGTGTTTTCACATTATTAACTCCACAACTAATTTAATCAAAACTAATGACAAATTTGAAAATACGTTACCACTATTGACAGCATACAGTTACTGCTAAGAAGCTTTCACAGTTTGGGTAATATTCACAGTAAATATTGAAATTTTCCCTCTCATCCCAGCCACTTCTGAAACTGTTTCTGCAGCCATGCCACAAATCTGAAATTATAGCAGCACAGTTAAGCAGTATTAGCCTGGCTTGTTATCTGTAGAGTAGTTAAAAATACAAAGCAAAAGCTTACCTGGTTACTTGGCTTTGTGGCACCGTCCCAAGTACAAGTCTGACCTGCATCTCCTGGCTTTGTAATTGTCTGAGTTGTTTCTGTGGCATGTTGCTGAGCTGTTGTTATCTCTGCCATGAGAGAAGAGTTACCTTCTTAGCAGCTTTTCTGCTCTTCTGTGGAAGGCTGCTGAGAAGGTGTTATTCTCATTTGATTTTTTTTGTTCATTTCTGGATCCTTTTTTATTGTCTTTCTGTCCTGAGTGTGCTGTTAGTGGCCAGAAAGCTACATAGACTGAGCTACTAAACCAGTTACACACAACTCATATATCCCATATAAATCTGTGCTCTTGCTCAGATTTCCCAGTGGCAAACTCTGAATGGCCATGAACAGATAGCTGATCAAAGTCATAGTGAAACTGGTACATACAGGTGACTTTCTGGGAAATTTAACACATCTGAAGTAAGCTGTCCCTTTTCTACCCAGGTTTGCTTTCTAATCTGGTTTGGACTCTCACCTTTCCCCCAAAATAAAACACCTCTTTTTTTCTTGCCATTGAGCAAAACATGTTCTGTGAACTTCTGCAGACACTTATCAGTCCTCAAGTGCACTATGTGGTCCTACACCATGTTGTGTTGTCTGTGCTTTGCAAATGCAAAGGTTTTTATTTGCTGCTGGGAAGTAGTTGAAGTATTTGGTAGTGTATAGGCCCAGGTCCCCATTCCCGCATTACCTCTGCTGCCCTTTTTGTATCTGGATGTTGGTTTAGGTCAAGATATGTTTGGTAACAGTCTATGTCACTAAGTGCATTGGCAGCAGGGAAACTTTTCAAAGGTTAACATTGGACATCGCAATTGACAATTACCAAAGCTGAGGTTTTTCAGCATAAGGGTAATGCCATAATACCCTCTGTAAGCTGGCACCTTTACCTGAATTCAGGTGCTTATGATGTCTTACATTTTTAGGGTAATTGATTTGGAAAGCTGCTTTTATATCCAAACTCTGCCTGTGCCACAACAGTCGCTGTATTTTTGATAGCTCTTTTTGAAGATGCTGCTGACAGCAATGCAATGTTGGATGGATGCTTTTTCACAGAAGTGCACTGAAAACAATGGAAATGTTTGGGATTTATAAGGACTCTCCCTCATCCCTATACATGCACATTCATATATAAAATTAACTTCACATATCAAACACCAGCTCAGAATTTCACTGCTACCTCAGAAGGAGAAACTGGGCTCAGAGGGATAAAATTCAAAATGCAGAGATATTAAAACAAATAAAATGATATGATGTTTGTCATCCCTTTGCACCCTCCATCTCTGTTTTTTTCAATTGGTATTTCAGACTGCATCCCTACACACCATATACATGAGTTAGTTGTGCATATACATATATATATATATATATATATATATATATATACACACACATATTTAACTTCTGCTGACTAGAAATCAGATTTCCCCACTAATATCTTAACAGGGTTATATCTGAAATCTCTTTCAATGTAATATAGTTTGGGTGCCTGTTGTTCAAGGTGTCCTTGCTGCATTGTTTGACTTTAGACACCTCCCCTGATTTTAGTCATCTGAAAATCATTTACTCTAAAGTAGTCATCTTGGCTTTTTCTGTCATAACATGAGAATGCTCTATTAGATTAGGTTACTGATTTTTGGATGACTAAAGTTAGATACTGCAAACCTTTTAACAAATCTAGATTTTTTTTTTGCTTGAATAATCTAGTCCCTAAACAAGATATTTTATTCCGATTTACCTAAAAGTAAAGATTTTAAAGTAACAAAAATTTAAACCTTCTTGTAGAAAATTTAGACAATGTAGAAAACGATATTTTCTCTCAATAAATTATATTTCCTCTGAAATTTTTCACTTTTTCTAATTGTAGGAATATATATATATCTGAAAGAGATTTGAGGACAGTTTTCACATTTCCTGATACTAAATACATGCATTTGGAAAAGAAATAATAATTTCTGTATATTTGATTTGTCACAAAGATAGCTGATCCAGCTATTGCAATTTATAAACAATTTTTGGTAGTTATATTTATCTTGACATTCCCAATTGAGGATCTAAGCCTATAAACACCCGTGCATGACTTTATTCACAGATGCTAATTCTTTCAGGTTCATAAAGGTCTTTTTACTGTATATAAATATAGTTTAAAGCAGTTTAGATGAAGCTATTGCCTCTTCAGTTAATATCAAGGTCAAATTCGGATTTTATATTTAAATCAGTAATGATTTATTGTAATGAAATTTACCCTCAGAATTGCTAGTCTTTTTTTTCCCCTAGTAGACTTAAATGCTGTGTATTATTATTTATGATGATTACTATTTTTATATTTAATGTTAACATAAAAAAAATGCAGATGTCTAGAATTTAATATTTTGGTGTTTGCTGTGTTCTGGTTGGTTGAAGGACAGAAGCATTATAACACTTTTTTCTTTTCTGCTTTTTCTTCAAACCTAGCTTACCTTTTCTGAAGCCATAAGAAACAAAGCCAGATTATCCATCACAGGGAGTGTGGGAGAAAACGGACGCGTATTGACTCCTGACTGCCCGAAGGCCGTGCATACTGGAACTGCAATTAGACAAAGTTCAGGATTGGCTGTAATTGCATCGGACCTACCATAAAAACCAAAAAAATAATTGAGTGCCTTAATCAAACTGTGTTGGTGACTGATGGGAACACAGCACAGACTGTAACGACATGGGAGTGTCATTGATGAACTAATAATTTGGCTGAGAAAGGGAAGTACGTCCAAATGCGCCAGACATCATCAGCAACAATGTGTGCATGAGCTCAGCTCAGAAACCCAAACTCAGATTTTATATCAGGAAAATTCATAATTTAGTTTTGATGGGGGGAGGGGGCTGGGAAGGGTGTATTAACAGCAACAAATTTCACTTGAGTGGACTTAAAACTAATAAGACTTGCCAATTTAGCGCATTAAACTGTGAAGAACATGCTCAGAAAGGACACCATTTTGGTCTTTGTCTTGACAAAGAGAGAAAAATAGCTATAGAAGTCAATGAACATGCTAACCTGTGTCTCCAGAACATCAATATATACAATGGAAGAATACTCAGCTGTTCAGCTGTAGAAATGAATCACTAAACTGTGATAAAAAATAATAAATATGTAAATCCTGTGAAAAAATAAAGAAATTATTTACATTTTCTTTGGAAAAAGAGGAATATTGAAACATGCTTGCTTTTTAACTGATGTAAATTCAGTAGAGGACAACACAATTCTTTTTTCTAACCATCTTAGGGAAAAATCATTGCAATAATTGATATAAAATGCCATCACTGTAATAAAATTCAGAGATTTTTTTTTTTATAAAAGTTGTTGGTCATCCTCTTGTTTGCTGTTACCTTCATTCTGTTCCATCATTCTGTGTTCCACAGATTTGCATCTGTCTAATACAAGAAAAAAATTATAAAATGTTTAGAGTACTTCATCAGTCTGCAGTGTAGAATCAAAAGAGACTACGGGTCACTCATGTTACAGATATTATTTATAATCTTGTTCTGTGTAAGAAACTGTGGTTTTTGTACCCACCAAAAAGAATAAAACAACAAATGTTCTTATAATATTGACAGAGCTTGAGTTGTTTTCTGATCATTAGGGATATCACCTGAAAAATAGAAAAAGACGGTTCATTACTTAAAATAGGATGCAGAATCTTCTCAGAGAAAGTCTGAGTCTTTGCATATTTTTTAAGTACTTTTAAATCCCTAGGGAAGAGGGGCTCAAAGTAGCCCAAGTATTGTCATGATTATTCACTAGCTATTTTAGTACTAGTCACTAAAATCCTTTCTGAGATGTTAGGGAACCATTTAGTAATAGCGTTTGTCCTCTGGGTAGGTCAAGGGAAAAGATACCAGGGAGCAAAAAAGTAAAAGTGACAACTTCGTGCCAGAGCCCAGACTGCAAGTCATATCAAACTTAGATTAATCACAGCTTCTAATGCTCTCATGATTTTGCCAGGCCTGTGAGGGATCATGTTTCAATGGCCTTCATCTCACGAAAGCCTTGTACTGGTGCTTCTTTCAGCCCCCAGAGCTCTCACAAAGCAGAGAGTGCGCACTGGATGGAGCCTAATGCTACCCAGTAATGACCAACTCTCAACAACAGCCACAAAGGATCACCAAACATACTGCTGAGGTGATAACTCTTTCTGTATGATACAGATAGTTGCAAAGTAGAAAAGCAAGTACTAGTTTTAGTTGAGATATCAACAAGTAAAAATTTATTGCCTCAAATACGCTAGAAACCCTTTATAGCTACTGGGGGGAAATAACAAATGAGAGTGAATGACTTAAACTAGACCTTAAAACATCAGACTATTGAATCACAGCAGCGAGAGCCTAGATACTTCCAATAACCTTAGTATAGGCTGAGGGCGACCAGTTTTAATACAGAGTTTGACAATGCAGGCAAATGTGAAAATAAGATGATGCTTACCCCTACAGGCACAATGCCTACAATGTGTGCAGGGGTCTTAGAGAAAAATACACATAACACTAAAACGAATCACTGTGACTAAACTTACTTTACATCCGTGTTCTATGAGCATGTTTAGCACATTCATGAATTACTGTGAACTGTTTTGTGTTTCTTTGACTGGATAGATGAGTTGTCTGGTGTTCTGTCTTGTTTGAGTAAACCTAGAAACCTCCTCTTAGGCTTCTTTTTACAGGTAAATTAAAAAAAAAGCTTCTAAGTGACTTGGGTTTGGTTTTGGGTTTTGGGAGAAGGTAGGGGTTAGTGGGTTTTCTTAAGGGGAAAAAAAAGTGTTCTCCTCAATTTTTCATAAAGTAACAGAGGCTGAATGGATTAAGGGGCTGAATATGAAGAATGCTGTCTATTTTGTTTTACTGTGTCGGTGTTTCTTTCTAGGAACTTGTCTTCATCCTTTCCTTGTCCAGGACTGTGTGCAGGGACATCCTGGGATATTTTACTGTCTTCCAGTGTTATTCCTCTTATATGCTCCCTTTTCTCTTTAACACATTATGATTATTTTTCACCTGAAATAAACAGACTGTTGCGGCTGTTAGGAATATCACCCCATAGAGCTCATCATTAATTCTCTAAGTCAGGTTTCCACTTGGCTAAGAGGCACCCAAGTCCTTTGAGATGTCTTGTCCATTGTCAGTAACCACTGAGGATCCCCACCAAGAGGGATTCAGAATTGAGCAGCATGAGCACTGCAGCCACTGAGCACCATGGCTGTGGAGTGGCGTGACCTTCCCAGGGCATGGGGCCAGCAGCCACAGCAGGGAACTTCCAAGCCTTGTCCCTGCCAAGAGAATGCTTTACTCAAAGAAAACTTGGTCAGATGAGGTAAAGAGGAGACTCCAACTTTGGTGCTGACTGTCATTTCTTTTTTTTTTTAATGGAAAGAAAACTAGATGGGAAAATGCTATAGCAGAGGGAGCTGACTACAGTTCAGGTGGTTAAAAAAGCAATTCCAGGATATTGGTTTGCTGTCTTGACAGTAACTTAGTCTATTGTCTTATTCCAAGAGAGTAGCTGTTGCATGACTGCTGTAACCTTAGCAGCCCTGGGGAGAAGCACGTGGGGGTGCTGGTGGATGAGAAGCTTGACATGTCACAGCAATGTGCACTTGCATCCCAGAAAACCAATCAAGCCCTTGGGCTACATCAAAAGCAGCATGGCCAGCAGATCAAGGGAGGTGATTCTGCCTCTCTACTCCACTCTTGTGAGAGCTCACCTGAAGTGCTGCATCCAGCTCTGGGGTCCTCAGCATGGGTAAAGTGTGGACCTGTTAGAGTGAGTCCAGAGGAGAGCCACTAAGTTGATCCAGGTGATCCAGCAGGGCTGGAACACCTCTTCTGTGAAGACTGGCTGTGAGAGTTGGGGTTGTTCAGCCTGGAGAAGAGAAAGGATCACGGGTTAGATCTCAAAGCCTTGTGCAGATGTCTCAGATGGCCTAAGGCATCTCCAGTGATATCAGATACCTGTGAGAGAGTAACTGAATTGTGTCCCCTAGTCTGTTAAACTGAGTTGTGTTCAAGGCTCCATCGACTAGATCTCCATGGAGCAATAAAAGACCTTAGACATATCATTTTCCTGTAGATCTCTTCATTTAGATATCATGATGAGGAACAGGGTGGTAACTTTATTTGTCTACTTCTAAAATAACTTCAGTTTCAATGCAATCGAGCAATTATTAACACTCAGAACAATATTAGACTCATCTGCAAAATAAGTGTCATCTAAGCTGGTGTGAATCACACTGTAGGACCAGCCTGCTTTGATGTTCACTGTTATGTTAGTAGTTTTTTTGTTCTACGCATTCAACTGTCCTACACTGGTTGTGTATTCTATTAAACACCTATTAAATTTTAAATCAGTACAGACTCGCTGGGTTGTCTGAAGACCTCTTGTGCAAAATTAGTTTTATGTCACCACTTGTTATTGCTGAATTTCACCTAGAGACTATCCTGGGAGCTGAATGTGCATGTTCTGAATTGAATTTGCCTCAGTGCAATTGAGAATAGAGCCTGGGGAAAGGAATAGAACTTTATACAACTGGCTGTAATCATTGCATGTGGTGAGGGAGGAGAGTGGTACCTGTTCACCTCTGTTCCTTACTGATTCTGTACTGGCTTTGGCCCTGATAGGATGTCCAAATGAGGAGCAAATATTCATTAATACTCAAACTGTAAGTAGACCTTCATTCATGATTAGAAAATTACAGCAAAAATTAAAGAAATTAAAGCTCTCAATCTGCAGAATTTACCTACCACAATAATGCCAAAAGCAAGAAAAGCAGGGCAGCCTGCAAGGAGCTGCAGAGATTTGTTGTAGTCATGGATTAATTAACACTGTTACAACAAAATGTGTAATTGGCATGCAACAGCAAGTTTAACTTCAGCTACAATGTCTAAGGCTAAGAAGTCACCAGTGGAATTACAAATAGAAATTTAGAGCCACTTCCTTTTCTAAATGAGAGGAGCATCACAGATTCCAAATAACTTATTGATTTCCTAACAATTGCATTGAATGTAGGGTCAGGCAAGCTGAAACCAGTAAATTGGAAACATGGAATAATTTAGATTGGAAAGGATTTCTGGAGGTCATCTCCTTCAAACCTCCATTTAAAGTAGATTGAGCTTTGAAGTCAGACACAACTTCAAAGTCTGAGAGACTTCTCAATGTTAGTCTATCAAAATTTTAACATCTCCAGTGCTGAGATTGCATAACCTCTCTGGGCAACTTCTTCAAAAGTTCAGACCACCCTCAATATCTTCCTGAGGCCAAAATTTTCCTAAATTTTTTTGTCTACATTAAGAGTAGATTCAAAAGCAGCCACACATATCCCAAGCTGCTTAGTTAAATGAAGATGTGTATTACTATTTGTGTAGCTGAGCTTAGAATCTGAATCGGTCTGTTAGGAGACTAAGGCACAGTAGCCGCACACTACAGAGGAGCATGCACTGCTGTCAGCCTTTCCTCATGGCTAAAACAAGGACTCATGCCCCTAGTTCACCAATCCATCATCTTCCATTAGCACCGAACATTCAAAAGCTTTAAAGGCTGTACCCTGAGTGTCTTTTTAAAGTGATTATCTCTAATAGGTTTAAAGACCTTCAATAAGGCTAAACTGTTGAAGTGGACTTTAAAGTGTTTTAAGATAAGTTACACATTTCCCCAAGTCCTTGTAAAAATGGTATTACATTTCAAGTTATTGTATATTTTTAGCTATTTCTGTAAGGATTCCAGTGCTATGGCTGTGATTCTACCTAGCCTTATGCCTGATACTAATTGTTTAAAATCATGCATAATGGATGTAAAAATACAGCCACTAGTGTGGATGGAATAATCTGATACTGTGAGATTTTTAAACCTATTTTGGTCTAATTGTGTTAAAGTTGTACAGAATTTGGAAGATACAAGACTGCAGCAGTTTAAATCCAGTAATTCTATTAAAAGAGTCTTTCTACCCATATAGTAGTCCCCAAGTCCACAAAATGTAAAAGAGGTGATGTCTTCCCTTCTTCTGTCATACCAAGATATATGAGATAATTTCTGTGATTTGGTAAGCAGACTGCAAGATTGAAAAAAAATAACTTTTTGTGTGTATTGTAAAGGGAAGACTGGCTTCCTGCAATACTGTCAATTGCTGTAATTTCCCTGACATTTCTAAAACAACTACAAGAAAAAAAAGCTTTTTTGGCTAAAGGACAGAATCAATATTCCACAAAAAAATTCATCTGTTAAAAGCTCTATCACAAAGATTAAGAAATAACTGCTGGAAAGCCTATAGTAAATGCAATGGCATTCTGAGAACATCTGATGATATTTGGGGTGACATCCATTGGCTAAACATTTCTAATTTAACTATCTAGGAACTTGTAGGATGCAGCATATATAACTGACTTTAGTTATATCTGTGTGTGGGACCATCATACCCTAACAATCTTTTCTGAATTTTGTTGGTGAAGACAACCAAGAATGACTCATTCAAATGTTGACATTTACACTACAAATGCCTACACTTGGCCAGATGCCTCCTACTCATGGTGACCTATGTCCAGCCACCACATTGTGAAATGAAGGGAGACTAGCATGATCACAGCATCCGTGAGACAGGGAGACAAGGAAGGAGGTGCTACCATCACTTCCGAACAGTGCCTGATGCCTGAAGATTGCTTGTTTGCCACTCTGTGTGAAAACATGTAACTTTAGACTCCCTGCTGCTTTCATAGCTGCTCTTTGGGTAACACCAGCCCCTAGAGATGACTGCTTTCCCTCAACTCCAGAAGATTATGTTGGTGGGTATACACTTTATTAAAATTACCACTTAATATAAGCCAGTGGTGAGCTGGCAGAAACCCAGGTTACAGCAGTAGGTGGATGCTCCACAATCTGAATTCTCAAAGGAGAAGAGAAAGGAGGTAGAAACGTATTTCCTTATTGATAAATGTATCTTCAACAAACGTCAGGCATGACACTTCCGATCAAGAGGGCTGAAGGCAGGTCAGTGCAGACTGAGGACCTCTGGAGGTACAAGGAAACTCTCTGGGCATTTGACTACATTTTCATTATAGCTCAAACTTGAACCTATATCTCCTACAGCTCAAGTGAGTTAACTGTATGTAATACAGAAATGATCATGTTCATTCTACTGTATTAATTCTTAATTCTTCACACCAAATGGAATGTCTACAGAAAAATCCCAGCTAGGGGCAGACTGGGTTCCATCCTCATTACTGGAACTATTCCATAGATCAGATATAAGACGGTAACAAATAAATCGAAAATACATAAAAGTGACATCATTTATATGAAGACTAGATATAAGAGTTCATTTCTTAATTTAGGGAATATTTAAAACTAATACGAAGCAACAAAACAAAGGCACTGTATGAAACACTGAATTTCATCATTTCCAAAGAAAGTGTACAGAAGTCCTTCCTTTTAAAACAAGCAATTATCACTCCGAATAATGTTAGGAAGGAATGCCTGCTGTTTTTCCCGAGACATTTCTGTGTGCAAGGAAGCTGTAGCAACTCTGAGGAAGGAGGCTGTCAGACAGGTTGAGTTATACTGATAACCGTGTCAGATTAAATTAGGTTTGATATTTTCCAAGTGTGTGATCAGTCGCTGAGGGCTTTGAAGTGGCAAGCATGATGCATTTGAGTCTGGAATTCCTGCAGAGTTCCTGAACAGAAAGGGAGGTTTCTTTCTTAAACATGTGGGCACAACTTCTAACCTTTCTCCTCTTTCTCCCCATCAAAAAGAATCCCATTCAGGAGAGAGAGTGCAGTTAAGGTCACTGCTTTCAGACAGGTTCCTCGGTGCTTAGAAGGCAGGACGCTGATGTGGAAATGCTACTGCATCCTTTTCCCACGTTACTTGGTCACAGGGACATGCAAAGCCTGAAAGAACGCTATAAGACACCTAAGCCATTAGCAAGTACAGCTGATAGGATTTGGTCCATCTTGCTGAACTACTTTCCCATGCATTCAGACCTGTCCACCTGATTATCCTCTGTTAGAAACTGAAAAGCAGGAGTCACTGTGACAATAAATTAACCTAGGAAAAAAGAACTGACAAGCATGAACCCATTCTTTCTACTTCTGGCAAATTCTGGGGCATGTTTCTACAGATAAATTATAGGAGTCCTGACCCAAAGAGGAAATTGGCTGATGCTTTCACTCAGCATTGTTCTAACCATGTAATTTTCTGAAGGCCACTGAAGATCTTGGGGACTGTGTGTGGTTGTACAGCATTAGCAATTCATGGACAACTTGAAAAAAGGTCTCTGAAGATTTTACTCCCACAAGGCAATAGAGGACTTTGATTTTCCACCAACATACTAAAAGTGAAGTTCACCCAAACCAGTCATACTATCTCACCTTTTACGAGTCTCAGTAATAGTCATAATCCACAATACACAGAGAAGTTGCTTTGTGGGATGCTCATCTGGCCACTTGTGCATCAGCAATTTAGTGGAGCAGACAGCCCTTTTCCCAGGTGCTTTGCTTCAGGTTCTGCTTCTGGTCCCATCTTTTTTTCTCTTCCCTCCCTGCTTGGCCAGCTCAGCCCTTTTCCCTGTCTGTGAGATTCTAGATTAGAACTCTGCCCTGTCAGGCATCAATGGGCTATAGCTAGGTAGGAGAAAAGGGATTGATGGAAACAGAAATTTGAATGGGCAAGTTGTGGACCTGCTCTACTGGTTGCTCTTTGGCTGCCTTTCCTTCCTACAGCTCTTCTTCTGCCCCACATACTCTCTTAGTTCTCTTTCCTTATTTTAAGCCCCACTGCAGCTCTGGTCTCCAACGTTTTCCTGTCAGAGCTCTTTGTGTCAAAGCCTGGCTCACCACTTGGTCATGGATTTCCTCCCCTGCCCTGAGTTTTCCCGCCTCTGCTCACCTACATCAAACCCCAAGACTTTCTCCCACCCACTGGGGTTTCTTCCAGTCTTGCAGCTCTTTGTGATCCTGTCACCACCCAGCCCACCCTTTTGAGGCAATATAGTATCTCCAGTCCACCATGACAGCTAACCTCAGACTAACTTCTAAACCTCAGACTGGTTACAGTGGTGTCCACAGGACTGTTGCCAACTGAATCATGTCCATCATGAAGTCCCATATCAAAATCTTCCTCCAACCTCAAGCCTGATGAGTCATCACAATTAAAGCACAGCATTTCTTTTCAGGTTCATTGCAGACAGAATTCCTAAATTTTGTATTTGTTCTGTCTGCACGAGAAGGAGGATGTTGGCACATTTTCTTTCTGACTTTTTTCAGTAAAGCTACAGAGCCATTCTGCCTTCATTCTGCATTCCTGAGGTAGATTACTCCTACTTAACTATAGAGTTTTACATTTGTCCATCTTAAATTGCATTCAATTTTTCTATACTATTTATCCAATGTGTTAACTTCATGTAAAACTTTTCAACATTTCATACAATTTAGAAAATAACAAGGGGGAAAGGAAGGAAAAAGCGTGTTTTAATATTGAGAAAAATTATTTCATTACAAAAAATTACAATCTGGAGTGCTATTAATATTTGGTACAATAATACTTCATTCAAAGATTTTCTTATTAAAATGGTGATTTTCTACAAACATTGCAGAAAGACTGCATTTAAAATTGTCACTTCATAGTTATTTTCAAAATTATGGTAATGCAATGTTTTTGTGACATTAGCAACAGACGATGTTGTGTTGTTATAGCGATAGAAGTGATGTGGTGACTTTGTGGAACTGACTGACATTACGGTGACAGTTTGGGAACAGTTGTTTTGTTTGTGAGCTTGGCTTTGAAGAAAAAAGACAGATGAAGCTTTGCTAAGCTAACGTTTCTCTGTGTATAAAATGCAAAATATCCTAACTTCCCTCTGACCAAATCTACAGTTGAAAGAAGATAAATATTTCTACAGTACTTCCTCAGGCCCATTTACTTTAATATCCACTAGGAAAATAAGATTTATACCCATACATTAAGCTTGTACTAAGGGATAAATACCATAGCTTAGTAAAGCTGATATATCTGAAGGGTTTCCCAGTAAGTGGAAAACAGAAGTAACTTCTAGGCAGAATAATCATCTTTTTCTTTTCTGGTTAGGTATGAAGTCATCAATCAGAAAACTTTATCTTCTGTTTTTTAATTAGCTCCCTTGGATAAATGCCAAAATTAACTTTAAAAATATTTATTCAGTAAAATGATACTAAGAAAAAAAATGTCACTTTATAAAACATCCTTTCTTATGTTCTTTGTCCAAAGAAAGAAGAGGAAAAAAAAGAATTGTACATTTTCCAACTGTGGTATTGAAATTTTTATGGAGAATCAGCACACGCTGCTGAGCAACATTTCAATCAATGTGAAGACTGGTGTCAGCCCACAAAAAAAAATAAAAAAGAAAGGAAACTTGCCAAACTCCAGAGTTCCAGCTACCATTAATGTCAAGAAAAAAATGCGCAAATGAATCAGATGCAAAGAAGGAACTTTAGCAGTATTCACAAAAGTGGACAGGACTTGGAGGAAGTCCTTGGAATGAGACATAAAAAGGCTAAATTTTTTGTACTGAGCTTTTCCTAGTGGTCAAGCAGAAATCCAAGCACATTAGAGAATATCCAATGGAAGACTACTCCAAGCAAAGACAGAGTATCTCTGGAAACACCAAGTCAAGAGTAGTGTACAAAGGTTTGAATGGGACACAGAGGCAGTGAAAGGACAAGACATAGAGGAGTGAAGTAGCAACAGCAGAAATCCAAGTTAGACATTTGTAAACAAAATTTTTACAGAAGGATTGGTCAAACATAGAGACAGGCTGCTCTGAGGGACTGTGGAGCCCCAATTCTCAGGGGTAATTAAAAGTTGCTGGATACACTCCTGAGCAACCTGATCTAACACTGAGGTGAGATGTACTAACTCTGAGTGGGGGTTGGTAGAGAAAGTTGCAATGGCCTTGAGTTTCTTGCAAGTTAAATGGTATTCTGAAAGTATTTTTTGGTGGAGGACTGTTTCCTTCATGACACTGGCTCTGCAACATGGAACAGTATTGATCCTAGACTAGACAACCTAGAGAGACGTAGAAACAAGGCAAGCAGCTCCTACATAGTGAGTCAAAAGAAAGAGGTGGCATAACTGGCTGACATGAGACTTTGGGGCCATTATAAAAGTACATGCCATAAGTGTGATTTTCTGACTTTCAAACCCTTTTTGGCCAATGTAGCAGCAATGAGTCACAAAGATGAGGGAAGCAACAAGTTTCCTGGGACAGAAGGAACAGATTGCTGAGCAGGAGGTTCATGCTAAGCATGTGGTACAGCAGTGTGTTCTGGGAAATTATGTGGAGGGTGCAATTTAAGGTGCTGATCATACACAAAATTCAACTGCACACCCACAGATTCTGATTTGTCCATCCCAGTAGCGAACTGGCATTCTTCACCAAGGATTATTCCTATCTGGTAAAAGAATTTTAAAAAGATGAGACCATACATGGTCTCCTTATAAGGCCCTGTTTCCCCATAGCCTCTTTGCTCTATCTGCTGCTTTCAGGAGCAGGTATATATTTCCCAAATCTCTTCCACTAGGAGACTCCCCATTTTGCAAGACCCACGTGTAGTTGCCTGGACTTCTGCTGTCTACAGGCACACAGTTTCTTATATACAGAAAGGAGGATATTTTCATCTCTAAAAGAGATTTAAGGAAAAATATAGAGTCAAAGGAATGGGCTATAGCAAAAGTGCCGGCAGAGAAAAGATCTGTGATAGATGCAGTGCTGAGATGGTTATCCTTGCCAGTGGGAGCAGTCATTTGTAGCAGAATAAAAGCAAACTGTTGCAAGTGAATCATACAATCATTTAGGTTGGAAAAAAACTCTAAGACTGGTGAGTCCAACTGTAAATCTAGCACTGCCAAGTACACCACTACACCATAAAGCCCAAGGGGTTGCTGTTTTCTGGTGTCTGTTTTGGAAGAAGACAATATAATGGCAGGATTACAAGGAAACAAGGAGCATTTACCAGCATACGATATAATTTATAACATATAGAGATGACAGAGAAGACACTGATGGTAATAGATACACCCACACTGGGGTGTGGGCTGGTCATTTGGTTTCACAAGCTAATTTTCGTGTGGTGCATGCTGATTCCCATCTCACGATACCCACCTACCACCTGGGGTGTTTATCTTCTTGAGGCACTCAAGACTGTGATCATTTATTAGCACAGACAGTTTGGGTAATCCCTTGCTCTTTTCAGAGACTCAGAAGTCTACAGCTGAGACGGGAAAATTATAAGCATCTCATCCGAGGGCACATATGTCACAGCCCACAGCACCTCCTGTGCTGGTGCTGGGCTTCAAATGCCACTCAGAACTGACTTAAAGATGTTGCGTGAGAGAAAATCTAGATCCCTAGGTGTTTTGTTTCAAGCTTTCAGAGGTAAAACCTGATGTTTTACAAGGTTAAACACAGCTATTTTCTGCATCCAGGGACTTGATTGTGTTGTTTTGCCTATATCTACTAGAACATTTTACCCTCTGAAATCTCCCATGTAGATATTTCTAGACCTCATGTAGATATTTCTAGACCTTAATCAAGCTACGTTGTCATGACATGTTCTCTCAGACAAATTAAGTTTATTTATTATTTAGATATACAGAATTTGTTTTTCAACCTGCAGACACTCTTGATACATGTGTTTTTGGGCTGTGTCAGCACAATGCTTTAGTTAGCCATATTTTATGCTTCTGAAGCTTTGTCAAGCTGAGACCACTTTGGCAGGAAGTAGGGAAACCTCACTGCAGCCCTGGAGACCCCTTCAGATGTGTGCACTTGAAGACAGAAAACTCTGCCTTGCCTGTATTCAGCTTCTCTCTTGGAGAACACGGCAGGTTTGCTGTCCCAGCAGTAACCCAAGTGAAGAGATGCTACCATCTGCTGCTACCTTTCCCTCAGAAAGGGGTCAATGAGGGCACCTCCCAGACCCAACCACAGCCATCAGCCTTGGATGGACACTCGGGGAAGAGAAGGATGAAGCCAAGTTCCCACCTGGGACCCCTAGGACAGGTTTTCTCTCCAGAGCTGATCCTGGAGCACCACAACTGGCCAAATCCCAAGGCAACCACAAACTGTTGGGGAGAAGACAAGGTGGGATGAGAGACCAACCACGCTCAGCAGTGAGTTACTGTCACATGCTGCAGTGAACATGTGGTGGCTTTTTCCCTGCCCACTCCTCGTGGGCCTGCAACTTTGTTCAGTTTATTTCAGTGGGAAATGTGATGAGTAGGTGAATATGTCCTCTGAATTGGTAGTTCAGGCAGAAAAGATTAATTTATGCATATTTGATAATTGGTGATACATTTCTTAGTTTGATTTCTTTTGGACGATTTCCTATATACCCACACATGTACACAACACAAAATAAACGACAAAAAGTCTTTTGGCTGCTCTACTTTGTATACATTAGCAGCGTAGTACATAAGGGGCTGGTGGGTTAGGTTCAGGGGTTTTTTTGCTAAATACATGAGAACTCTTAAAACTTACCAAATGGCCTCTTTGTAATTTCTTGTATAACCCTGGTAAAAACATTGCACAGACACTAGCAATGCTGGCTGCCCCAGAACACACCAGTGAGTCTTGACATCAACCTTTATTTACAGAGAAATTTACATCTCAGCTGTCATTCTCCATCAGTCTTTGCATCCTCATTTGTGCTTCTGGAAATAACTGCCTGGTATTTTGGCAATGAAGCTGTCTGCCCATTTGTAACTCTCCTGGGTCAGTTTGGTGATGCTGTCAAACTTGGGTGCTGATGTATGGGAAGCCACTGAAGGGGCATGTGTTGAGAATTGATCTGAGCCATTCTTTCTGCTGCTGATATAAATATGCCCCACTCTTGCTCTGTTTGTCTCTGAAGATTCCCATCACCTATGGAACGGCATCTCTCAGGATTGCATAGGTTGACAGCAGTTCCATTGGAGGTCAAATTTCAGTAAGTAACAAACCAAACCCACTAAATTTAAAATCTTTGGAGCCATTTGGTTTTAGTTCTCACAAATACCATCTTCAAATTTCCTTTAATACTTGTTTAAAACAAGTTCCTACCATTTCTCCTCCCTTTGCTCAGTCATTACTTCCTTTTGCTCTCCAGCATTAAAAAAAAAAAAAAAAAGAATTGTATATTGGGCAAAAATTGTCCAGGTAGCCGTTGTACCTGAGGTTTGGGAAATCTGAACAGGACACTTCAGGTTTACTCCTTGTCTCACTACACTGGTTTAGAAAAGAATTTAAAAGTTCAGTTTGAACTCCAGGTTGATTGAACATGACAAAGGAGCAGAGATAATTCTAGAAAAAATAACTCCAAGAAAAATGCAGGATTAATAAGATCAGTGTGGAACTTACACTATGAAAAAACAAAGATGCTGTCAGAAAAGAAGCTTGATGGGAAAATACTGGTTCACCTAAAAATATAGTCTCAAATCTCCCTGTTTGTACCTGTTTTCTTTCTGGTATCCATTTTTAGCTATCAAATTAAAACTAACTCTAAACAATGCCATTAGAAATCATGCCACATAAACTGTATCTGTTCCAACTCTGGACCTGTTCACTCTTCTCAGACATTCATCCCAGCACAGTCCCATAGCCCAGGCCTTTGACAAAAAATATTCCATTAGGGAAACGTGCTATACAACTAAGCTGAGCAGCTCCATCCTGTCCTTCCAATTCTGTGATTTCTTTTTCTTTGGGTGCATCACTGATTTTCTGAAAGTTGCACCACAAAAGTTCACCATCAATTTTGGAGGAATGATTTCAGACTAAAATCCATTTATCTCAGTATCATACAAACAGTTTGAATAAGCAGTATAGTCACTTCTTAACAATGAAACTTGCTTCTTCCTTTCTTTTTTTTCGGTCTCAAAGATGTGGTTCTTTTTTATCCTCAGGAGACTTTGAATCAGTGCCCATGATGTTGTCTTGGTCACTTCATAGGGGAAGTGCTTTAAATTTCCTTAGGATGTACTAGTGTTGTTAATTTGGTCTCTTCCTAAGAGTATCTCTGAATTCTCCAACTGTCTTTGCTCTCCACCCTTTTCTTCTCCTCTGGCTCCAGTTACAGAAGCACAGGCTGTGCAGCAAATGGGAAATGACCTGCCACAGGACCTGGATCGCTTGTGCCACACTGGACAAGACTATTTAAGGAAAACAACCTCCTTTCCTCCCACTGATGAACATCGCCCAGTCAAAAATGTCATGTGTGTCAGATTTGTAGTATGCACCTGGATAGGTGCACACCAGTACATGGGACAAATGTTCAACTGCATCCCCCATGGGCTGAGGGGCAGCTCTTATCCTAAGGATCATGGGGTCCACCTCCACCAAAACCTGTATTGTCCTAAACCTCCTTTGGTTCTGTACACTTGTGCACATCCACATGGTCACATGGTTCAGGTTCAGGTCTCCATCAACTGAAGCAGAGACATTGCTGAGCTTCCCTTGATGCAGACAACAGTGAGGACTGTGAGGCACAGTGCTTACTGGGAGAAGGACCTTGGTCCCTGACACAATCTGTGCCATTCAGAAGGTTCTGCTGACCCCAAGAGATGGTGGCAGATCAAGCCTGGAGGTTGCCCCACTCCCTTTGGCAGTGTCAGAGTGGGTTCGGGAGAAGGCTTTTCAAAGCCTGCTCCACTTGCACTGTTTTTGTTTTTCCCCTAACCTCTTTCTGAATTCTCAGATGAAAAGCTCTGAACTGCAACTCAGAGAGCTTGATTTCTTTCCCAAAAGACTTTTTTTCTACAGGAAATAACTCTTTTCTAAAAAAAGAATAAACATATGAGCTACTCGGACTTAACAATGCTCATATATCAAAAGAGGAAGTGTGAAGAGAGCACAAGGGACTTATTTTCTGAATGAATTTGCTCATCCTGAATAAAAGCTGGCATCTTCTAACAGGCTGAATTTTCTTTTATGGCAAACAGTCTAGCTAAACTGACAAGTTTCTGAGTACAGCCTCCTAAATAAACAGCCTTGTCTTCTTCTTGTAGAAACATTGCAATTATTATAAACACTGCAGATGGGAAAACAATTTGAAGGAAGGGAAGCTGGCAGGCTCCAGGAAGGAGGAGGAGCTGGCACGTTCCCTTTGATTCACAAGAAGGGTCCTTTTGTGATAAAAATTAAGTAGGACAAGTATTTGTGTTCATTTCTGCCTCTGAAAGAACTGCTTCCAGAAGATATTTTGTTATCAAGATGATCTATGACAAAAAAAAAATAGATTATCCACATCTTATATATAAGGTCAGCTATAAATCGGTTCTTAGAAAAGTATCTGACAATGCATATTTGACTTGACAGAAATGCTATTTCTTCATTGTAAGACAGCTCAGATGTTGAGGAACCCTTAGCTTGTCCTTTAACAGTGAGAGCTTACCTGGATACTGTTCTGGAATAGCCCATGCTTTTTTCTCAAATTTCTGAGCCAAAAGATCTCTCCAGTCCCAACTTGTAAGAGAAATAGTGCTGGTTCTTTTAGCTATAGCCTGCTCTGAGTGATTTAGAAAGCCATTAGTGCACCATTGCCCAGCCAGTGGTCTGGAAGGTATCTGCAGGGTGATCTGAACATGTCTAAAAGCAACTGTACTCTCACCCACACCCTGTGCAGGTCTTGAAAAGCAACATTCATACAACCGAAAAAAACCCAAACTAACCAACCAAACAAAAATAAACCAAACAAAAAACCCACAACAACAAAAGAAAAACACTCGGGGTTTTTTTTTATGTTTTTATTAGATTGGTTCCTTTTCGTCTTCTGCCCTTAGCTCTGAGATATTTTTCTCTGCTAAAAGCAATATGAAAGAATAACATTTATCTAAGGGGTTTTTTGCTGTCTTTCATGCAATTCTTTAAAGTTTTGGGCACTTGAAAGTGGGCAGTCACAGCTCAGTGGGATGCTGAACCTCTCCTCCTCTCCCAGTTGCTCAGATTCAGCACAGACTAGCCCCTGGGATCCCAGGGTTATGGACTTTCATACTACCCAGGGGCCTTTGCTGCCTCCAGCCATCATCTTGGGTTTACCTCTTGAGCTCTCGGGTTCTCTCCAGAAATCCTATGGCGTATTCCCCAGTGAGGGATCACCAAGCAGCCCTCAGTTCTGCAAGTGCTCAAGGCATCAGTGGGTCAAAGTGCTGTTCGTGTGCAGTATATCTGAACACAGGCATAGTAAAAGTAACAATTCATCTCTTCCCCTTTGCATATTCAATTTCCCCACTTTTTCTGCTGTTTTTCCTTTCTTAATTGCTATTTTGATGCAATAGTGCAAAAAGATACATACCAGAAGTGGTGCGGCTGATCAAATGATCTGTCTTCATGGCATTTCTCCTGAATCCTCTTGGGTGGAGAAGTTTGCTATGCTTGTAAGCAACTGAAGTCTCTCAAATAAAAGACCTTTGTGTTAGTAGTAACATGTGCATAAAATAGTAGTGATGGTTCCATTTAAAAGTCAGTTGAACACCTGAATCAATAGAAAAGCATATTGGTCCTGGAGACACAAGACAGTTGAGATGCTATTCAGCTCTGTAGCAGCCATCGTTCTGGGCCTTCACCTGTATCCCTAGTATTCACTTACTGACTCTACCTGTGTTTTCCAATTCCAGATCTGTTGCTTTTGTGTTGCTCTTTTATCATTACAGCTGGCCTTGCACATTGGTTTTGCTATCTGCCATGCATGGGATGCTGGAAGGAAACTGGTGTCATGCAAAATCCAAAGCAGTGCTGTACTGGTTCTTCTTGAGGAAAGGGAAGAGGCAGTGGGCCCTGGCAGGAAGTCTCTGTCCATCAAGAATGCTCTTCCTGATGCCTAGTTTCCCCATTTCCTTCTTTCTCTACTTGTTAAGTATCACAATTCTCTCCTTTCAGCTATTTTAATATCCATTGTCACAGCAGAGTGTGTACTACCTGCTTTACTAGTCTAGTCCTCCTGTTGGCCTCTGTCCCTTGAACTACCTCTGACTGAACAATGAACCTCAGACCTTTCCCAAAGTTTTGGATACAAAATGACCTTGACAGATTTTGCAGACACATCCACCTCACCTCGTTTTGGTGAGATGATCAAACCCCCTCCAGGGTACTGGAGCTTGGGTTTCTGAAGTTTTTATAACTCTCTTATTTCTGACTAGTGTGATCTCACTGCTAGTCCATGGAGGAAGGATGATATACAAAAAGGATAGATGGAAAAGTCCAAGGTGTGGCCTTGAGCAAAAGTCAAAGAGCAATGAAGACTAGGGAATTTTAAAACATAAATATTTTCTACTTATGGTCAAAACCTAGGAACAGGTTTTGCCTTCATATAATGCAATTCTATAAAATACACAAGAACATGAACATTGTTTTATTGAACAAAAGCAATAGCCTGTCTGGCCAGAAATTCTGTTCCTGAAATTTGGTCCTAGCAGATCTTTCTCAGAAAAGTGTAAACAATGCCCCAGTGGGATCAAGCTTTTGTCTGCTCTTAGGGCACTAGGATATCACTTGTCCTTTAAAGACTATAGCCCTCTCCACCCTTACTCACCTGGCATGGCTGTCCTGACTGTCCTTGTGACCCATGTTGCACTCTTGCAGCCCACACTTGCAATAATTCCCTTGTTAAGAAAAGGCATTACCCATATCCTATGACTATTTGGAAGTTGACTGCCACTTCAGAAAATTGTTTGACTCCAAACATTTCTATGATTGAGCTGAAAACCTTTGGAAATCTTTTTTTCAGAGGCCTAGTACTGACAAGAAATAGTAAGATCATCATCTCATTTCACATAACCCTTAGAATAGTTATAAGAAGCAGGTAATAGTTTTCTCCAGAACATTAAACAAGTGACTAGAAGATTTGCAATCCATTGAGAGATGCACACACAATAGCTTTCTGTGGAAGAACGTCTAATTTATATCTTTCCTGTTTAGCAAACCAAAACTTCAGAAAATGCTTTTCAAACTTCAATTCTCTCTTTTAAGTTCTCATTTGTGTAATCTCTACCTATCTCAGTGAGATAAATATTGGTCTGAAAAGCAGTATTCAAGTAGCTAAATTGACAGAGGAACAAAATTAAAAATTTGCTTCTTTCTTTAACTCTTATACACTCTGTGATGGGGCTATCCATCACAAGTGAGCTATCTCAGGATTGATCACAAGTCTGGCACAATGTAATTACTGAACCAAAAGCATTGTATTATATAGCATGAAATGAAATAGCAACTTTGCCTTCCACATTATGAACCCGTTGACTAATGATGGAGTGTGGCAATTAGAAAATATGGAAGTAACAAGACAAGGTATTTCACAGTCTGCTAATGTATAGAATAAAACTACTGATAGTGTGAAGCAGGGAAATTAAAAACAATAAAACTGGAACAGAAAATAACAATGGTATTCTTAATATCTGTAAAAGGAGAGGATGGCAGTGTCCTCTAAAGTAGGTCAAGTTTATAAGGATTATGTGCAGTGTCTGAAAGGGTTTCTGGTCTTGTCTCAGTGGACCTAATTTTTTTCTGGTATGTTTTGTAATGGCTGAGAACTGTTGCATTCATTGGCATAGTAAGCACGACCTAGCATCAGGAGATTTAGCTTTAAGAGATCAGGAAGGAAAACCAATGAGTTGTGGGTGAGAGCTGCTTCAGTCCCATTGCCCAGTGCTCCCTCCCTGACTCCTATTTGATGCTGAGTGCAAACAGCTAGATTGCCCTGTCACTGCTAGATCGCCTGGTGACACCAAGCCAAAAGCACTGGTGGCATAGCTAGTGGTTTGAAATCACTGTTTTTGTACAAATTGGCAAAAAAACCAAACCAACCAAAACCCTCCAAGAATGAGAGGGAAAGATGAAGTACTATAAGCTGGTCTAAGTCCTTACTGAAGGTGTTTCTTCCCTGCCTCTTCCTACTTTCTTGGAAGTAGGAACTCAAACGAGTTGATTATCTGGAAACCAAAAAAAGGGTGGGCATTTCTTATAAGATAAGATTGTTTTTCTTTTTTTTTAAACCTAGATTAAAATCTTTCTATAGTCCTAATACCAGCTACAAACATTCTGCAAAAATTCTTTGCTTGATGCAAAGCACCATTGCAGTTTTGGTACCATTTTTGGACACTGGCTTAAATTCACTAATTGATTTCAGCAACAACGGAGAAAAATTACTCTTTCCTCCTCCCTCTTCTCCCACCTAGCACTTCTCTCAAGGTTCTTGATTGACACAGAGTAGGATTTTTGAGGGTATTTTTGTGTTTGCCAGATATCAGCCCTAGGTCTGACTGCATCTTCTTCGAGCATTCCATGCCTTTCTGAAGGAATCTTCTGGGGGAGGATGAGCCAGAGAGGCAGCTGATATCACTGATGCTCTTTTGTGGTAACTGCATCAATAGTTCTGTGAAAAGGTGAAGAAATATGAGTTACCAGCTTCTGTTCCCACTTGCAAGGGTTTAGAAACCCTTACTCTCCTGGCTGATGACTCCCTGGATAGTAAAGACATCTTGAGGTGATGACAGTACTAATGTTTTGTCTGTGAGCTTATGAAATCCTAACCATCTCTTATCGGTCTTGATAATAATTTAATAATCTGTATTAATAAATATTTTATACCTTGCATACACATTGTTTCCATTTATGCACAATGAAAGTGGCTCAAAATGTCCCAGAAATAACACAAGACCACTTACTCAAGGGAACAAAGCTGCCTTTGAATCCTACTGTGCCTGGTCAGCTGTGTTCTCTTGGGAGTATGGCTGCTGCTCGTTCTGGGCTGTTCTTGGGGACCGCATTTACCACCTTACCTTGTGATCTTCTCTGCTGGTACAACACTGATAGGCATTAGCCAGCCCATCTCCAAATGGCATTGTGCAAACACCTGGACACAAGTTGCTTCTCTTCATTCATGTCTTAGCCAGGCACAAATTGATGGGACCCATCATTAATAACAGACGCGGTTTTCTCCTTGTCTTAAAACTCTTCCCAGTTTGGAAATGTCACTCATTACTTAAAATCACAGGTCCTTCTTTCAAACAGGACTACAAATCTCTCCCTCTCTATCAGAGAACTGAGTTCATGTGTATGTTTTACCTTCAGTGACATTTACATGGTTGAAATCCTTCCCTTAGGCTTTGCTGTCAGGATCCCAGGTTGGTAAATAAAGCAATGGAAGTTTAAGAGATTGCAGATTAGTATTTAAAGGTATGACATTTAAATTCAAATTACCACAAATTGACTGTATTTTCATTATGAAAAAGCAAGCTATAAAATTGATGTATTAAACACTGTTATTTTCTCTAAATTTTTTTGTTGAAACTGTATTTTCAATGATTTATCCCAATACTTAAGGTCATCATTCAGTATTTTCCAAAAGGTTTTCTATAATCAAATGATGCATCATTTCCCTAGGAGGCTGAAAAGTTGTTAGAAAAAGTAATTCTTACATACTGCACTATTAGCATTTGGAGAAGTGTTCAAATTTCTGAAACAATTCAGAAATGGGTTGGATTTATCTATTTATTTTCCCCATTAACCTTTAATGCTCTTGGGGTATAATTCTGAAGATGTCCAATGTAAAATACAAACCATTATGCTAATGGGTAAGTCATACAATTGGAGTAAAATGTGAAGAGAGAGGTGCTGGTATCAAGCAGCAACTCATCTATCTGTCAAAACAGGAGCCAGATTCCCTCCTGGCCAGATACTTCTTACAGATAAGACTGTAGGAAGGTCAGTGAAGGAGGAGGAGCAGGTGCTGCAGGCACTGGAGCAGAGATTCCCCTGCAGCCCATGGTGAGACAGATGTGCCCACGGAGGCACATAGTAGAGCAGAGATCCACGTGCAGCCTGCGGAAGAGTCCTATGCCACAGCAGGTAACAGCACGTGGAGGAGGCTGTGACCCCATGGAAAGCCCACGCTGGAGCAGACTACTGGCAGGACCTGTGGCCACATGGTGAGAGGAGCTCACACAGGAACAGGTTTGATCAGGACTTGTGATGGTGCAGGGGGGCCATACTGGAGCATTCTGTTCCTGAAGGGCTGTATCCTGTGGAAGGGACCCACACAGGAGCTGTTCATGAGGTTCGTGTTAGAAAAACTCATGGAGGACTGTCTCTCGTGGGAGGGATGCCACACTGGAGCAGGGTAAGAGTGTGAGGAGTCCTCCCCCTGAGTAGGAAGGAGCAGCAGAAACAATGTGTGACGAACTGACCACAGTCCCTCTTCCCCTGTACCACTCAGGGGGAGGAGACAATCAGGAGTGAAGAAGGTAAGACTGTGGGAAAGGTCTTTAAAGATCTGGTTTATTGGTGACTCTTATTTGACTGATATTAAACTAATTTCCCCAAATTGAGTCTGTTTTGCCTATGACAGTAATGGATAAGTGATCTCTCCCTGTCCTTATATCAAGGAGTCTTTTGTCATATTTTCTCTGCCCTGCCCAGCTGAGGAGGGAAGTGATAGAGCAGCTTGGGGAGGGGCAGAGTGGGCACCTGGCACCCACTCAGAATTGATTTTTTCCATTCACATTTAGGAAGAAAAATCTGATACACTTCCCGTGGTCCATTTCTATCTAGCTGGTTGGTGTCTCCTTCCTTTTTCCTTTCTCAAGTAAGTGGTGGTTGATTTAAGTCCAACTCTGAGGCACCTCATCTCTCTGATTTACTACACAGGGAATACAGGCACCAGCAACTTGGGGGTGCTGCAGCGTTGAGTATCCAGGTTTCTCTTCAGATGTAGACTGATTTCCCTGTGAAGAAAGACTCTCAAGACCCATTTTGGAGTGTAGTAGTCAAATTTATTTCCACTGTAGAAGCACACTTGTTTCAGTAATAAAAAAATAACATTTTCTTTGCAGAATAAAAGTAAACCTGTAGTGATATAAATATATTTACTTGCACAAGAATTCACGTAAGTCACTCAACATATATTTAGACTTAGTATTCTCATAGTCCTAAGTTTCAAATGGAGTCAACAACAGACAGTTACTTGCAGAAAGATGAGACACGATGTCTGGCTCAGTTGGGATTTAAATACATATGAAATAATAGAAAGCTTCCTTCCTTGGTGTTTTTGTTTGTTAAATGAATACATTGCTTATGAAAATACTGACAGTCTTCAGCATGGATTATTCCTGTTTGTCTAATTAAAATACACTATATGGTGTCAACCACAGAGGCCTCTTCTGGCTGCCTCGCAGGCATGACCTCAGTACTGGCCAGGTAGAACCAGCAACGAGCATGTTAGTGTTCAAGCTCAATGCTCCTCAGTCTGTGCTCAGGCTCTTGTGTTTCCACTCCTGAGACTCCCATCACCAGCAAACAAACCAGGTCTAGCAATTTCCTTCAGGGGGTCACCACAGACTCACCAGAGAGCATGCCTGATCAATCTGTAAATCCCTGTGCTATACTAACAAAGGCTCTATCTTTCATATAACATTATTAAGGACCTGGTGAAACCAACAATATAGCTTATAGTAGGTATCGTTGATATGTAACTTTATCTAGTATAAATACTTCATAAAAAAGAAAGAATATGATTTTCTGCACTCATTCAGTTCAAGCCATGGAACAGTAGTAAAAACAACTGCAACAAATTTAACTTGCACTCTTGCACTTTAACTTCTATAAAACTCTTTCAACTCTTTTTCCAATTGTGGGGGTGGAAGAAAAAAAAGAAAAAGTGGAAACTAAGTTTAATGAAACAATCTCATCATGACTCTGTATTACTGTAATACTTTGTTACCGTATGGGCTATTGTCAGCACCATGTCCTCACAACATATGTTAATTTATTCTGATCCTTCCTTACTGTTAGTACCATGAAAAACAGCACAAGGTTCAGCCTTGCTTCTTCTCAATGTGTCTACAAGAGGAGGACTCTGAACTAATACAGCACAATACTGAAGACAAGAGAACATAACACTTAGTTCTGATACACTGAAAAGCAATTTCACACATAAGCTCATTTATGTAGGCACACTGACAGATTGAGCACCATTTTCTTTTTCAGTTTAACATAACGTTCAACTCTGAACAGAAAAATGTTAAGCCTCTAGGACAGTTTCAGTATTAAGAAAAGAACTACCTCTATTTTAGAATCATCAAAACACTAATGTTAACACTTGAGTTGAGAAGTTCACTGCAAGTGACCCTCTCTCTGAATTCGAAGGCGCTCCTTCTCCACTTGCAAGCGTTCCTTCTCAATTTGCAGCTTCTCCGACTCAAACTTTAGGAACTGCAGCCTCTCTTTTTCTAACTGCAAACGTTCTTTTTCAAGTTTTAACTTTTCAGTTTCTAGATCCAGAGGCTGCATGATGGGTTTTTCTGCTTGGGTGAGGTCATTTTCCAGGGCAGGTTTTTCAGCTTGCAGAGTCTCCAGCCTGAGTTTCTCCCATTCAATCTGAAGTCGCTCCTTCTCAATCTGAAGCCTCTCACGCTCCAAGTCAACATGCCGCAACCGTTCCTTTTCAATTTGCAGGCGCTCCTTCTCCACTTGCAACCTTTCAGCTTCAATGTCCAGTCGTTGTTTCTCCAGCTCCAGCTTTTGCTTCTCCAGATTTACAAGCAAGTGAGAATCTTCATAGGCTAGCCTAGCTTGAGCAGAGCTTAGATTTCCAAACTCTTCAATATGGGGGAAGTCTGGTAGGTCATTTTCCTTTTTAGAATCTGGCAAAACTGATGACAATATTTCTTCTTCTTCCTCAATAGGAAACTGCAGGGAGGAACGCGACAGACAAGAATTACACTCCAGTTTTTATGCCAGAATAAATGTGTTACACACAATTTGACTGAAATGAACATATTGCATTTTTTCATCTTTAAAGCTACTCAGAACTTAACTTGCATGTTGTGAACCAACCATGTTAGATCAGATGATTTTTCTATCATTACACAGGTAGAGAAACATAGTTTATCTGCAAGTTATTACCTGGTAATGAAAAATGGAATATCAACTTGTCAGTGGACATGCAAGAACATACAGAACACTTGGCACAGATCATTCAGAACCACTGATAGAAAAATGGATCTAAAAGACCATATGTTGTTCTTACTTTTCATAGACCTGAGTGACATTTATGTAAGCCACTAGGAATTTGTTGTGACTAATTATTTATCAGAGCAGATGGACCCATAGGCTGTGTGGTATGTAAGCTAACCCAACCTTCACTAACTTGAGGATTCCATTTTTAAAAAAACATTTAACACTGAGACTTTTCACATGCTCTTAACCCTTCCAACTCCATTAAGTGAGTCTATACACAGGACTTTAACCATTCTGTACTATCACTTTTGCTGTAAAGCTACTTATGATGCAGATGATAAGGTGGTTAGGACCACTGCTCTCAGCAGACTAACAACCCATACAGAATCATAGCTCTTATGTGCTACAAACTCAGTTAGTACACAAAAGAGAATTGTCTCACAGTACATTGCAAGAGAAAGGCAAACTGAGCAAGATATGGGTTCAGAAAAACCTTAAGATTATGAGAGTCACTGCCAGTACTAAGACAGACTCTTTTCTTCAGCACTGTCTGACAGTAGTCTCACTACCATTTAACAGCTTATGCTGATTTTTTCCCAGCACACATATCAACCAAGCTAAGGCAGAAGTTGCTTCCCCACCCTTCCCACTCGCAAAAAAAACCCCAAAAAACCAAAGCCTGTTTGAGTACCCCTTTTTGAAATGAGAACTATATATTTGTAGAGGCACAGCAAAACTATCACAACATTTGACTTGATTCCAGCTGGCTGCCTATCCTAGGATAGTAACAATACTAATGGGAGTAACAACCTGTCCACGAAACCCTCAGCTGCTTGTCAAATTCACACTAATATTTTGACAGAGAGGAATGGTAAACTGACTTATTCAGGTAATATTTTCATCTCTCATAGGTTCATTTTAAGACCATGCAAACAGTACTCCATTTCTTTCTGTACCTGCAGGTAACAAATATTTTCATTTGTTAAAGAATTGCACTTTTCATCTCTGTTCATCTACCCAGACAGCCTGAATTTACAAAAACCAGTTTCCTTCACGATCGTATTTTCATTCTAATGACTGAGCTAATTCTTATCTGTGGCACATACAAACGGAAAATACACGTGCAAAGACATATTCAAACTTTAAGGATATCAATTCAATAATCAACATCCACGACCTTACACACAATTCCAAGTTGTTAGATACGAATGCCATCTCTCTGTAATATATTTGTTTCTACAGTTTCTTTAATTCAAACATTCAGAAAAAAAGCAGAAACAGACACTGTGTTAAGAAACACAGCAAAAAGCCTTATGCTGAAAGGAAACAAAGGCCATACTGAATACAGCTAACGTATGCCAGTCACTCACTTCGAAATTCTGTGGATCCTCCTCTTCCTCTTCTACTTTGATTTCTGTTAAAGATCCACCAGCTTCTCTGAAATCAGTGATATTCTGCCATTCAAAACTAGATTCAATTGCAAATCCCATTTTCTCATCCATGTCTTCATTGAGAGAGTCATCTAAATTGGATGAAGGAAGGTGAAACCCAGCACCTACTACTTTGATGTTTGCATTTAGACGTTTTCTCTTCATGAGTGCTCTCCAGTCAAGGTATCGCCTTTTCACTTCTGTCCCTGTTCTTTGCTCTCCTTCACCTACTGCATTGACACACTCTGCTATTTCCTCCCAAGCTTTCCGTTTCATCTCATTAATTGTTGTATTAAGTTGCTTTGAAAAGAGTACTTCTCTCCTTTTTCTGATTTCCTTAAGGAGAGTTTGAGTTTCCTGAACACTAAAATTGCTTTTTCTTTTTCTTTTTAATTGTTTCATTTTTTCCAGCTTTAACCTAATAATTTCAGCACAGTAGACTACAGAGATGATCTGACACTAATCAGCTATTAATATAAATAAATTTAAAAGCCAATGAAAGCAGAGTTCAGTTCTCGTGAATTTTCTCTTCACTTTGGAGTATTTTTCTATTTGTCAGGCTTCCTAAGAGAAAAAGAGCAAACAACGTAAATCTCCAAGGTATACACCATATATTTTCATTTAACAACTTGACTCCTAAGTCATCATCTAAGGCATACGCATTTTGTTCATTTGATAAAAGAAAACCATTTTGTTACTCTGAATATAAAGCAGCCACAGATACCTCCTCTAATCTCCTATGAATTACAAAACTATTAATATATCCATGTCATGAACTATTAAGGTTGATGTGGTATTTCCATTACAAAAATACAGCTATTTTCCTTCAACTCTTAAGAGCTGCCAATTGTGATCTGCTTAGGACTGAAATTTGACATATACATTTCAGTTTGAATGCTAAATTAATTCCAAAAGAAGCAGAAACTGTTATATCATTACTTCAAAAACATAAAACGTGCAGGGGACTGAAATTTCAGAGATACATTTTAAATGAGACACCATTACCATTAAAAAAAATAGTAGATTAATATGGAAAGTTGAAATTTTAGAAGCTTCTGACTTATTTCCTCAGAAATAGAATTGAAGCAATCCTGTTGAATGTCACAAAATAAGTACTAGTTCAAACAAATGCCATACATGAGAGATTTTTAACAGTAAACAGACGAGTCAAGTCACAACAAGCCTATGGTAAAGCATCTCTGTCCTTCTCACACTGCAAAACAGGTCAGATGCAATGGCAGCTTTAAAGTTCATCCAGCTCTGCCCTCAGCAACAGCTGGTCCTGTCCCTGATGCTGAAGAGAACACTAAACCCCATAAATACACCCAACAGATTGTGTGCAACGCTGTACAGAGGTGGACAGTTTGAGAAGAAGAAAACAGGGTACTATTAATGCAGTAATGAATATCACTGCATTAACATCACAGACCATATCACAAAAATACAAGAACAAAAACCAAAACCACACACAAACAAACAAATCACCAAAACAACAACAACAAAGTCCCCCAAAACATCCAAAACCTGAGAACCAAAAATGGTCCTTGGTCACAAACTGCTTGGTAATGGATCCAACTTATTTTAAACTTTCTTTTGTACCATGTTACCTACCACTGTAAGCAGGTTTAGAAGGCTTTAAAACAAGCAGGCCAAGGATTCACTATACAGTACACAGTTTCAAGCTTCTGTGTTTGTTCACTGCTCACGCAGTATAGACTTTTGTCCACCTGAAGGCAAATGTCTTGCAGATTATGTATTCAATTGCTACTGACTTCTTAATTCTTAAAAAACTCCCCCCCTGGCTGCACCCTGAAATAGAGAGGATTCTTAACTTACTAAGTATTTCTTCTTCTACCTAAACTTGGTTAAAACATACACATCAGCACATTACACAACTCTCCATTTGGGATAATGTAGTTTAGACATTGTTATTCAGCTCTTATGCACTGCTGACTGTAAATAAGTGGCTCACTTGCAGTTTTTCATGTCAGCCAACATTCTTTCATGCCCAACAAGCTAGCATACTGCCATTGAGTATTTTTTGAATGTTGCATTTAGAAAACTGCTTTACTATTTTTCCTCCTTAAAATCCTGTTCTCACTGTGAATCCACTTATGTCCAATAATTACCAGCTTGCAAGTATGCAAAACCAAGTCCCAAGAGGAAATCAGTTGCATAAAGGATGAGCATGTATTACCACACACCACTCCAATGCTCCCATGCAGCTACCCAGCACTCTGGACTCCTCAGACTCAAGTAGGAAGCTGCATACTGCTGTTTAAAATTTGTGAAACTTTTTACCCTTCTGAAAAAAAAAATTCTCATTGGTTCTGAGAAAAGAGAATTGATTTAAAAAATGGTATGCACTGCTTTAATGCAGACCCTTAACTTGACATGACCAGTAGTAAAAAAAATGTTGACAATTTAGAAAGTCAGATTTATACCATAACAGAGCACTAGACTATCTGCTAGAATTAAATTTTTTCTGAGACCTTTTATTTGATCTTTAAGCTTATCCCTTAACCTTCATATTATTAGCTTATCACAAAAAGATAGCAAGAAAGCTGCATCACATTTACTTGTTTGTCAGTAAATCAATTTATTTGGCACTTGCTGTGCTTTTCAAATGCAAATTACAGCATTAGTGCTTTACTACTATTATGGCAACTGAATTTCTTGACCTATACACCAAATTCTAAGTTTATCTTATGTAAAGTGTTTGTCTGAAGTTTTTTTAACCTTTTAACAAATCACTGAGCGAGTAAATTCTTCAGGAAAGTTACCTGCACACAGAATAAATTTAGAACACTTTTAGAATCTTCACCATTTACCAAGGCAATTATTCTGGACTGATAAACATATAGTGATTCCTGGTTACTGGGGAATGACCAAGTACTAACATCTTCATACTGGCTTTAGAAACACACACATTTGCACTTACCTTTTTTCAGGGTAGGGAGTGTGTGTGAAAGATACAGAGGTATCCATTCTGAGCTGCTTTTCCAGGTAAAAAGAATTACAGAGTTCTCAGGTACAATCTAAGTTTCACAAGAATTACAGTATTTCTGACTTGTCATTACCAAGACATTAAATCTCCATTTATAAAGTCACACTTGTTTCTAGTGATATCAGCAGAATTTTATGCTTGGTTTTAAGCATGTACTTAAATAACACTCAGGTACTTTGCCAACTATGGGAAAATGGGTTAAACTTTCTGAAGTACTTGCCAGTTGGGTATGCCAAATTCTTGAAAGTGCCAGCAGATACTTAATTTTCTCTTAAAGTACCTAAACAGCACACTTTCCATCACAAGGTATATACTGGCTAAGCCCTTTACTTAGCCCCAGCTAGAAGTACAAGGTTCTGGTCAATCCCAGTAACAGGGAACCACCGAATTTTCGAAACTCATAATGGTATCTCCAGCTACCCTGCCCTCCCTGAATTGCTCAGTGCTAGCACACAATAACGTGGGCACAAAAAAAACCAAACCTGGGTATTCAAATCAAATTTTCATCATCTTCTAAATACATGAACATGTAAGATGGCAAGGTTTCTCCTTAGCCCTCGAGAAGGCTGAGAGTTAAAACATGCAAATATCAGGTTACCCTGCTGGTCAGCCTCACTGCTCCTTGTGCCAGTGCTCTGCATCACCTGACTGATCTCCCCAGCCACTCTGTGAAGTATCTGATCTTGGTCTTGGATTTTATACCATAAACCGAGGACATAACCTTTAAGAACTATACAACTAACTTGGAAACTACTGGAATCCAATTCCTTTATTAGGTAAAGTTTTCTTTCAGACTTTTTTAACTTTTGCTAGAACACATCTGATACAAGCCCTGAATTTCCCAGTAAAACATCTGCAAAACCTACCTGTTTTAAAAGTCCTGACTACTAATTTCTAAGGAGATTTTGTTTTTTCTAACTCATTCCTTTATGGAAGCACATTGACTCATTAAGGACAATTCCTTTCTTATTAATATAAATGGGTGTTAGTGAATTGTTAGCAGTGTATTTACTCCCAGGGATGGGTCAAATCCACTGTGGCACTGTATACCATTCTGACATACTAACTAAAAAGCCTAATTATCTAACCAAACCTGAGGTTTGGAGTATTCAGTTTTCTGACATTGGTAGATGGTCTTCAGGATATTACTCTTTAATGCAGAAAAATTAACTGTTATATGCTCGAAGTACTTAAGAGAGAGGAATGGCAATAAGCTAGGATTTGCACACATTCTAGACAGCTACAGGAAAAAAAAAAACACCCTACTACCACCTTGAAAAGCTTGATTTGCAAAAACATGACATACAGCATTGTCCTGGTTTCAGCTGGGATAGGGTTGATTTTCTTCCTAGTAGTTGAGACAGTGCTGTGTTTTGGATTTAGCGTGACAATAATGTTAGGTAACACACCAATGTGTTAGGTTTTGCTAAGCAGTGCTTACTCCAAGTCAAGGACTTCCCAGTCTCCTGTGCTCTTCCACTGAGAAAGGTGCACAAGAAGCTGGGGGGGAACTGCAAATGCAAAAGGCATATTCTTACAGTTTGGATAGAAATGCAAAGTACTGGCTAGGGGAAAAAAAAAAGAAAAAGGAAAGAATCAATTCTAACCACATGATAACAGATTTCAAGGGTCTTCCAGAAAAGATGGCAACATGGAGCTAGGAGTTTCAGAGTCCTGTCGGGCCAGAAGCAACCTAATGTTAAGAAGATCCTCATCACTGGACTAAAGAAACATGAACTATTAGTCAGAGTTGAAATGAAACTAAGTATTTTAAAATTAAGCTGGAAACTCCCTAAACAGGCAGAACACACATTCACCGAGTATTTTGACATACTTAACAGCAGAGGCATCCATATTCTGCCTCTGTCTCTTCTGTCTCCTTTGTTCACACCTTATTGTCTGACCACGTGCTAGACCAACAAAAAAGTGAACAAAACCTCTCACAAAACAAACAAGGAAGCAAGCAAAAAGATCCATGCATTCACCAGGACCAAAGGAGTGTTATTAACATCAACAGTCTTAGAATTACTCTTTAGGAAAATCATCATGACCTTTCTGGTTTGTTCTTTTTTTGTTTCTCAAATATGATGATATGATGTCTTGATGGTCCTTTTTTTTTTCTTAAACTTTCAGAGCTTATGCTTGAATAAAACCCCAGACTTTAAACTAGGAGGACCTGCTGCCTCCAAGCTTTTTTTAAACAAAACTCGAGAGTCTGAGTATCTTTGTATGATACTTATATGAAGTTTTCTGGAAAGCCCTAGGTTTGTGATTCCCAACAGACGGCTATGCTGACCTGGAGAAACTTCGGCTTTTGTACGAAGCGCGGCCGGGTGCCGGTCAACACATCACCGAGCGCAGCCCCTTCCCGCAGGTAGCCCGCGGTGTGTGCAAATGCGAAGGAGGGCCGGCACCGGAGAGAGCCACCACCACCTCAAAGGATCACTTAAGGAAGCTGAGAGGAGGCACCAAGGATGGAAACCAGCCGTGATTTCAGGTTATTGGACGCACGGACTCACTCCCCTTCCCCTGCAGCCGCCGCGGCCCCGCAGGGCACGGCCCCTCCTGCCGGCGCGTCCCGGGCGCGGAGGGCGGGCCGAGGGCCGGGGGCCAGTCCGAACCACCGAGCGCCGTGGGCAGCAACAAAGGCAGGGGAGGGTACGGCCGGCTGCCCCGGCCCCCGGGCCAGGGCCCCTCCGGCCGGCACGGCCCTGCGACTCTGCGGCGAGGAGGACGAGGAGCGGAGCTCACGGCGGGGGGAGCAGGCGGAGGACAATCGCCTCGCCGCCCCCAGGGACCGAGAGCGGCGGAACCGCTCCGCTGTACCCCTCCCGCAGGGGCCGGGAATGCCCGCACCCCGGAGCCGGGGGTGCCGATGGTGGTGGTGGTGCCGCCCGCCCCGCCCGGTGCCGCCCGGTCCCCGGGGGCCGCGCTCCCGCTC
>WBMV01003457.1:4687-78939 GCA_013396655.1 Campylorhamphus procurvoides
GGCGGGAGGGACGGAGGGAAGGCGGGGGAGGCCCCGCGTTGGCACCGCCGGGGCCGCGCCCGCCTGCGGGGTCTGCCCCGGGCACGGGGGAGGCGGGGCAGAGGACAGCGAGCGGAACAACTTCTTCAAATTACAAACAGGAAAGGAGAAAAAAATTAATAAAAAGAAGCTCGTTCGTGGGACATCTTCGAAGCTCAGCAGCACGCGAGGCATCCAAGCCGCAGTGAAACCCTCCACGCTGCTGAATCTCGCCACAGTGACAGGAGGAGAGCTGGCAGTAGACACTGCGCCTGAGCCTCGCAGGCATTAGAGTCGCCTTGGCTTTCCGGCTGGAAGATGATTCCTGCAACAGGACCGTGTTGCTGATGATGAACTGCAGGGTCGTTGGAAGATGCCTTCCTTGAGGATTACACGTGGAGAAAGGCCATCAGTCAAGGGGAGAGCTGGCTGGTGAAACTGTCTGACTTTACCCCCACCGGGGAAGTGGCTTCAATGGCTCCATCTCCCAGGAGAAGCAGTAGGAAAGATGCCAACACCTTGCCAAGCATGTCCTCAACTTTCTGGGCTATCATGATCCTGGCCAGTCTCGTAATCGCTTACTGCAGTAAGTACATGTTTGTCCTGGTGCTTTCGCTGGGCATTAATCTACGCCCTTCCCACCTGAGGTAATGCGTCTGGCAAAGGCCAGGCTCTGAAGCTGGCAGACATAGGTTCTGTTCCTTAGACTTGCCCCTCAACATATCTCCCCCTGCTCCCTTATGGTAAAGTAGGTAGACCGACACTAATACTGCTGCTTCTTAGGTGAATGACATGTCCTTAGGTTGTAGATGTGGCATTTCCACTCCAAACAGTAACATCTCTTGGATTCTGGAAAGAAACTTTAGTGGTAGTAACTGATCCACTGTTCACTGTTTATTATCAGATGTTACCAGATTCCTCACAGACTGCTCTCTCCGAGTACACACTCTTCTAACTCCATCCATCTTCCATGAAGAGGAGCTGTTTTGCTTGTGTTCATTCTTTTAGGAAGCACCTACTTAATCAAGTGACAGGTGCCTTAACATCCCTGGGATCCTGTGTGGTTCTCTGAAATTCCACTGGAATAAACGCTGCCACTTCTTTAACATATCCCCTGCGGTTTAGTTAGTTTTGTCAGTTTTAGAGCTGCATCTCAGGTTATCAGGTGTTTTGTGTATTCTTTTTCAGGCTTGATTGTCCATTAATCACATTGAGTTGCAGGTAATGTAGATAATTGCAAGAATCAAGTACCTGGATTATTAACCCTTTTAAAGATCTGGTTTGTTTTCTTGATTTTTTTTTTTTTTTTTTTGATTTTTTTTTTTCTCGGCAAGAATCATTTTTGAGCAGTTATATAAGTTAAATACAGTTAATGCCCATACTTCTGGGGAATGCAAGTTAATCCATAGTATAACAGTGGGAAACTTTCAAAGGGAATAGAAAAAACTGTTTCTACAGAATAATAAAAAAATACAGAATTTATCAGGAGGGACCTGCACAGCTCTGCCAAAATGAATCTACAGTGTATTTTCCCAACCTAAGCTGAATGGGGTCTGTAATTTACCTATGGTGCATATTCTTTTCATTAGCTGTAGCATTAAAAATTTTGCACTAGGCTTGTCTTGTTGAGCTGTAATAGGTGTAGGTTATGATGAATAGGAAGTAGAAGCTCATTTTCAAGAGCATGCCTGCTGCATTTCTTAACCTTCTATTCCATTCCCTCCAACTATATTATATTCACATTTCTCTGTGTTTTTTTTTTCTGAAACAAGATTGTCATTGGTTAGAGAACCTGTAATTCACTTTTATTTGCATATTACAAGGACTCTTCATACTGATGATAGTGGAAGTGACTTATCCCAAAAAGAACTTTATTTTTGGTAATTTAGCATATTTTGCATTGCACTTCTCATTAAAAAAATCACATTAAACATGTCATGCTTTTAAGTAATATAATTTTGTATATGATGCCATATTCAATGTATTAATATAGAGGATATATTAAACAACAGTGAGGTTTAAAAGAATTTGTTTATTCTGGGAATGCATATTACAGGATATTATTAAAAGGAAATATTTCATTAAATCTGTACTAGAAATGCCTGGAGAGTTCCAAGCTTTTTATGAGAAGATATGAGTTCTGTGCATATATTTTCTATCAGCTTGGCCTCAGAAAGAGTTAACCATAAACTCTGACACTTCAAAAATATTTATGTTTGGCAGTGAGAGGTTTTGACAATTTTTTGTTCTAAGGAATGAATTTGTCTACTTGAATTGTTGCATATTGTTCATTGCTTATTTTTTTGCATTGTTTACTGAAGCTGAACAATGCATACGTTGGCTGATAATCTGAAGGCATTTTCTGGTGTGCTTAAAGGACCAATTTCTAATTAGTTCTCTTAGCCATGGGTAGATGGCATTCCTCAAACATGTAGTACACTCTTCATTTCGTATAGCACTGAAAAGCACCATGCAGCTTAAAATATGCAATGTCAAAACACTCCATCATTTATGTAATGCTTCACTGATTTGACAACTGCAATTCCACATGTTAATGAAGCATCATGAACATTTTCTTTAGTGGTAGTATTTGAAACATTACAAAAAAATGCTTTTTGCTCTGTGGAAAGAGGGAAAGTGTTTAAAGATTAAAAATTGAAGCTATTTCTAGGTAAAGTAGGACTTAAGATTTTAAGAATTCTTTTGAAAATCAGTTAGAGTTTAATCAGTCTTTTTTCATCTGATTCCTTTTTTTTGAAGAAAAGCATAACTGGGTGTGGAGAGGAACATGATTTTTAAAAATAACAGGCTTGTCATATTTCTTAGAAAGTAAAAGGAAAGAAGTAAAAGGAAAGAACTTGACTTTGTAAGGTGTTCTGTATTTTTCCACACACCTATTCAGGTATACTGAAATACGCCAATTTGAATTTCTGATCTCAAACAGCATTCTGTAAAAAACACCAAAGATGAATATATTATCCAGCTAATTACAGGAAACCTCATATTGGATTACCTCTAACTGTATCATTTTAGTACAATCAAACCCTGCAGCTTCAAAAACAAAATCAGAACTTTTCTGTTTTTCCATTTCTTACGGCATCGTAAATACAATTTTTGATCTACCTTGTTTGTTTCCATTTCTAACATGTTAGGCTGACAAAGCTTTTTTCTGAATCAGTTATATGAACATTGCTTCTCCTTCTTCTAATTACTTTGTTAATCTTTGGAAATGTATTTGTTGTACAACAGTTATTCCTGTTCCTGATAGCAAGCAGTAAACACCCTACTCTGATTTCCACTTGACAGATAAGCGTATTTATAAAGCATGTTCCGGGTGTGCATGTACAGCCCATTAGGCTTTCATTTATACTTTAATTTCTGAAGCCCAATTATATTCCCATTGACATGATAAAATGATAAACTGATAATTTTTTCTTTCTTAAATGTTTAGATTATATTTAGGGATAGTGGCTCCATCCTATGGTGGAAGAGAAACCTGCATCAAATCAATTAAGTTAGTTGCTATAGTGATAAATATAATGTAATATTCTCCAACCAAAGAAAAATGGTCTGATGTGGTAGGCTCTCAACAGGAGAAGACAAAAGTGAAGTAGTAGAAATAGGCTGTTTATAGTCCTTGGTGTCATCAACAAGGAATTAATTAGTTTACTTGGCAGAAGCATCAGTCAAAGTAAAAACACCCTCAGAAGGCTGTCCTGGTAGAGGGTGGCCATCTTCAATGGCAATTCAGAATTAAAAGAGTTGTGACATTTTTGAATCCCAGACATGAATTTTGCATAGTTGTTTAATGAACAGTGGCAGATCAGAGAGAAGTACCTACAGTGAATGCCTCACATTGTAAAGGTACAATCAATTATTTTTTTTCTTCTTTTTAATTAGAGCATGCATTTTACAGTGTTAGAAAGTTTGGTCAAATTAAGGAAATTTTCTGTAGTATCACAGCTGCCTGACATATTTTTGATTCAGAACTACTTTTTAGTGCATTTATTCTGTTGACTTTGCTGTAAATACTGAGGAGCTTTTTATATGTAAATGGTAATTTTTTTAGCAGCATATGATTCAGATTTTAGCAAAGTTGTGGCTGTTAGGAGCCTTTGGTTTTTCTTTTTCTATACTGTTTTGTAAGCGTAAAGAGTGGAACATTGCAGCCTTATGGTGTTCTGTTAAGGTAATACTTCTAAGGCTGAACAAATGGGTTTTTTGAAGGGAACCACCAAAACTGAAAGGTACTTGGAAAATTGACCTTCTTGTTTTAAATACTTTGTAAGGAAGACAGTAGTATGAAGCCTGGTATTTATGCTGATTAAATGGTGATAATACTAGAAAAAAAGAAGGCCTTTTCTGCTTTTTGTACTGCCATGCTGGTGAGAGGACTGGGGATGTGTAGGAGGTTGGGAGGAGACAGATGGGACAGCTGACTCCAACTGACCAAAGAGATATTCATATGGCATCATGCTCAGTATATAAAGTGAGGGGAAGAAGGAGGAAGAGGGGGGAGTTTTGGAGTGATGGCGTTTGTCTTCCCAAATAACTTATATATGATGGACTCCTGCTTTCCTGGGGATGGCTGAACACTTGCCTGCCCATGGGAATGGTGAATTAATTCTTTGTTTTGCTTTGCTTGCATGCATGGCTCTTGCTTTCCCTATTTTACTGCCTTTATCCCATCTCACAAGTTTCCTCACTTTTACCCTTCTGATTCTCTCCCTGATCCTGCTGGGTGAGGAAGTGAGAGAGTGGTTGCTTGGGCAAGTTCCCATGAAAAATATTCTATTGACCTTACCTTAGATTGAGATCCTGTTACACATTGGGTAGGCACTGCTCATTTGAGAAATACCTTTTCATTGTCCTCTTATGGAATTGCTTTCTGTCTAGAAGACACAGGCTACTATGGTGCCTAGGTCTTATTGTTCCCTTATACAATTTGGGACTGCCAGCAGGGATGGTAATTAACTGTGACTGTCACCTGGACACCTTTCCAACATGAGCTTCCATATTATCATGCATAGGCTGCTAAACAGCTGCTGGATGGCAAATGGTCACTGCGCATTTACGTTGGATGCAAACAAGTCACGTCTGAATGAAAGCCTACAGCTCCTGTTACTGATCTTGTATCATTCAGATCACTTTCTCTGTTTTCAAAAATGAAAACCACAGATTTTTTTTTTTAATATTTTCAACTGGTCTGTAATTTTATTATGTTTTCTGCAAGAATTGATGTATCTGTACTTTTCCCAAACTCTGCACGGGGAGTAAATGTGACATAGAGAGCAACTGTCATTAGTCAAAGCTTTTTTTTTCAGTTTAATTTGTGTATAGAAATGAAAAATAATTATTTTCTGACATTAAATAAGAAAAGCAAAATATTAAAATCCCGTTTCTTTATGTAACATCCTAGCTGTGTCTTTTGAAGTAGGTTCAATTTTTGAGATAAAACCAGTGCTTTGAACTTAATGGCCTCTACCACATACTGTCAAAGTGAGTACCAAGCTGACACTGTCTCACCTGTTGTGTTGTAGTCTGTCCAAATGATGTATTACATAGAAGTCATTGTCATTAATGTAAAAAATGTCTTCTTACTGCTTTTAATGTTGAATTAAACAGATAATGTTGAATTAAACTGTGAGCATAAGTTTCACTGTTGGGCTGGGGATCTGTTTATTTTTTTTTTCTGTTTAAATCCAAGTTACACTACTTTTTGCAGAAATAATTGGCAAATTTGTAGATGTTCTGGGAAGTCATCTCTTCATGGATATGCTTTTATGTTCCCCCTGCAAACAGGAAAATGTTATACCTATGTGAAAATGTATGGAATAGTCCTCTGCCACATACTTAATTGAAAATATCCATTTCCTTCTAATTTCCCCTTCCTACCTGTTTTTTCATTATATCCATCTGTATCAGTGGTTATACTCGCAATGGAAGTAAGAGTTACCAGAATTGAAAAGATATAAACTGTATTTAGACTGTGTTTTTCACTTTATATTTTTGGTATAGAGGTCTCTTTCAAAGACTTTTTGCATATTTTTCAATAAAGGGACTTTGACTAAAGTGCATGAATCACAAGTATAAGGATAGAGAGTTTTGCATTCATGTGATGATCTTTTTATATCTTCAAAACTGTTTGGCCTGTGTATTATTTTGATCTCTGAATGAACTGTTCCTTTGGACATCTTTCTTCAAACACTTGATTGCTCTCAGATAACAGGAAACTATCTCATCTACCTCTGGGGTGAGGTGTATAACTGTCTATTTTTGAAGCCGTCTCTGAGCAGCAAGGTTCTCTCCTGAGTAACAGCTAGTTACTCAGTATCATCTGTGGTTCTGCATGTCCTAACTTCTCTTCAGTGCCTGTGGCCCAGTGCAGCAATAAGGAAGTTGCCTCTTTAGAAGAAAATGTTATTTGTTTTGCCAAATGGTATTCTGCTGTTGGAGAAAATAATAACTATATGTAGAGAAGCCTGTAGCTGTGATTTTTTTAGTTGTTGCTATTCCCTTCAAGGGTTGTTGTTATTTTTTATATTTTTTTATATATATATATATATGTTTCTTTTTTGTATTTCTCATAGAATCATAGAATGGTATGCATGGAAGGGATCCTGAATGGTCAGCTAGTATCAAACCCCCTGCAATGGGCAGGGACACCTTCNGAAGAAAATGTTATTTGTTTTGCCAAATGGTATTCTGCTGTTGGAGAAAATAATAACTATATGTAGAGAAGCCTGTAGCTGTGATTTTTTTAGTTGTTGCTATTCCCTTCAAGGGTTGTTGTTATTTTTTATATTTTTTTATATATATATATATATGTTTATTTTTTGTATTTCTCATAGAATCATAGAATGGTATGCATGGAAGGGATCCTGAATGGTCAGCTAGTATCAAACCCCCTGCAATGGGCAGGGACACCTTCTAGTAGATTAGATTGCTCAAAACCTGGTTTTGAAGACTTCTAGGAATGGTGCATCTACAACTTTTCTGAGCAATCTGTTCCACTGCCTCAACAGCCTCACAGTAAAGATTTCATCCTANCCCCTTCCTACCTGTTTTTTCGTTATATCCATCTGTATCAGTGGTTATACTCGCAATGGAAGTAAGAGTTACCAGAATTGAAAAGATATAAACTGTATTTAGACTGTGTTTTTCACTTTATATTTTTGGTATAGAGGTCTCTTTCAAAGACTTTTTGCATATTTTTCAATAAAGGGACTTTGACTAAAGTGCATGAATCACAAGTATAAGGATAGAGAGTTTTGCATTCATGTGATGATCTTTTTATATCTTCAAAACTGTTTGGCCTGTGTATTATTTTGATCTCTGAATGAACTGTTCCTTTGGACATCTTTCTTCAAACACTTGATTGCTCTCAGATAACAGGAAACTATCTCATCTACCTCTGGGGTGAAGTGTATAACTGTCTATAACTGTCAGCAAGGTTCTCTCCTGAGTAACAGCTAGTTACTCAGTATCATCTGTGGTTCTGCATGTCCTAACTTCTCTTCAGTGCCTGTGGCCCAGTGCAGCAATAAGGAAGTTGCCTCTTTAGAAGAAAATGTTATTTGTTTTGCCAAATGGTATTCTGCTGTTGGAGAAAATAATAACTATATGTAGAGAAGCCTGTAGCTGTGATTTTTTTAGTTGTTGCTATTCCCTTCAAGGGTTGTTGTTATTTTTTATATTTTTTTATATATATATATATATGTTTATTTTTTGTATTTCTCATAGACTCATAGAATGGTATGCATGGAAGGGATCCTGAATGGTCAGCTAGTATCAAACCCCCTGCAATGGGCAGGGACACCTTCTAGTAGATTAGATTGCTCAAAACCTGGTTTTGAAGACTTCTAGGAATGGTGCATCTACAACTTTTCTGAGCAATCTGTTCCACTGCCTCAACAGCCTCACAGTAAAGATTTCATCCTAATATCTAATCTAAACCTCCCCTCTTTCAGTTTGAACTCACTACCCCTTAAAAACATTATCCCTTGTCTTAATGCTACATGCCCTTGTAAATAGTTCCTCTCCTAAGCTGCCTCAGTCTCTTGCAGCCAGAGTTAACCCAGGCCTTTATCTGACCCTTGTCTTTAGAGTCCAGCACCACTGGCATCTCCTGTTCTTCCAACAGGAGAGTGTCTGCCTTTACCTGCGACTGAAAGTAGCAATTTATGCTGTCGTGCTATTGTTTGTTTTGATGTTTTGAAGGTCTGGAACTGTCTCTGGTTTTATTTTGTTTTGATTAATTCCAGAACATAGTTAACAGATGTGTTCTGTTTGTATTTTCTGTATTAAGAGCTGAGTAAAAGCCCAGTACAGAATGCCTAGGAAATTGGTAATATTTCAAAGTGCCAGTTATGTTGGTTGGATTAATTCCTGTTTTTTCATCCGTTATAAGGAAGAACTGTATTTAAGCATAGCTGTAGAACCTGCTGGTTCTGTTATGCATCATCTGAGAGAAGGGTCCTTAATTCTTACAGATATGAGAAATCAATACATACGAAAAAGAAATTTGGGTTCTGACACCTAACAAAAAGTAAGTGGGAATTCCTGCTGTGTTCTTGTTAATCCTACAATAATTTATGGTGGCTTTTGCCTTTGCACTTGGAAGTCCTTTAATTTTTCTGTTTCCTGATTAGCTTAGAACTCTGATCTTGACAAATGTGTTCTAAGAGATGTTACACTGACAAATTGAGATACTGTTAACCCTAAATATCTCTGTCCCTTTTTGTACTCTGAGATGTCAGTATTCCTTTTAGATATTTAATTTTACCATTGAACTAGACCAGTGCAAAGTTTAGCAGAACAGCTTAGCCAGATGACAGAAATATTTAAGCTAATCTGTTGCACTGTTCATTACGTGATTTGATTGCAAGCAGAAATATCAAAATGCTGTAGGAACAGTGAGCTCCGGCACCACTTTTGGCAGACCCAGAGGAAGCCCACAGAAGTGGTCAGAGGAGTGGAGCACCTCTCTTATGAAGACCAACAGAGAGACTTGGGGTAATTGAACCTGGAGAAGAGAAGGCTCTGGGAAAACCTTATTACAGCCTTGCAATGTATGAAGAGGGCTTGTAAGAAAGATGGAGGGAGATGTTTTAGCAAAGCCTGTAGTGACATGACAAAGGGCAATGGTTTTAAACTAGCGAGTGAGTAGATGCCCATTGGACATAAGGAAGAAATTTTTTACTGTGAAGGTGGTGAGGTTCTGGAACAGGTTGCCCACAGAAGCTGTGGATGAGCCATCCCTGGAAGTGTTCAAGTGCAGGCTGAATGGGGCTCTGAGCAACCTGTTTCAGTGAAAGGTGTCTCTGCCCAAGGCAGGGGGATTGGACTAGATAGTCTTTAAAGGTCCCTTCCAACCCAAACCAATTAATGACTTTTGTTCTCTTGCTTTAAATTAAACTAAACACAAGTGTAACAGGCATGAGAGCTTACCTGTTACTGATAGCATTCTCTGGTGTTACTGAAAGGGTTCACCAGTTTCTCATTTTTTGAACTAAAATGAACCTTCTATCTAGTTATACCTTGGATAGAAGCTTTTCTTTCATGCAACCTAAAAGAAATGTGGCTCCTTCTGTTATTTTTTGTATACTGGATGAATTCCATAGTAGTTCTATATCTATGCTTTAATCATAGAAAATATAAAATTCTTTTCTGAATGGAACTAATATGATAGTCTGAGTTGATATTAAAAATAATTTTATTGAAAAATATCAGAAAAGTGTGCCAGAGCTTTCTAAGTACCTGCTGTCAGTAGTGTTTTATTGAACATTCATTTTTAGATGAACGTATATGTGGTTTTGTGTATATATGTTCTCAGCATAAAACACATCAATATTTAAAATAAAATTAAGAGGCTTTAAAATTTGTAATCACTGACTGTTTCTTAAAGGTAATAACTTCCCTGAAGTTTCCTGCTATAAAGCATTTGACCTAACATCTTTGTATAGCCTAATATATGGAATAATGATTCTTTTAAGATACCATTTTTAGGGATTTTCACAGATGTTTTCTTTGGTGAGTATAAGTCAGATTGGAACACTTGCTAAAAATTTAACATATATGTTATCACATTATCCAGTCCCTCCTTACAGTATCTTTAGAATGTTGCTGATTTTATTTTCAAGGCCCACGCTTAATGTTTAAATGTTTAATGCCAAGTAACTGGTTCAGTGTTTCTGTAGGGAAGAAAAAGCCTAGAAAAATGGGCTTGTGATACAGATTCATTAAGACCGTATTTTAAGATATTGAACTACTACAGCAAAGGATTTGTACAATTCAAGGGATGTAGTTGGCACAAATTACTGGGATCTTCTGAAAACATCTTTGCAAGCAGTTTGTATCCCAAATATTTTTTGCAATGTGTTTTGTCTTACTGTAAAATCTCCAGTTTGTTTGCCAGTATTGTCAAACTCTGGGCACTCTAAAAATACTGTCTTTCTCCCAAAAGTTGGAAACTAGGTAAATTTTAGAGGAATGTACAAAAAGTTATTAGCTTTACCATTCTTTTTTTCTCAGTTTTGAAGCCTGTTCTGTGTGGAATGATATTGAACACGTTACTCGTGTAACCTCTTATAGTGTGATTAAAACATTTGAATCACCTTTATCTACTACTGATTTAGGGAAGAGAAAGTTTAAAGGTGAACAGTGTGTATGTGTATATAAGAAGCAGCAAGGGCAAAGAAGACTAGAAATGCTTGCCATGAATGTAAAAGCAGATATGAAATGCATTGAGCACTGAAGTGCCACCCCCTCAACTTCTGCCCTTCCTTCTCCCTCACCTGGAAAATAAAAGCTATGTATCAAAAAAGTTAATGTTACACAGTTAATTTTTGGGATGATATTGGGCTTTATGACTGGAGATACTCCTCCAATTCTACATTCTTCACTGGGAATACTATTTTTACAGTTCTTTTTATCTGGAGAGATTTGTTGATTTCAATAACTCAATTCTTTTATCAATATGTTTTTGTTTAAGAAATATATTACTTTTCACCTTTTTCCACAGTATATATCTTTGTCTAAAAGCTGGCCAATTCTGGTTTTGCTTCCTGTGTTACTAGAAATCTCAATTTTAATCCAATCTACAAATGTAATTTTCTTCTAATACAATCTTCTTTAGAATGCCTTCTGTGTGGTGGTTTAGGGATGTTGTGGTTAGGGTTAGGTATTCTCCAATTTAGAACTCTCACTAAAAAAAATCCACACGCTGCTCCCCCTTGTACCCTCTTCAACTGGAGGCACAAAAGGCAAAGATCATAAGTTGCGATAAGAACAGTTTGCTGGAAACAGCATTGAAATTAGCAAATGAACAGTAGCAGCAACAAAAGTGTCCCAAAGAGAGAGTGATTTGCATGCAGTAGTGCTCACCGCAGACCTGCAGCAATAAACTATCCTGGGTGACTCCCCACCCCATGTTTTCTCAACCAGAAGAAACCCCTTCTCCCTGGAAGCAAGAGTCCTTTTCCCCTGTCTCAGCAATGGGATGAGTGGAATAGAATAATCTCTGTGTCCTAGGCACACCACCTCCTGGCTACTGCAAAAAGATTAACCTGTTGTGGCCGGACATTATTGAAGAGATGTTTTTAACATTTATGGTGCTAGAAACGCTTCCTTTCCCAATGTTTTTGCAGAGTTCTGTGAAGTGCTGCTGTGAACTCTTAGGATGATAACTCTCATAAATGGATTTCAGGTATTTTGGATATAATTTCTATGAATTAGTTAAAAACAATCAATACTTGAGTTGGTGACATTTCTAAAGCAATTCCTGTTGAACAGCTTAATGCTTATCTTCTTCCATTCTGACATTTGATGGCAATGTAGGTATACCCATATATTCTTTGGCACAAATGTTACACTGACTTCGTAACATTGGTATTGTATAGAGAATATGTAATGCTAAAAATCATTGTCTAATGTTTTCTCAGATAATTCATCTTTATATAGAGGAAAATTATGTCCTTTGGAATCCTCAGTTTCACAGAGTGAAAGTAGTATTTTCCTCTTGGTATTTTAAAACAAGGAATCACCTATCTGTGTAATTTTTTTAGTTAATTCCCCCAAATTTATAGTTTTTTTTTCTTCTCCTCCACCCAAGACCAAATATGTGGAACTCAAGAAAACATCTCCTACATTATCTTGTTAGAGTGCATTACCAGTATATTTCTCTACTTTTCCTTTCACTGGTAACCATTTATTTCCTGATAACTTCTTTTAGAACTTAGTGCTTGGTGTTGCCATACAGTCCCAATATTAATTTTTTATATTTCTATATTTTTCAGTTTTGCTTTCTTATTTTTCTCATCTGAGGTCAGATGAATTTGCCCTACTGTTTGTCTTGCCGCTTTCCAAAGTGCTTTTCTGTTAGTTGGTATGACAGGTACAGCTATGTGAATCTCAGTTTGTCAGTGACTTCTCAGACAAATTAACTTGATATATGTGTAGAGACTTTTTCTCCCAACTTCTGGATCTTCAGAGATTTGAGAGTTGGCCTTTTTTTTTTTCCATCAGTTTCTCTGAGCCCAATTATAAACTCTGTGATATAGCATACTATAAGCTTGAGTGTAAGTAACTTATTAGAACTAGGTAAATTGTCAGTGTGCAGAGAATATAGTGCATCTAAAATTAGAGTTTAAGTTTTCTTCTGCCATTTTCAATTATTTTGAAATTATATTAAGCAGCAGATATGATTATGCACAAAGGGTGAGAACTGAAGTGCTGGGAAAAAATATGTTTTCAGTTTCAGTGTATGTAATTTGAACAAATCTTTTAAGTTGCCAAAATGCTGGAGAACCTTGGTGGATATGATGGTTATATATCATTTGTCACGTAGAGGGCATCTAAATTTCAGATGCATGTCAATATTACTGAGGTCCTACATGTTATGTGTGACAAAGGACATCTATGTTGAAAGTGGGTGTAGGGAAACTTGAACTTAAATCAGAGCTTATTTGTTTTGGCCTTTGTCGAAAGTGATGAAAATGTAACATTTTTTCCTCATGTTTCTCAATTTGGTACTTTTTTTTTTTAAATTCCCCTGGATGATCATGAATACTGCCATGGGTTTGCTTAGGTTGATGCTGCTGCTTTAATTTTTTAAAAGTTAACCTCAGTTAGAAGGAAAAAAAATACATATTTGAAGAAATAATAGAAGAATAAAATTTTTAATTAAATCAGATACGTGTGACAGATACGTGTCACAGAAAATTCTGTCCTTAAGTAATGAAAGTTTGTGAATCCATACTAAAGCTTGTTTGCCTGTTGGTTGCTTTGCCTCTTACTTACATCTCTCTCCCTCATCTTATGGATATCTCTTATTTTCCCCTTATATTTTAATCTCCTGTTCTGTTCTACATAGTCTTGCTGACAGACTTGCACAGTTCAGATAAAACTAAATAAGCAGAGGGATACACATATGAAATATAAACAGAAGGATACACATATGAGAAGACCATATGATACTCTGAATCATCCATCTTACTTTTTCTTCATTGGAAGCAAGTGTATCATCTTGGTTAATTTATATCTTGCCTGGAATTTTTGAGAGGAATAATTTTTGGTTTTACTCAGAGGTAATTTAATCAGTGAGTAAATGTAATATTGTTTTCTTCTGTGGGTCTTTTATGCAAAATTATATATAAACACTTAAATATTTAGTATAACAATTCTTTCTAGGTCTGTAAGATAAGTAGCTTTATTGTTTTATAGAGTATGAGATTTGCCTAGGACTGCAAGTCATTTAAAGAAAGCTGAGTTGAGTAGGGTTGAGTGCTTTCAGTTCTGGATTCTGTGCCCAGCCTTGTCTCTCTTTGTCTTTTCCACAGGGACCTGAGTCTGATACATTACTACTACTCAGGAAGCTGTACCTGCTGAGAGCATCCACTTCTGTCTCTTTGCTTAATGCAAGAACTGCTGTACTAGAGTAGTTAAAGTCATTACAATCTGTCAAAATGTTAGTTCCTAGCTTTGGTAGTATTTTGCCTGAGAGACAGGAAAATCAAGATCTTATGGAAAGTATATTGGCAAACTCATTCAGTTGCTGTGTACACTTAACATGAATCTTGGCCACGAGGTTCATCCACTGCTGCAATACTTTGCTCTATAAAACACAACAGTGATAACCGTAAAAATGTATTTTCTCCCACATTGAAAGTAGCACTTGTTGGGACTGCACTCAGGCAAAATGAATGTTGCTTGATACATTTAAACCTACATATGTCAACAGTTGATATTATTCCAGGAAAACTACCATAATGTTTAATTCCTGAGAACCAGGAATTTAAGCAGGTTTAAACACAAGATGAGGAATGACTTATTGTCTGTAAACAGTTGAAAAGATTCCTTTTAAATCAGTTGCGGATAATGCAAGGGAATTAATGGTGAAAAGAGAAGAGTCTTTTTTTCCCTGAAATTGGATTTAATATTGAAACAACACATTGGAAATTTGTAGGAGTGTCTCAGCCGGGGAAGCTAACAATGGAAGAAGAGCTTCCACATATACCAATGTCAATATTTCTTACTTCTCTTGAGATTAAATATGGAGCTTTTTTTTTACCAGCTAAATTTCTTAAGGTAGTTTTGAGGTATGACTGAAAATGTGCTGAAGTTTTCTGCTCAATTTAGTTTCTCCAAAAAAGCCCCCTTTTCATCTGCATATGAAACTTCTACAAATACTGGAAATTAGCATCTTTTGCTCCTATGTCCTATTTTAGGGAGTGAGTCTGTCTGTACTGATTACAGTACACATGTGCACAGCATAGTCCTCATTTTATAGTAGAGTTTTTTCTCCATTAGCTGACTAGATTCTGTACATACAGAAAAACAGATTTATGTAAGATGAATCTGTTTTCCATGAAGAATATTGTTCTTACATTAACAACATATTTGTAAACATCAATGCATTTTCTTAGTATGTTTTCAGTAACATTGAAAAACAGTGGTTGTGATGTGTATTTTTGCAGGATAGGCATAATGCATCTGTTATTTTTCCTTTTTATAAAAGACCATTGCAATGGACTTAAATATTATTTTTTTTTTTTTAGAGAAGGGAATAAAAATCTATGACACAAATTCTTGTGATGAGCAAATTTAGCTGGTAGATGAATCAGGCAAGGGAAACTAGTCTTTTTTACACTTCGAGATACAGACTAATTTTTTGAACCTTGAAAACAAGTGTCAAGGAGTTTTATGTGTCCCGTTACCTTTCAGTTTCATAAAACACTGCCAACAAGCATGTCCCTCTCTACTTTGGAGAATAAATAGCTCAATTAATTTCTAGGAGTCTTTCCATTTTGTGTGTAAATAAAGAAAATGAAGGTAAATTAATCTGTATAAATTGGGTTTGTATTTTATTCCGTGAATTTTGCGGGAAGTAGTATCACAATGATGTGAAGACCATCATAAAATTCTTGTTTCTTACACTTAATTGTGAAGAATGACACATAATTGTTTTGTTGGAATGATAATGAGGTTAGAAGTTACTTTCATGGACCAGTGTAGGCCTTTGAAAGTTTGAATGGGACTTTGAACACATTTTTAATGCTTAGTTGATGCTTTTGAATTTTGTCTCATTTGAAATTTCATTTCCACATGAAACATAGTTCCCTCCTCCTTTCATACATGCAGTAGAGGTCAGGAGAGATGAGTGGCACTTCAGCAGGACATGCCTGTAAAGCAGGTAAGTTCCAGTATGCCTCAGATGAAAGCCAGGCAGACATTTTTGCTTTCATGGTATCTGAGCCAAAGATGAGGAAGAGAATAAGTCTTTGAAGCTGTGACCTGTTTTAGTGGCACAAACATATTTGTGAATGGAATCAATTCCAGAGAAAGTTTTTTTGAGCACTTCTGTCAAGCTTCAAGCATTATTTTGGTCTTCCGGATTCAGTTCTTACCACCTCCTCTTTGAACAGGAGCTTTTACAAAATTTATGTTCATGCTTGGCACGTGGTAGAGTTGTACATTGTATGTGGCTTCTGCTGCTTGCACTGAGCAGATCTTGATCATGATAAGGAGTAAGTAGGAAGAGTGTGACCATTGTGAGATGGAAGAGAAAAGGAATGCCCATACTATCCAGAGTTTGTGGTCTGATTAAAATGACCCAAGTAATTTCTGGCTGTTACTGTTTGCCCTCTGTAGCTGCCTTTGGGATGAAAGTAGGCGTATTTGGAGATCAGCTTCATCAAAGGTGCCAGGTCTGTTAGAATTGATATGAGTGCTTTCCTTTTCCCTAGGATGCAGAGGTCATCCAGCAGCACCACAGGTGCTGTCTCAGACCGGTGGCCTGGGCTGAAGCCCAGCTGACAGGTGGTGTTAGACCAGGTGGGTTTTTTACTACCTTACTGACTATTTTGCTTAGAAAAAGATGATCAGATTCTTGCCAGCAGCTGGGAACATGCCCAGCCCTGGGGTATCAAACTGTTGCATGGTTTAGTACTTTCAGTGCCTGGCCAGCAATCATAACCAAACGAACAGTCTTTCAGAGCTAAATAAATGCGATGTACATTTCTGCACGTGCACACTAAAACTCCAGATCTAGGTCTTGTAACTGCATTTACAGAAAAAATGTTACTTCACTAATTAGGAGATACTGTATCAGATTCTCTACATGAAAATGATTGGTGTGACCCCTTTTCTAGGGAACAGCACACTTACTGAAATAGAAGAAAAGCTATCAATATTTTCTTTCACTGGATTGACATGGCAACCGAGAGAATAGGGTAAGGCCTAATCTTCGCTGAATCCCAGTGCATCTTTTGTTCTTCAGCTGTGTAATTCTTCACTTAGAAAAATGATGGTAAAAAACCAGAATAATTTGGGGTATCTTGTTTCATTGATCAAATTCTTAGAACTTGCAATATAAGGGAATGAATGACAGAAAGGGATAAAGTGGTTACTTTCTGTTTATACTTCAAGACTCCCCTTTGCAACAGCTTCCTGATGCATTTAGGTAGCTACTAGTTGCAGCTACCAATGAGTGAATGGAGAATTTATTTTAGGCTGGAGTGGTGTATTCCTGATGTGTAAACACACTAATGGTTGGTAATTGTGATTAATTTTCACATTGATAATTGCTTAAAAATTTACTGAATTTTACTACATTTTATTTCAATGCATTACTGGTTATTTTGTAACAACCTACTGGCAACAGCAGTTGTTCCCAAATTTGAATCCATTTTTGGTGCGATTTTTTTAAACAGCTATTTCTCCTCCTGTTTTCCACATAATAAAGTTAAGAGTTCAGCTGTTCCCTACTAAATGAAAATTATTTACAATTTTCTTTTACATATAAAGTCAAATAGCTGCTGCAGTAATCTCTGTATATAGAACTTACTGTTTGGCTGGTTTCTCTGTTTTAGAACAAATGATTTAACCATGGCATTGTTTGCTGCAATATGAGCCTGTGATATTTTGTATTGAAGTAAAGAGTCCAAATAATATCGAAGAATGCCTTGTGTTTTTCACTATAGACGGCATTGTTGAGACTTCATTAGCAAAGCTATGTATAATTCCTTTTATTCAGAAACTCGTACAAAACTAGGGAGAGATATTCAGAAAAATGGAATGTCCACTCCAGAAATGAAGTTGAAAATTGCTTGGCTTATTTAGTTAACAGCTGAAAGTGGGATTTAATTGATTTAGAACCAGGATTTTAATACATAGAGGTCTGTGATACCAAGGCACTAGATTTGATGACTTGAAGAGATCCCTTCTTGACATTTTTTGCCTACTGACTCTTTTGGTTTTCAGACAGGTACCTTCCTTGAATGCTATGGCTGGCATAAGGGTGTGTAGGATTGTGTGGCTGAGATTACTCTTTCTGATAGGTGTTCACTAAATCATAGAATTACCTATCAATTACTGTCTTCATCTCCTGATATGTCTTACTAGTTGATTAGCTCCTTTGAACCGTTTGATAAGGCTTTTTAAGTTCAAGTTTCAAATTACAGCTGAAATGACTTTCGTTCATCAGTACTAAATGTTCTCATCCATAGGATTTCCCAAAATGAATCCTGGAAGAGATCCATGTCTTTTGCATAACATTTCTTCTGTTGAGAAAAAAAGCATTTCGGTACCCCAAGCTGTCTTGATATAGTTTATTTATCATTTTATGGGTGACAGTTGCATTTATTTTTTTTTTATTTATGCTGGAACATAGAAACAAATTTACTGGGTTACATCAATAAGTCATTCAGCCCAATGCTCACAGCAGTAACTTTAAATGTACACCTAGAGAAATCTAAGGACAGCACAAGGCTATAGGACACTTGTTTCTAAAGCCCTCCATCCCCCACCTATTTTCTACTCAAGGAGTCCTGCGTTGGGTGAGATTTAGGGGCATTCAGTAAACAACAAATCATTTCCATTAAGCATGGCTTAATTTCCATTTAGCATGGCTGCTGAGAAATGAAATTATTTTTTGCCTCTAGTATTTAATGGGGTAACCAGACACTACTGTATCTGGTGTAATTTAGAATAGAAATGCTGTGCCATGAGTTGTATCCAGGTGCAACAGGCAATAAAGCATAAGAATTGGGAAAACACTGTGATTTACTGTGATGTTAAAAGTGATATCATGTTTTGGTTTTTTCAGTATGACTAATATCTGGTTTGTTAATCCGTGATCATCATGTTACATTCTTTATTGCAAACATAGCTGAAATCTGGAATAGGGAATGACATGTAATACTAAATTTGAGAATGGAAGTATGCTATGATGATGAGACTATCAAGCACTTCCCTGCCAATAATGTAAAGATCTTCTGACTTTTTTTTTTTGCTTAGTTGAGAATAGTATTTGTGTGTTTGTGTGTTTGATAAAGTGATTCTTATACATCTGTTAAGATGAAATTGTGTTTTAGAGCCCCTTTTTTTATCTCGTCAGTTCAGAAACACCAAGGGAAAGAGGTTATTTTAGGACTAAAGGGAAATGTTGAGTTTTGAACGAATTTGTAACTTTTTTTTTAATAATACTTTTGAAGATAAACAGCAAAAGTAATTTTTATCTAGGATTTCAAACAATAATTAGACCTGTTGAAAGTCAGCAGGAGTCGAATGGTGAACTTTACTGGGGCTCCTTAAAGTTGAGATTATGCAAAACTGGTTGAAATCACTTTTCAACTCAAAGATGTTGAAGTGAATCCCTAAATCCCTACCTTCCCTCTGGTATTACATTGAATAATGAACACTCCATATTTCACTTGCCTAGTTGATCAAAGCAGTGGATTTCAGAAGTCTCACTGGGCATATCTTTCTTTGCTGAAATGGGACTGAGATTGACTTTAGAATTTTGACTCTTTAATCAACCTGATTTATAAACTATGGTTTATTTCCTTTTAGTAGAAAATCCAGAAAGATCTTGTGTTTTTATGTCATCATATCTTTTCAACAATTTTTACATTAAAATTTGACTAAAACTCTGAATTAAAGGAACACTTCAGATTATGACTAAAGTCTTTCACTTAGTAAGCAGATTTGAGACAATCTAGAGGTGATGACTCAACTAACATCTGTCAAGTACTGGCACTAACATAATGCTTATGCAAAACCTTATTACATTGACCTGATAGTCAATGGGTTTAAGAGAAACATCCTTGGTGAAAAATCACATCAGAAATGTTCTTTCTGATTGGCTTAGCAATATTGTTACTATTAACTTTATGGTGTGCTACCTAAGGAATAATTAAACCAGATGGTGTGTTAAACCCAACTGAAAGAATAAAGACAGTTTTACTTTTAAGTTGATCAAAATTAGGTAAAACAACATATGTTCATGTTCATTGCGATTCCTTTAACTACATATTAACTGCTTTCCTTAATATTCTTCCTGGTAATTTGAGAGCTTGCCTTTTGGAAAAAAAAACCAAAACCAAAACAAACAAAAAAACCCCAAAAAAACAAACTAACAAAAAACAATGAACTAATGAACAAACAAACGCCAAACAAAATTCCTCTTTGAATTTTTCCTTTTGGACTCTTTGGTCACTCATACCCCTGTGTTGCTTTGTGTTCTATGTAATTTAAATAAAAATGTTGCATACTGACGAATCCTCAAATTATGTGAAACTGAAATGCAGGCTATTTTGGACCACATGCAAATTATACGAATTGGGGCAGTTACATTAAAGAAAAAAAGGATTCAGAGATTGTCTCTAAAGAAGCACAGCTTGCACAAATGAACAAATTACATTTTATGCAACAGATGTTGAGGAGGGAATTACAAAAACTCTAGTTCCTATTATATTAGTCCTGACTTGCCACCATTTCTCTTTAGCAATGCAGGGCTAATAACACAGAGTAACACAGCACACCACATACATTATGACTTAAGTCTCTCCACTGCCCAAGAACTAGAGCTGTTATTTTTATTCCCCCAATAATTACCATGTTATTTTAATTCCCTGTTATTCCCCAAAGCATAAAAACACTATTATACTTACCCTTGTCATACCAGTAACTCTTTGCAAACACTGAGGGTATTTTCCACCTGAAGATTTTCTGATGCATAGAATGCAGCTCATGGAAATATGTAGTGCGGTTCCTGAACTGATATAAAATTAAATAAGAGTGGAAACACCCAAATGAGATTTATGATCATAAAACATTATGGAATAATGTTTTATCTTCACAGCTTTTCCTCATCCGATTGCTGTTAAAAGCACTGCAAAAGATAAATAAAATGAAGTTAACTGTGTCCTGATTTTGTGGAGGATTCTGAATAATGGGCTTTCATTAGCTTCATCATTTTATATGCTTCTGTCTTCTTAGTGTAAATTACCCCTTAGTCACAACTACCTGTTCAATCAGCTTACAGAACATAGTGATAACAGTGAGTATATCTTCTGGATAGACTGGATGAGCCTTACTTTTTTTCTGGGAGATCTTCAGTTGGTTCAAATGGGAGTAAAAAACTATCTTAATATGTTATCTGTAATTGTCTATTATATTCCTCAGCTCTTCATTTCTGCTAGTTATAATGAAGTCCATAGCATCAGTAGGAGTTGTCAACCAGTCTAATAATGTTAATATTATAAAATACAGAGATTAATTTAAACAAAAAGAGCCTTGATCTTTTGTTTGTGTCTAAATGGAGACACAGTGTGAAAAAAGTTAAATCAGTGTAGTTCACAGGTGTAGCATTTTCCTATGAATATGCCAACCAGGACATTTATGTCAGTGTTTATTGCAAGGCATTTATTTTAGCAGAGTTTGCACAAAGATAGAGCATTAACAGGCAAGTAAGTGTGTTGCTATTGGTACATGGCAAAGAACTTTATTTTATTCGATTTAATATTCATTTAAGTGGAGGATTAATAGAGTCAGCTAAGGCTAAGCCTGATATAATTGTTTCAGTTTGATGGAAGATGTTGCTGCCTTATTTTGTATTCTTTCAACACTTCTGTTAAATTCTGTGCCTTGACTTGGATTCAGTCATATATGGCACAAGTCTACATTACAGAATCATAGACTTCCAGAACAGTTGATGTTGGAAGGGACCTCTGAGGTCATGTGGCCCAACAGCCCTAATCAAACAGGTTCACCCAGAGCTTATTGCACATGATTATGTCCAGATGTTTTTTTGGTATTTCTGAGGATGAAGACTCCACCTGTGCCAGTGCTCAGTCACCCTCACAGTAAAAAAAAAAATAAAAATGTTTCCTGATGTTCAGAGGAAACATCTTGTATTTGTTTGTGCCCATTTTCTCTGGTCCTGTCACTGGGCACAACTGAAAGGACCCTGAGTCTGTCTTCTTTACACACTCCCAAGGGGTATTTATATATGTTAATAGGTCACCCTGAGGCTTCTCTTCCCCACCTGGAGCAGGCCTGGCTCTCTCAGCCTATTCTCACAGAAGAGAATCTCCAGTCCCTTTATCATCTTCATGGCCCTTTGTTGAACTCTCTCCAGTATGTCCAGGACATACTGAGGAGCCCACAACTGGACATAATACTCCAGGTGTGCTCTCACTAGGGCTGAGTAGAGGGAAAGAATCACCACTGCCACCCTGCTGTCCACAGTCATCCTAATGCAGCCCAGGATACCATTAGCCCTCTGCTGCAAGAGTGCACTGCTGGTTTATGGTCAGGTTATTGCCCAGCAGAATGCCCTGGGTCCTCTTCTGCCAAGCTGTTTTCCAGCTGACTGGTTTATAAGTGTGTAACATATTATTGCACACTTATTGTTCAGCTTCATGAAGTTCCTGTCAAGCTGTTTCTCCAGACTGTTGAGGTCCTTCTGGATGGCAGCATGACCCTTTGACATATCAACCATCTGTAAACTTGTAAAAGGAACTCTCTGCCCCATCATCCAGGACATTAGTGAAGATGTTAAAAGAGACTGGACACGCTATTGACCCCTGAGGTACACCACTAGTTACTGTCATCCAAATAGGCTTTATGCCACTGATGATGACCCTCTGGGCTGGTCATTCATCTGTGTTTCAGTTCACCTTACTGCCTGCTTATCCAGCCCATACTTCAAGGGCTTCTCTGTGATGATCTTTAAGGAGAAAATGTTAAAAGCTTTATTGAAGTTAGAGTAGACAGTATCTATTGCTTTCCCCTTGTCTACCAAGTCAGTCAGTTATTTTTGGTTAGAAAAGATACCTGCTCCTTTCATTGGGCGTGAATGAATGTAGCTTAGAACAGTTTATTAAAAATGTAGTACAACTTGGAGGTGAGTTGCTAGAGAAGGATGCAGAGTAAACTGTAACAGGAAAGAAGACAATGCCAAATTCTGCCTGCCTAGAAATCACTAAAAATAATATCAAGTAGAAATGTTCTGTAAATGTAAGGGTTTCATAGGACTTGTAAAAGACTGGATGGAACATCTTTGCCCAAGTCCTCATTAAATTTGGCAATGATAACTGCTTTGAAAAAATTGGAAATATGCTGTAGAAACCTCTGAAATGAAGCAATTCTCAGGGAGTCTCCTACTCAAATGCTTTCCTTTGCAGCTTATGTCCTAAAGCACAAGTCATTTCTGCTTCAGATATGTGCAGCCATGTCAAAGATCATCTACCATTAGCGCATTTTCAAGCCAATGTGGTAAATAAATGAGAAATTTTTAAAAGAGCTACGCAGAATAACAATTGCACAAAATCCCCTAAGATTACACTGAAGTACAAAGTTTGCATTTCTATCTATGTGCTTGAAATCGATCACCACATTTTGTTGAGAAGCCCTAGAAATGTTAGTAGAGGTAGAACTAATTAAAGCCTTCAGAAATTATGTTAAAACAGTATTCAAATTCTTTCCTAATTCCATGTAACCCTCCTAGAATTCTGCATTGATATGAATCTATATTAGATTGAGCAAGACCTTTTCAGAAAAGTTTGACCTTATGGTACTGTTAAGCAAGAAATACTGCCCCTTTTTTAGTTATTAGCAAAAACCAAGGAATCTTTAAGGGTTTTGAAATAAAATGCTCACATGGAAGATACAACACATATTCTATAGCATTAATTGCTTGTCTTAGTTCGTGGGAGAACTAAGATATCTATGTTGGCCAAGAAATAATCCCTCTCCTTTAAATTTAGAAAACAGAACTTTAATTAGGAAAAATATATATAAAGAAAAAAAATAGCAGCTCTTAACCACAATATGTATATATATATATATATATCCAGAAAAGAACCAAACAACAACAGTTTGTAATAAACCCCTCCACCCCCAAATGACAAGGCAAACAGTTAAAAGGTCTTTTTGGCTACCCCCCAAAAAAAGGAAATGCAATTATATCTACGGACAGCAGGTGGCGCTGTGGCACTTCTGCCACTGGCTGCTCGCGCTCTCCCAGGGGTTGCAGTTATATTTACGGACAGCAGGTGGCGATGTTGTGCCCGGCCGGCTGGCCTCCCCCTCAGGAGAGATGGCAGGCAGTTCCCAGGTTGGTTCCCCTGAGAGAATGGAGAGCAAAGCAGCAACAATCCTGTATCTGCAGGGGCAGGAAAAACCGGGGCTTTCTCCCACCTCTTTTCCTCATGGCAGTCTTTGTAGTGGTTATGATCACTCACGGATGAAAACAGTTGAGTTAGAGAAGGGAAAAAAGGAACACAAATTTAGTATCCAGTGATGCCAGGATCGGAGTGTGTGTGTCTCCCGTTCTCCTACTCTGCCGAGCGCTGAGCCGCTGAGCTCCTGACTTGCGCAGAAAAACCAGAAACACCAATCCCTTCCCCCAACTGCAGCCAGTATTTTCCCTCCCAGACTGGGGGGAGATCAGAACAAAAGGCTGTGCTTAAGGCAGATAGCATCAGGACATACACACTCTTTTGTGTCCTTTGTCAGACATCTCCACCGACACTAAGGCGTTGGCTCCAAGCTTTTTGGAAGGAATTCCAAACTGAGATCTGAAACTCTTAACAGTGCTGCATAATTATGCCCTTTATACTGTCTTAAGGTAATTCACATGTAAACCAGTAAAGTCAGCGCAGACTTGTTCTTTACAAATGAATCAACACCGATTTCACGTAGACCCGGCCTGATTGATGAAAAAAAAGGTCATTTTTAAAAAGATGATGTGACAGATGTGTAAGCAAGAGAGAAAAAGTACTGCAAAGTAGCAGAATGAATCTTAGTGCATATAAGCAAATTTCATAGACAATTTAAGAAGTTATATCTATGCCAAGCCTGCTTTCTCACTGAAGGGATCTTTATATCACTAGTTGTTTTTCATTAACTAGTGGGGGAAAACATACTGATGTTACAAAAACCAACCAAATAAATCCACAAATCTTAAGAAAACGACGGCTGCTATTAGTATAGATATGTACTCTCTTTGAAATTTGGGTCCGGAACAAAGTAGGATTTTTCTTTTTGTGTGTGATTTCTTCTTAAGCTCCATTTTTGAAAGTTGAAATAGTGAGTGGATAATTTTTTGCTGCAGTGTGTTTCCCAGCAACTAGTACCGTCAAAAGTATACAGAAGTTTCCCACCTTGCAGAAAAATGCAATAAAGAGAAGAATAAATGCAGTGAAAACACAAGGCTAGCATCAGAAGATGAGGAGGAATTAATACAACTTCCTATAGAGATATTTGATTCTTCCATTCTGGGTATTCAGTCTTATGTATAAGATAAGGGAGAGGTGGCAAATAGAATGTTAAATGTGTCTGTTGTTGCTCTGGATTAGAAGGGCTGGGGACAGCAAATCCTTGAATGACAAGTGTGTTCCATGACTTCCTGACAGGGAAGTACATCAATGAAAATTCTGCTTAGAAGTCTTCCAGAAAAGAACTCACTCAGAATAAAAATTTCCTTTAGAATGGGAAGTTCCTACTATAGTTATCTTTAAATTCTCCAGATTTGTCTCGGATGTTTGAAACATCATCAAACAATTCATTCTGTTCCTTCTAAGGTGCTGGAACTATGTGGTATAGAATGCAATAGAGTAGTCAAACCAAGATGATGTTCTCATTTGAATATAACACTTGAAAATTGAACTAGAGTTAACAGTGTAAGAAATGCCCCTGACAGAGACCACGGTTCCAAATAGTCTACTATTCTGTCTCTGACAGTGGCAGGAGAATATGCAAGCCTGGCCATTTACTGCAGTCTGGAGTCCATTAGCATGATTTATTTATCCTGAACATCTGTGTCCACAGATAGCAAGAAAGTCAGAAAGCCCAAATACATAGGAAAAGCTATTGCCTTCAGAGCTGAATTCCATGCTATCTGAAGAGCACAGTATGATATTCTCCCATTTCTGTGACGGCAGGCTCAAACTCTAAATATAACAAAGATCTTGTTTTGAGTTAAAATGGGATTTGAACACGTATCTCTAAACATTTGCATAATAGTGCAAGTAGGAGAAAATGACCTATTCTTGTATTCCATGAATATTCACCGCAGAATCACAGAAACAGAGAATAAGCCGAGATGGAAGGGACCCACAACAATCATCAAGCCCTGCTCCTGGCCTGCCCAGGACAATGTTCCTGAGAGTATCATCCAAACGCTTCTTGAACTCTGTCAGGTTTGGTGCTGTGACCACTTCCATGGGAAACCTGTTCCAGTGCCCAACCGCCCTCTGGGTGAAGAACCTTTTTCTAATATCCAATCTAAACCTCCCCTGACACAACTTCAGGCCATACTCTCGGGACCTGTCACTTCTCACCACAGAGAAGAGATCAGTGTCTGCCCCTCCTCTTCCCCTCACAAAGAATTTATAGCTGCAGTGAGGTGTCTCCTCAGTCTCCTCCAGGCTGAATAGACCAAGTGACCTCAGCTGCTCCTCACACAGCTTCCCCTCAAGGCCCTTCACCATCTTCATTGCCCTCCTTTGGATACGCTCTAATAGCTGAATATCTTTCTTATGTTGTGATGCCCATAACTGCACACAATATTGAAGGTGAGGCTGCCCCAGTGCATAGCAGAGTGGGACAATCCCCTCCCTTGACCAGCTGGCAATGCTTTGCCTGATGCCCCACAGGACACAGTTGGCCCTCCTGGCTGCCAGGACACTGCTGACTCAGATTCAACTTGCCATTGACCAGGATCCCCATGTTCCTTTCTGTGGCTTTCCAGCATCTTATTCCCCACTCTGTACATACATCCAGCGTTGCCCCATCCCACGTGCAGGATCCTGCACTTCCCTTTGTTGAACTTCGTATGGTTGGTGATTGCCCATTTCTCTAATTTGTCAAGGTCTCTCTGAAGGGCCTCCCTGCCTTTGAGGAAGTCAACAGCTCCTCTGAGTTTTGTGTTGTCTGCAGATTTGCTTAGGATTCCCTCCAGTCCTGCATCCGAATCATTTATAAAGCTGTTGAAGAGCACAGGGCCCAAGATGTTTCATTCAGTTTCTTAAGGCCTGATACTTTTACCTCTGAGAGAACGATAACTCTTTAGCTCTTTCTCGAGCTATTCTTGAGACATATATCTGCCAACATATTTAGGTCATCTTGTAACCTGTGCATTTTTTGGTTCCTCAACATTTAACTCAATTTTTACTATTGATGAAGTTTAGAAAGTGAGAGAAACTTAGGCTACTGGTGGATAAATGTAAGAGAATCTACTGGTGGAATGTTGTTGTTTGGTTTTGGTTTGTTTGGGGTTTTTATTGCACAATATTCTAATCAGGGCAGCTATAAAGTACCTTTGATTGAAAAAGTCTATAGGTATTAAAAAGTTTTTGAAAGCAACCAACATTCCCACCCCCAACCTTGCTTCTGCAGGTTCCGGTAGCATTTGCAAAATCTGTTCTGATGAAAAGCTGAACCACTTCAAAACCAATTTAGAAGCGCTTAGTCTTCAGGCTTTGTACTTCAGTATGGAAATATTGATACATATGACTAGAAACACAGCTATAGGCAGCTTTATATTATAGTAAATACACTTTCTCTGCAGGAAGGATTGCTGGCTTTTTTCTTTACTCTTGATGTAAAATTTTCCTTTGTAATAACAATTGGTGTAATAAATATAAGAGAGTTATGCATCAAGGTCCAGCATAGGAACTATCTGCCTATTGGTTAAACTCTGATAGAGAGGGGTAGTGGATGAACCTTTTCCCTGTGAATTTTACCTTTGCAGGTGAAATAAAATGTTACATATAGTCCATTTGCATTACTTTCAATAAGTCAATATTGCCGTAAGCCATTGCGAATTGTGAAAAGAAAATGAAATGCAGTCAGAGTTCCAGTAGCATGTTAAAAACTTAAAAGGTCCCATCTCTGCTGTTACAAATACTACTTTAAAATATGTTCTAAATACATGACTACAAGTTACTTTAAATTTGAAAATTTACACTGGATCTAAAGAGACAGGGTGATTTTTCATTAAGCCTGAAGTGTTATTTATTTTCTGAACTGGTACCTAAATTGCTAATTATATGATGCCAAAAGGTAAATTATTCTCAGTTAGATTTAGTTTAAATTTCATTGCGTGTTTTGTTTGACATAGACGCTTTGGCATTCATTTCTCTTCATTTTGAGCATATTTCACTTTTAATAATTGTGTTGCCTAATGCCCTAATCTGTTTATTACGCTATAACTTAGCTTGAACAATGCTGCTTCTGTTCAAAATAAACAGATTTGGTATGTCTGTGAAATAGACTTATGTGTAGTAAGATGCTTTACCATCTAGAAAAGCTCGGAGGTTTCTGAATGCTTAAGAAATTATAATGCCAGTAGATTTAGCATTTGTGTATCTGCAGGCTCATGCTTATTCAGTTGTATCGAGGCAGCTTAAGCTAATGTCTAATCTTCTTATGGAATACTTCTTTCTGCAACAACAGGATTGTGCATAACAAGCTTGAACAACCATGTGACTCTAACTGTTGTGTGAAAGGAAGGAAGAGTTGCCTAACTTTTTGTTTATAAAATGTCTAATTATCATTATCTTTGCATATAGAGGATAGCCTAAGAGTCTTACTGTGATACCATGTATTCAACTCATATAACCCAAGAAGTCATGAAGAAATCACTGAAATTTGTCCACCTTGATGCTCTCCTTTATGCCACTTTTCCATCAAAAGGGGAAACAGACAAAAGACATTGAAAAATTATTTTGATACTATATTAATCTTAGGTATATATGACAATGGTAAAAAAATAGATTCAGTTTAGTTATCCATGTATTAGAAGCATAAACAAGGCCAAAACTTTTAGCAATGTTTTCCTGAAAAATGACATTAAATACATACTCATGTTTCCGATGAAAAACTGCTTCTAAAGCATGAAGTAGAAATCTGGATGGCATTATCTTATTGCAAATTGATACTTTTTAGGAAAAAGTGAATCAGTTGTATGCAGAGATTGTCTAGCTTCATTGCTCTTTGCTCAGCACTTTCAGTTGTGCTTTATTGGCACAATTTCCATAGGCTTCAAGGAAAAGGTTAGATCCTCTGTAGTGGAAATGATAAGCTAAAGGACTTGATAACTAAAGGAGCAGGATGCACTGCAAAAATCTAGAAGGTGTTTCAAGGGGTAGTGTAGGGAGGAAATATTGTGGGGAATTGGGTAGCTTTTGCGCTTTTTTTGTAATGTAAAAGACTAAATAAATCTCTCATGTGTTTCATTGAGCTCACTGATGAGCTGAAATAGCATAACAGTTAAGATTAATCCACCTCTTGATCTACCTCCAGATATTTTCTTCTCTTTAACAAGTAGTTTTAACTAAAAATGTCCAAAGAGAAAACCAATAAGATAACTTTCCTCCTGATCAGGTTCCTATCATCTTTCAGAGTACAATGACTGAATCTTGTCACTCGTATTGCTTCATATACAAACCCCGAGCTTTTTTTCCTGCCACTCTTTTCTAAACCCATACTCATTTTAACTGTACTGAAAGAATACTAAGTAACTTTACGGTAGGAAGTTAAGTTATAAAACCACTGAATATCATAGTGAAATTGAGAAACATAAAGAGCATAGTATGAATTTTCATGTTTTTTTGTAAGCTGTACCACTGTGATGGGAAGTCATAGGTTTGTGATAAAACTGATTATTTGTCTTATTAATGAAAAATGTGTAACACAATATATGGTGTGTTTTCTGATGTTAGAAAAGGGAAAGAAAGATCATGCTATTTATTAAGTAGCTTATATGCTTTTCCTTATTCAAAAATTTGAAAAATACAATCAAAAGTTTTGTTTATCTGTTTTATCTGTGGTAGGGATCCAAGAAATTTTATTTTACTTTTTTTCAGGGTTTTTTAGAACAAAAGGAAAATAGTTTCATATAGTGCCTTAAAATGTACAATGTAGAAACTTCTGAATGTAGGATAACTTGTAAGAAAAATACTGACACTACAAATAATTTATTTGATTGTTTAAAAAGTGTGTTTTGCATGTGTCCTTCCTTATTCATAGTTTTTCTTCAAATTAAGATTTTGTCCTCTACTCAATGCATCTTTAGTGTATCAAAACTATAAAAAAGTAACAAAATTCAGAAAGGAAGCTTCTTGAATGTAGATATTTAACATAAATTCAGTGTCCTCTTCATCTTACTGGAAACTAGTCAGACTTCACTTTGCCTGTAGAGTCATCATAATTTAAATAAAACACAATCACAATATGCAAAAATTGCACATCATCTTCTTCAGAATTATTGCTTCATAAAGGCAACTTGCTTTCAATAAAATATGACTTGTTTTTCTTTTAAAAATTAATTTTTATACACCAAGTTCCTTCAGACTTTTTTTTTGTTTTGTTCGTAACACAGTTGAGCATAAGGTGTTTCTGTACCCAGCTTAAAAGGCTGCTGTTTTATGGATAAGCTTTGGAATCATAGAATAACTATGTTTTGGAGTGTCTATTGAAAAGCTCTTTTCAGGCTGCTTGATCTCTCATTCATGTAGCATTTCTGTATCTATCTCTTTTTCTTCCTTGTCTTCAGCGTTTGTTCCTTTATTTCAAACACCCTTAATAATATTTTATTCTTGTCACCAGATTGAAGGGAAAGGATAATAACAGATCCATTAGACTTCATTAAACTGATGATAAGAGCCAGAAATTCTAAAGGACTATTTGCAAGATGAATAAGTTTTATTTAAAAGTATGGCTTCTTGCATCTGTCACATCCTAACACATCTTTAGAGCTGTAACTGAAAAACAGCAGCAAATGGTTCTAATCTATTAAATATGAAAGAAAAATATGACAGAAGGATTAAAATTACAGTCAAATTCAGTCTATTTGTCATTAAAAAAAATCATTAATTGCTCCTGGGTGTTCATTGTTATTAGCAGTTGAGATCTTTTTATTTCATTGATTTTATAGTTTGTAACTCAGATGTCTGTCTCAAATTGCATTCAATGGAATGAATTACAAATATTATTATTTTTTTTCTTGAGCTTCTAAAATACAAAGAATGGGATCCTTCAAAGTTTTGGTTCCTATTTCGTATTGGGTAAATGAAAATTTAGCATCCAAATAGAACAATAGTTGCATGTATATTTTTGTGGATCTGGATTCGTCATTTATTACATACAAGTAGAGACAAAAGGTGGGCAGAATATTGACCAAAGATGGACAGACTGTGCCATGGACAGTTTAGGTGCTGGAAACCACAGCAATAATACAACATTTTTTAAATTTTTTTTTAATAGAAGATCCTTTGTAGCTTCCTCTCTCCTTGCCAATAATTAAAAAATGAATGAATATTTAACAACTATGAAAAAACCTCTCAAAATTAATAAAACAACCATTTTTTTAAATACCACATGATAAACCATTCAACTTCACTGCAACAAGGAATCAAGGACACAGAAAACTGGATTACATTGAAACTATGTATGTTTCTTTTTACGGAAAATATAAACAGTGTTAATTCTAATAAAAACAAAAATAAAATTACACTTAGAAAACCTCACAATTTACAAGATAAATCCATCCATAGCTTATGATGGCTATGGAGGGGCCTCCACATAGTGTGTGCTGTATGTGTTAGAAGCAGAATTTCCTCTTACAAAAAGGTTAACCTGGCCATTGTCGGTAGCGTGGTGCTAGACTAGATGAATCACCTGCCTTATCTTGTCTAGTAACTTGCTTCTTGTGTTGCAAATAAGTGAGAGATGCTTTATAGAATTATTGGGAGATAATAGGATGATTTAGTGAGAAATCTTTTAAGGTGACAGAGGTCAGTTGGCTTAAATTTTCTCTCATCTCTTGGTGTTAACTGAATATATGGGATGCACATTGGAAAGTAGAACAGTGTGAGAAGAGAGAAGCAGATGTCAGATTATTGTTGAATTTCTGCTGAAGTTCTATAAAGTTTAGTTCTGGGAACCTTTTGAAGCTTTCCAGGGTTTGATTCAAATTACTGCAGTTGCAAATTCTGTCACTTTTTATGTTGCTCTATGCTATTTTGCCAAAGAGCTGAATTATTTTTTTTATTTCTTTCTTTCTTTCTTTTATATTTTTTTGTTAATATAATGCGTGAGTCCAAAGATCATTTCACAGATGATATATGTATTTTAGTTTTGTAGACCTCCACATTTCCTAGCTTTCCTTTCCTCACAAGTTCCATCATGCTGACCTATTGTTCCCATTCACTTTAACTATATGTATGCTGTGCTTCTTAGCAGTGCACCAGAGATATAATAGAGTTTTTTCCTCATTTTTGCAAGGCACATCTGAAAAATGGGACCCAACAGTATGCTGTCTCAAAAGCTTATATAATCTCACCTCATTGTAAGTGTAATATAAAGAGACTTCTAGTATAATTCTGCATTTCAGCGAGGTTAATTCTAGTCTTTCATTAAACTGCCATTGTGATCTAAGCTTCTCATGGAAATTCAGTAATATTTCATCACCTGCATATTTTCAGAACCATAACAATTAGACCAGAAGTGCTAGTTTCTTACACAGGCATGAAGAATTCTTTGAACATTTATGCTAATTGAAATTGAGTTTTGAATTTTTAAATTTTAAGTACATAGTGTTTGCATTATATGTTTAGAAATGAGTTTCCTCCTCATCTTTTGCTCTCTAGGAAAGGAGACAAGGTCCTTAAGGAAACTTTCTTAATGTGAAAGTAAACCTGACTAGTGTTAATGATACCCAGAATTAGGAAATACTGTCAGGACTTTCAAATGGAGAAGGAACAAAAGGTTTAGAGGTATTTAGAATAGCAAAGAGAAGACATGAGAGGATACAGGATTTGTGACTAGAACAGAGAAGTGAGGATGCCCTTTGGAGTCAGATGTGAGGCCAGTATGTGAACTTCTTGTGTAATTGGTTTATTTCACTGAAGAGACATCATAATGCAGATATGGGACAAGTGCTCGAAACAGAACCCTAGCTGTGATGGCTTTCTGCTGCACTTTTATGAGGCTTCGTTTTTTTATTATTCTTTGCACCTTCTTGGGCAGATAGACTATGTTGTTCCTGTTTGGCATTAGATTCTCTTGGGAGAGGAGGAAGGAATATGGAAGATGTGACTGCGTGGAGTTTGAAGTTGCAGATCTGGGCAGGTGGGAAAATAAGCCTAGAGCAGTACACATTCCCACCTTTCCTAAGGCGTTCATGGGGTATACTGCAGATAGATATAAGTGGAAGCTGCTAATTTTACAGGTCTTAGGTCCTGGGTTCTGCAGTGTGAATGCTGTGTAGCAAATCCTCAGCAAAAGAGTATTCCTCATGAGGAAGGGATATGACAAACCCAAATACTGGTCCATTTATGCTGTGGTCCAAATTGGCTGTAGCCTCATAGTCTTGTTAAAAATGATGGGTTTTTTTGAACAGACATGCCAAGAATTGTAATTTCTTTCCAAATGTGTACTAAAAATCTACATGACATGGATGCAGAAAGTAGCAAAAAGAAGGCCAAGAATTTTTGCAAAGGTGAATGTTGTTCTTTTCAAATTGCATCAAATTCACACTTAAGCTCAGTTGTACTTAATGCCTCAAAAGGAGTCTCCAGTCTTGGTGACTGACAGAAATCCAGTGACTGTGACTATTAAAAATGAGTTCTTAGGTTCAGCCCAGTTCCACTTAGGAGAAGCAATCTCTTCTTTGGTGAAGTGGTGAGGGTTTTAATGAGCTCAGACATAGGGACAAGTTAGTGAACATTCCTTTACAACAGAGTCCAGTGGTTGTGATGTAAATATTTTGGTGCTTAGAATATGCAATTTTAATATGACTCTATTTAAAATATGGTCTCTGCTCCTTGCATGGTCAATGGAGTGATTCCAGGTAATTTCAAAGACATTTAACTTACTCTAGACACTATAGTACATTTCCAAGGGGAGAATTCAGGATATTTTGTGTTAAAACATACAAAATTAACAGTAGTTTAATAATTCTAGGATAATGTAGATTTTAAGATTTCTTTCGAAATGATGGAGAATCTCTGTTTTAAAATGGTGGAAAAGTAACAAGTTCATACCCCTGTTACTAGACTGCCCTCATCAGACTGTGCTTCATTTGTTCCATTTATGGCAAGATTCACAGATCTTCATGCATTGGAGTCTTAAGGGATCTGGCTGTGTTCTGTCGGTTGCTGTGTCCTATCAGTTGCTGTGTCTCAAGTTGTCATTGATATAGTAAGAGATAAAATCACATTTTTTGATGCTTTCTCCTAACATTAGCTTTAGCTGTGTAAAGATGATGTGAATCTGTTATATGTACAATTTGGGTAACGCTTTGCTGAATTGCACTTGCTGTTTATACAGCAAAATAGCACATTAATAGTCATCATACATTATGTTCCCAAGCTAATCTATTCATAGGATTTGAGCTAAAGATCGCTTAGCTTCTCAGTCAGGCTTTAATTACTTCAGAGGCTTACAAGGAATCTATGAATCTAATAATTCAGGGGGTTTGAAACTGGATTATTCAGGGATTATTGGTAGTCTATGGTTACTTGTAATTAGCCACCTGATTTGGGCTTTTTCTCTCTCTAGGGTAGAGAACATAGCTGTATTAATATAGCACAGGACTGACACTCAAGAGTCCTGTTAGCTTAGCTCTCTGATTTGTGTATAGAGTATACTTTAAAAGGCACTTGACTTTTCTGTGTCTGAGTTTCTCTGTCGATAGCAATGGAGATCACAGTACTAAACTTTCTTTGTAAAACATATTGTAAGTGTTGGTAAAAGCACTGCATAGGACTAAGTACTTTTCTTATTGTATCCAGTTAGCAGAAATAGATCAAGTGGGAGAAACAGTGAAATAGAGAAAATAAGTACCATGATAAACTTGTTACATATAAATTAGTCTTGCAATATGACTTGATATGAAAGTCATATCAATGTTAATGAGGCCAATCTCTATTAAAGGGACAGTTACTGTCAAAAATATTTTTAGATGCTGTTTTGAGTTTATTTTTGCATCCATCATACTATATGTGAATCATAAATATCATGCATTAAATCAGTATTAATAACAAATGTTATAAGAACCCACCATGTATAAGCCAGTACTGATGCTTTTGCATAGCCTATATTCATAATTTCACTGAACTATCAGCTCACTGCTGTAGTGAGTGCACTCCTTGGAAGCTACGTAGTTCAGTGGTTCTTTGTTGGAGAACACTGTCTCAAAGGCTGCCAAAACAACCAGGCAGAAACGGACAACTACATCAAAACTCAGAAATTCATGTTTTAAAAGATGTTTTGTAGTATAGTTACTGATTTATTGTATTAGATAGATAGATATTCCTCTGTATGTTTTTGGTGGTGGTTACTCAGTTATCGGTTTCTTATTGATTGTGTATTCCCTAATCTGTTACTGTCTGGCTGATGTGCTAATCCCATCAACATCATGTGAAGTTAGCCACACCCTGTCTGTATTCCCCTCACTCCCTGTAAACCCTTCCCCTTCTTGCCGCGATCTGCCCCTGACTCCTGCCACTTTCCAAGCTTCTCCTTGAAACCTATACCTGGCCCGTGCTCCCATGAATAAGTTAGTTCTGGCCTTCACCCTACGTCGGCTCGGACGTGTCCTTTCTCCCCTTCGGAACGCGGCAGTTCTTTCTAAGAACATTTTAAGTAGAAGTACCTCAGCTCATGGGCGACAGTAATCAGGCAAGGAAATGGGGTAGCTTATCCCACCTGAACTGATGGATGTACAGCAAAGTTCTCCTTAACCATGACCATGTCTATTCGCCTATTATTTGCTGCCCAGCTGTCTTACAAACACATTGTCATTTTTTGTCTGCATACGCTGTAAAAACATGTAAAGCTACCTGAGATCTTCTGAGGAATACATAAGCTTGGCTGTTTTCTAGAAACTATTTAATTTTGTGTTTAGAATTTTTGAAATGACAAAAGACAGAGGATAGTCAATTAAATGAATGTAGCACTGCAAGCCAAGCAGCCAATTACTTATTTTTCAGTGATTCAGGCTACCAGCTTGCCAAACTATAGAGTCATATCATCTTGTGACACAATTTCAATTTTTAAAATTAATCCTTTTTGTTCTTTCTTATGGTGTTAATCATCTTTAGTTAGTTTAGCCTCATCTTTCTCAGTGTCTATGCAGAATTTAATAAAACCAATAGATTACACAATGATAATATACATCTTGTTATTATGTTTTCCGTATAGTTTTTAAGCATGTACTACATGCATTTATTCTCCAAATAGCTCTCCTAGTTTAATGGCATAATTCACTACAGATACTGGATTTCTTATTTTATGGATAAAAATTATTAAGTTCATAGTAGCAGCATAAAAGAAAAAAAAAAGCCTGTCAAAATGGAATCATAGAATCGTAGCATCATAGTATATCTCATTTGGAAGGGACCTATAAGGATCACTGAGTCCAACTCCCTACTCCTTTCAGGACTGCCTCAAACTAAACCGCATGATGAAACGTGTTGTTCAGACACTCCTTGAACTCTGTCAGTCTTGGTGCCGCAACCACTTCCCAAGGGAACCTGTTCCAGTGATCAGCCATCCTCTCAGTGAAGAACCTTTTCCTAATGTCCAACCTGAATTTTCCCTAATGTAGATTTATTCAGTTTCCTCATGTCCTACCACTGGTAGCCTGAGAGATCAGCACCTCTCTGTCCACTTGCCCTCAGGAGGAAGCTGTAGATTGTGATGAAGTCTCCCCTCAGTCTTCTCTTCTCCAGGCTGAACAAGCCAAGTGCCCTCAGCCGCTCCTCATATGGCCTCCTCTCCAGACTCTTCAACATCTTCTAGACCTTCTTTGGATGCTCTCTAATAGCTTTAGAACGTTTGTGGCACCTAAAACTGCACACAGATCTTGAAGTGAAGCCGCCTTGGTGCAGAGCAGAATGGGACAATTCCCTCCCTTGCTTGGCTGGTGATGCTTTGTCTGATGCCCCTCAGGACCTGGTTGGCTCTCCTGGCTGCCAGGGCACTGCTGGCTCATATTCAGTTTGCCATCGACCAGACCCTCTTGTTCCTTTCTGTGGGGCTGTTTTCTGGCCTCTCATTCCCCAGTTTCTATGTATAACCAGGATCCCAGGTGGAGAATCCTGGACTTGCTTTTGCTAAATTTTATCATTTATGTAAAATTGTTGGCAGTTCTAAAAGATTAGACTTTCAAAGTTTAAACTGAGAATGGCTGTTACCTAAGACAAGATTTCCCTCTCGATAGTCTACAGATGTTTTGTATGTGATGTGATAACCATCTCTCTTGGGTCCCTAACCACCATGTGTTTTCAAATGAGTATTACATGAAACGCTTTCTGTTCAAACACTAGAAATAAGCTAGTCTGTTACCTTTGTGTTGTGTCACCCCATAAGCCTAAACTTTAGCTCTCGTTATAATGAAACAAAAATAATGTTCATCTATTTTGTGTACCAAAGTGACGAATGTGTCACTTAATGTAAAGATTCAAAAGTCTGCCCTGTGCAGCTGTGTTGCAGGCATGGAACAGTCATGGAATACGAACTTTATTTCATTTTAGGTACTGAACAAGTAGTTAATAAAGATATTTCCTTCCAGAGAATTTATAATTCAGCTGTAAGACTACAGATAGGAAAATAAATTCTGAGAGGACCAGAGGGAAATAACGTTAGCATGAAGAACGACAGTCACAGCATACCATGCATGTTGCTGAAGTGGAATATTTTCTTTATACAGACTGTTAATGTAAGAAAGGGGAATGACAGTGTAGGGGCTTTTCCCATTTATGTCAGGGTATAATAGAAAGAGTTGATACTGATTTATGAATCCTACAGAGCTTGAAACTTGACTTCCCTGAAACTGCTCCTCCGAGGCAATACAGTTAGCAGCTCTCTAAATGGAAGTAGTAGCTCTGTGTATTTCACTGAAGGATGATAAAGACTAAAGATCCTGAATGCTAGATTAGCATCCTTTTCTCTGGTGCAATCAGAGACTCTCTGGGCTTTCAGGGCTTTGATGCAAAATGTCATCCTTTTTTTCAAGGTTTTTATTCTTGTGGTTAGAGAAGAGTTTAGTTACATAGATCTTGATGAATGAATTATATCAGTAGTTTTGATATATCCATTATTCATATTAAAACATGAGGCTACAAAATCTGTAATTTTATTGTTTTGAACAAATGGATTTTCAAAAAAATTCAGTTCATATTCAAAATGAAAAGTAGGTGTGTTCTAGGTTCTCTTACGTGATGCGATAGAATAAACAGAAGGATTTAGAATAAACAGAAGGATTTAGATGAAACGTGGAAGTGCATAATCGCCTTGCGTACCAATCCTGCTAAGTGCCCTCACCTTATAACGAATGATATGGAAGATGGGGAGACTCAGCATCAGTCTGGATAAGGCTGTAAATGCTGTTTGTGTCTGTTATCTCTCTATTCATTAATTTCATTTCCAACTTTTAAGATCGTCACTTTTAGGAAATTCATCCATATAGGATAGTGAAGACAGTTTCTGTACTGCTTATTGTTATGTCTTTCCTGGTCTTTATAAGATTAGACAATGTCTTGTAAATTCATTTAGATGTTGATTACACTGTCATTATGTGTGCTCTGGGTTTTTTTGCAGGAGAAGAATGAGATGATCAACGCGGTATACTGTGAATAGACTTAACTAGATTGCAACAAGGCACTTTTATTGGAGGAGGAGATTTCATTTAAAAATATACTATCAAATGTATTTTCCCTAAATGCTAAACTGATGATTCCTTTTACTTTGCTTTTGTTTTTTGAATGTGTCATTTAGGAAGCTAACAGGGATGTGTTTACTGGAACTTGGTTTGTCTGACGGTGAGCACTTAAGGCGTTGTAGTGATTTTTACATACTGAAAATTTTCTTCCTTCTTTGGTTGATACTTCTGTATTTTGAGTGTCCATCTTTTATAAAACAACATTTTTATGAAAAGCAGTGAGTATCACAAGCAGTAAAAGCAATTTGAACTGGATGGAAAAGTAGTTGTGAAAAACCTTTGCATTAAATTTCTAGTCCAGCACTCTGGTCTCTCTCAGTTGTTCCCTAGTTGCAACTGCGACGTGTTGCCTTATAGCCATGTGGTTGTTGTTGTTATAAGACCTCTGATAGAACCTTGTGTAGTGCTTAATTACCATGAAGATGAGAGGAGAAACTTTTCATAATCGTATACTTCCCTTAAGATAGGAGCATATATTTTTAAGCAGGTATGATAAATAATAGTAAGTATTACTTATATCTGTTTATATGGCAGGTAAAAATAAACAAAATGAAACAAAACAAAACAGTGGGATTCACAGCTTCAGGGGAAAAAAATTTGCCAAAGACTTCTCCCAATACCCAAGTCGTTGCATATTTTAGGGAGGGTAGAAGTTACAGGAATTAATAGGAGAGGGTTTTATGTCTTATTGCCTGATCTTTGTTTGCTAGACATCTGGAGTATTTCCCTATAGTCTGTGGCTTAGTCAGAGTTTACAGAAATGTAAGAATTAAATTTGATTTTATAACTTTTGCATTCAAACCCTCTTAATTCTCTTAATTCTGCTACTCCAAATAGGCATGTATTTTTGGTTGCCAGGACTTGTGAACTGCTTGAGAATATGGTGTTAGTATGTAAGAATGTATATTTTTTATTATCTAATTAAGTTTGGAATGGCTTAAAGGAGAATAGATTGCACTGAGGTCTTTTCACCCTGATCTTGACTTCACTTTAAATGAGCTTTTGTATCAAACTTGGAATGACTTGGATGGGAGTCTGTAATCCTTGTAGGCAAACGCTTCTGTTAACTATACATAAAAGCAGGTGAAGATTACAGCTGCTGGTCGTGTGAGTAAGTAAGAAATAGTGACACAAAGACTTTTATATATTAGGTATGAGGCTCTAAAAACAGTGCCGGAAACAAGGAAATACTGGAGATGGTGTACTTTTAAAAAACTGGACAGGTAGTTCACTCTTATTATAAGAGTTTTTTCAGTGTCATGAATGTTAGTAGTGTGGACTGCATCTGAAACTTACTCAGAAAATTTTACTTTCATCCTTCATTTTAGGATATATCTTAAATGATTTTCAAAAATAAAAATGATTGCTTTACAATGGCGTGTTCTGGGTAAAGTATTTTTAACACCAGAAATGTTAGTAGAAATGTTTTTTATTTCAAAGTCCAAAGACTGGCATTTCAGCTGGAGCATAAGGCTTGGTTACTGTGTTGCAGCTGGAAGTGATGGTTCATTATCATTGCAATAACAAGGGCACTCACACCCTGTAGAACACCAATTAATATGCCATTTATTAGAGCTAAGACTGTAAAGAAGATCTTCTGAGATTTTACAGGATTCTCCTAAAAGAAAACAGTTCTATTAATAAATTCAACTGTCAGTAAAGAAAAGGGATGTTCACATGAGAACTACTTTTTAGCTAAATGCAATCCCTGTACTGAGTGGGAGCTGCCTACAGGCTCCTGTGTTACCCTGGGCGGGCTAAGGTTATCCTGCAACCAAGGGATATGCACCACACCACACAGTACAGTTCCCATGGCACAGCTATACATACGTGTAGAATAGAACTGCACAGGGATGTGCCTACCCAGGTTAACTGGTGTGTGAATCACTGACTCCTCAATTTACAGTGGTGTCCTAGTTATGGTCACTGCAGTTACAGTTCTGGAATTTTAGAGAACTCTCTTGGTGCAGTCAGAACATAAAGAAATACTATGTTACATTGTGTTAATACTATTTTTATGCTCAGTTTGAGATTGAGTTTCAGTCTTTCTGATAAAGTCTAACTGCTGTTACTGCCTAACTGCTGTTCTGTCTGAGGATGACTTTTGCCTTAGTCCATTCTTAGACATGGAAACAAATGTCAGCATGATATATGGCAGTCTTCCTTTGGTTTGTTTAATTTGTTGGGCTTTTATTGTTTCTTTGGTGAGTGGAGGACCATGATCTGCATATTTCAATTTATCTGATGGTTTTCAAAGTCTCAGGGCCCACGCTTACTGCATGGTAACTTCTAAATTGGGAGCCATGGGCTTGCACATCTAAAACTACATGTAGTTGAAACACAGGGGTTATATTTACCCTTGTTTCTCTTTTGAAAAGGTAAAAGTTGCTGAGGTTAGCAAGCCACAGCATTATGCTGCACCTAAAACTGGCTGTTAGGAGAAAGCTGTAGTGATTTCCCACCTGTTAAGGGTACTTGGAGACACAAACATTCAGTTCCTTCCTATGCCTTGAAGCAAGAACTGGACCTGAAGTTCCTCCCTTTTAAGTGCTTCACGTGATTGTTTATGCAGCCATTTACACTCTCCAGAATCTTACAAGATGAATTCTGGCCTGCCTTAGGTCAGAGGAAGAGCAGGTGCAACGTTCTGCTTGGAGTACTCATCTATGAGAAATTGCTTGTTTCCTGCTGCCAGTTACTAAGCCATGGCATGAACAGTGATCACTGCCATGGATATTCTCTTTGGCTTTTCTTGAAAGATAACCCTGTCCATTCTTTAGGCAAAAGATCATGACCTCAGGAGATTCTAGCTGTGAATGAGGAATCTGGTTTTTATAATTTTCATCACTGTCTTAGTGTTTGCTTTTATGCTGTTAATGTATAGGGTTTATGCTGTTGATACATAGTGTTTATAGTTACTCTTAGAATATTGTGTTTATACTGTTATTTTGTAGTGTTTATCAGTGTAACTCAGGTAGCTTTACTTTATTTGCCCTTTTCATTTCTTTTCTGGAAAGCCTCACAGTTTTTGATTCTGAAAACAACCAAAGTATCAAACTGTAACTACTTTTATTGGATCGGGACAATTTGTAGACATGAAAAAATTTAAGTGTCTAATTTATGCCATTTCCCTAGACTTTCTCCAGAGTTAATAAAAAAGAAGAGGCAGACACAACTCTGATTTATCTTGTTATTTTGGGTACATATCTTATGATGAAATGCATAGTTTTTGGTGATGGTGGCCCCTGATTGGACCAAGATGACTAATGTCAAATAAATGTCTTTTACACTGCTGAAGTAGCTGCAGTTAAGTCTCAGCTAAATGTTTTCCTGAAGGAAATTAAAATCCCTATGGCAAAGAAGGGATTGATAGTCTACATTCTTAACCATTTTGCTACTAGCTCAGAAAAAAAAATAATTGGGTGTTTATCCAACCATCCTACTATTTTCAGATAGCTGGATTACAGTATATGATATGGATTATTTCAACTGTCTGTTCATTTCACATTCTATTAGTTTCTTCTTATATAATGAGAGCTCCTTGGCCATGACCTTTCATGAGAAGAAGACTAATCACTTGAAGAATATTCTTTGAATGCTGGAAAAAACCTGCCATGAATGTGTGTGACAAAGAATAATTAAATACATTTTCCAAAAAGAAGCAGAGAGAAGGACATATGCAATGAATTTGTGACTAATTGTGTTTATTCTGTAAATGTATAGAAAATAAAATGTTTGGACTGTGCTGAAGTACTCAAGCAAAATAATATTAATCTGACCAATAGATCTTTCAGGAAGACAACAAAATCATCTTTTTGTCTAAACAGAAGGGATGAATAATTCTCTAAAAAACAGAAAAAAATAAGTAACTTTTGTTCGTATTGTCTCACTTTGCAGTTGATTCATTTTGGTGTTTTAAGTTAGTCAATCCTCGGATGATCCCCAGAATATACAGTTTGATTTGCATATAATTGTTTTGTAGACTGCTTTTTTCAGTTAAGCCTTTTATTCTTTTAGTCTGCATTGTGCAGCCTATACAGATGTTTCCATGCTGGCCCACTTCTAAAGCCTTTGAGGGAAAACATTCATATTGAAAACAAACTGCAAAACCTAAGCTAATGGTGAGGCTAAGAAATTTTAGTTTGTGTGCCTGCTCTCATTTCATCAGTGTATATAGTGTCACTAATAATGCAAAAATATAACATTTTCAAATATATTTTTAGACTGCATCTTGTTTCATTGTCATATGGACATGGTCTGTTTAACATACAATTAGACATCCAAATACACTTATGTTATTTGATACTTCCTGACAACAGCAGTGTTCTCCAAAATAAAGCTCTCTGTTAATCTTCATAAATAATCTAAAGATCTGGGAGGTCAAGGGTCATCCAAGAGGCTCCTAAATCAGTTGTGTGAGTTAGAAGTGCGGTTATGCCTTAAATTTTGGTATGTTAACTTTTCCATCTCATATGATATTATCTGTCATTAAAGATATACATATTCCTCCCACTGTGTCCATATTCTTGTGCTGATCAGAATGTTTGCTAGTTTGACCCATTAAGTTATCTGCAGTAGATCTCATAAGTGGTCCTTATTTTCAGCAGTAATCAGAACTTTATCAGAGCAGAGGCTCTTTCAGGCCTGCTACATACCCACTAGTATCTTATGAGAGGAGATACTATAGAGTTTTACTATATGGTGGTATGTTTGGAACAGCAAGTAAATCAGAGCCTGTGGGTCTGTCTTAATAATTTCAGATTGCAATTGCAGAAGAGGAAAAGTTGACCCAAATGTGTTCTGTAAAGAAGATTTATTAAGTGTGAAATTCTGCATTTTTTTTCTCTGTTTCATTAGAAATCACACTTCTTTTCCATAGATGGAAGACCAGAAGGGATTATTACAGTATCTAATCACTTCTCATGTTAAGTAGAATGTCACCCGATTGCCTGTGTACTGAACATAGTGTCTGTTTGCTGGGTTTTCCCTAAAGCATTTTGCTGAAATCTGATATCAGTAATCTGTCTAGCACATGACTGAGTGAGAAATTTTACTAACCTTGATGGCTGACTTACTTCCTTGTTCAAAGAAATAGGATAAACAAGTGTAACAACAGATGCTTTTTAAAAAATGTTGTCTTGGTTTCAATCAGTTACTGGATAATTATACAAACACATCAGAAGTTGAGGATACATGATCTTCTAAAGAAAAATTTTGGAAAATGATTTTGTTTAAAAGAGAAATTGCTTTAAATATTACAGTAATATATACTACCCTAGATATGTACTTTAAAGTATCCAAATATTTAAACTGCTTCATAGAAAGTTTTATTTGAATATGATTTATTTGAATATAAGTTCTAACAGATTTCCCCTTAAAAAAAATTAAAAACACTTTATGTCTAATAAGATTTTTAAAATAAGCTTCTTGGATCCTCATCATGGTATCGAGTTTCTATGATGAAAAGGAAAGAATCTGTGATGATTACAAAATCTCAAAACCGAGTAATCAACCAAGAAAACCAAAGGATTAGTGAGGAGACAGGACAGGAAACAGGTAATCTGCCAAGAACTAAGTTACTTACAAGTTACCTTTAATTGTGGCAGTACAATGAATGTTATGAAATAAAGGAATCAATCAGATTCATATAATTTCCCCCAAAATTCCAGCAAATAAGATCAGATGAAGTGGGAGTTTTGGTAATAGTATATTTTTGATGCAGACAATACTAGTAGGCCAGCAGGAGGAGAAGATGCTGAGGTATCGTAAATCTGCTAACTACATGTTCATATAGGAAAGCTAAAGAAAAGTACTGCTGTGCTTAAGATGACCAGGGGAGAATAGTGTGGAGAATAAGGTAATGGAGACATTTAAAAACTATCCACCATCTGCCTCAGACTATAACAGTGCCTGTTTCTCCTAATTTGTGGCCTTCTGCATTGCAGATACCTCGGCGGCTGGGAAGGGCGAAGAAGAGCATTGAATCACCCTTTCTGGACTGTATTTCAAGGTGTTATTGAAATACATAGATGGGAAAAAACCTTAAAAGCTTTCCAATGTAATTGAAACTTCTGAATCTGAAAGCTTTCTGAATACCCACAGTTGAATGTATCATTTGCTCCATGCAGAGCGGTGATAAGAAACCGCAATTCAATTTTGATAGCATTTAGTAGCCATCTTGCACAAGCAGAAATGAAACTGAAAGCAGAGAGCAGTCAGACCTAAGTACTACATTTATGTTTCGACATCTTAAAGCCCAGTATAGGGATTTTATCAGTAGTTCCTAGGGATAATGTGTAAGTTTGGGTACAGAAAATGTAGTGCTCCTCTAGATACAATTGGCAGGCACCACTGGACAAACCATGGATAGAAATTATGAAGACAAAACATGTCAGGAATTTGTAAAAAATTATTTTTTCTTCTATTTTGAATTTTTTATTTCCCATTCTGATTATCTTCAAATGTTCTGAATGGCCCTGCCAGAAACCTGTTGTCCGATGTTTTGATGTAGCCAACACTTTTTTCAGCATCCAGAACACAGTTTCCAATTGCAATTAGCTAATTACAGAGTTGCATCACCGAAGAACTTTTTTGTTCCTCCCACCACCCCGTGTAATTCTGTGCATAAGCATCTCTTCAACAGCTATCTAACCATGCTGTCATGTGAAAGAAGAAAATGGCTAACATTTAAATTTTACGGGACAGAACAATCATACCATGTGTAATATATGAAATTGAAGCATCAGATTAATACTTAGAAAAGTAGGGTATTTTTATGTAGGTGAAAAAAATGAAATACTTTTTTTAAGGAAATGTTTTGCTAGTTGAAAGAAAAAGGAGGACACATTAATCCAGAAGCTTTTTCAAATTACATTTGATGAATTTTGCATAGAATGTAAGGGTTTAAAAAACTGACTAATATCTAAGCCTTTCGATTGAAAAAAATATTTCCATGGAAAAAACACCCAAACAAACCAAATAAGGCATAGATAAATATTTCCAGTGTGTAATAGCAATAGACTTCTTAAGAGAACACTTATTTTAAGGACTTTTTCTAATCAATTGGAAGAATAAAACGTATCTTTAGAGCAGCATGATCCCTAAAGTTTGGTTTTACTGTGTGTGTATGTGTGTGTGCAAGACACACAGGTATGTGTGAGAATTCTTTTTTCCCCCCAGAGCTATGATTTTAAACTTAAGGAAAATGCTTAGACAGTCCAGAATATTTCTTATTATTGTATTCCTAATCATATATGTCAGTTTCTAAGTGACAGCCAGTAGCTACCTGGCTACTTCTTAGACCTAAACAGGATCTTCCCTGATAAATGTTTGATGCACAAATGAGAATGAATCATGTGTAAAGGTGCTTCGGCATGTCATAATTTTTCCCCTCCTAGAAGCCACCTCAGTTCATAATAATGACTATTCTCTGCCATCCTTATCAGATGTACAGGTCAGATTCAGAAGTAAATTTTAAAAACTATAGTTTGTTGAAGGTAAGGCTGAATTAATCACTACACATCTCTAATAGGGCTTTCCTAAACTGCAGTTTATGTAAGTACTTCTTCCATGGAAACTAGAACAAAGAGTTCCTTTGTATCCTGACATAATTTTCTAGGTGTTTCCTCACTCGTAATTGACTTCCCCCTTTCCAGTGTGAGTACTTAAAGATGGATCACAACTTGTCTTTGAAGAGGCTTGGGAAAGAAGAAATCCCTAAACCACTACTATGAAAATAAAATATATAGAAAATGTCAATAATGTAGATAAAAGCAGTTTATCTACATTAATGTAGATTAGGAGGTTACCTAGTCCTTACTTACTGTTAATATAGAAGAGTGATCCTGGAGCTTGCAAATTACATTCCTTTCAAAAGGAATTCACAAAATGTGGGACCAGGCTTGATACGGTCAGGTATATAAATTTTTCAGGTAGATTTAATATGGATCACATATTCAATACCACGTGTTTTGCAATACAGGGCTTCTATCAAACTATTCTATTTGCTGTGGTAGATCTCTCATCCTCTCTGATGTTGCACTTTCTCCATAACTCATCTGCTGGTGACACAGCTCCTCAACAGCAGCACATTCTCTCAGGAGAGGGGAGCACCTTTTGAGCCTCAGGGAGAAGCCCCAGGCACTCCCTCCAGCCTGGGCCCCACTGCTTCTAAGTCAGTACCTAATTTGGAAGCATGAAATCTGAATGCTGTCATAAAACTATCTCTCTGAAACAGTGGGGCAATAATTTTTCTTCTTGTTTTGTATTTATTGTTGGATATTTCGTTTTCGAGGTGAAAAAATAAGATGGTGACATTTAAATTATAACATGGATACTGCCTATATTTAGCTTGGCATCAAGTCAAGCATTTGGAATTGACAGAGTCAGCATTTTTATCCAGTAGTAAGATTTTTGTACTAGATCATTGAACCAAAATGATTGAATAACTCATTTTCTTTGTGGTACCTCATTTTCTACTATTCTACTACTATTCCTTCCGTTTGGATAGGACATTTCCCATTTTCTCACCATGTTCTTAACTTCAAAGATGTCAGATAAGTGTGATTTTCCCTGACATCCAACTGGTCCTCAGGGGAGGAAGGAGATGAAGAAGCAGGAGAGGGCAATAGCAGTGTTTTATTTGGTTGCCAGTGTGTAGCAAAATACAGCATATATTTCATCAAGAAATTCATTGTGGCTTGCCTTTTCTATGATGAGACAGTTGAAGTATAAAACATAAAACTGAGAAAAGAAAGAATATATATTTCAATTCTCTGAAGCATTTTTTGATAATGTAAAAAACATTGCCCCTATTATTCTAAGGTGAAAACTGAAGTTGTAGAGAATTAAGTGACTTTTTCTGAAGTCACACATTATTCAACGTAACATAAAATTAGGTCATCTTGTTCTGATTCTGGTGCATAGTTCAACACACCCCAGTGAGAATTCTTCCACAGTAAGACTTGTGGAAAAGCAGAGTCAGTAATTCAGGACTTACCCAGTTTTTTTTCTATTTTAGGATAGTTTACACAGGTTTCTTATGCATTTTGTTATACTTCCTAAGTAATTCTATGCAACCCTGCCAATTTTCACGTCTTTCATGTTTTACAGCAAATTATTGTTAGAAACAAAAAAATCTTAAACAAAGATTCTTAATAGTAACTATAATCTCACCAGAGGAGAAGATCTTCTCTAAAGTTTTTATTTTTCTAAGAAGAATGGAGGAAGAAGGCAAATAGAGCATAATTTGTCAGGAAGATTATGTGTTTAGCACTAAAGGGTTTTACATGGATGTTTTCTGAAATGTTTTCCCAGAAGTGATCACTTGCTGGTAAAAGCTTTATATGAGATCCCATGAAAATAGAACTTTAATCTTTCAAGCTAATCTGAATAATTAAGACAAGTTTATTTACAGAAAGATTTTTGCAGAACATAATAAAAGTTATGGAAACAGATTGCTTGTGGTCTCTTTTGGATTAGGCTAGATTTTGAAATATCATTTTAAATACATGTCCTTTTCTGTTTTGTTTTAGTGGAATGACTTCCCCTAGTCACTTGCTCATTTTTTTTCTGAAAAAATAGGTTGTTTCCTTTCAGGAATCTATTAATATTTTTTTGCTTTTCTGAAACTCCTGTTTTGAAGAGAAAAGTGAATAAAGTGTTTTGGTGAAAATGAAGTTAAAGGAACATGATAGATCTCCTGCTGGCAGCCAAGAGAATTAAATGACAGAGTTGTGTGAGCTTGTCTACTTTCTCTTGGGGCAACCCATCTTGCTGTTCATTGATGTGGCATATCTTTTTTCTAAACATTCCCAGAGCACATATGTTCAGACCTTTGTACCTTACTTTTCTATATTTGGGGCCTGAAGCTTATTTTCCAAACACAGAAGAAGCAGAAGGTTTCACTTGTATGTCCCATTTTCAGAGTCATATGCAATCCAATTTCTAAGCTGTTATTATTGCTGCCATATTAGTCTCATAAATTACAATTTAAACAGGCTGTAAATTTTGTTTATCATCACAGCAAGATAACATTGGTGAAGTTTCCAGTAAAGCCAGTAAGAATGGCACTCTTTTCAAAAGGCTGTGCGCTAGAGGATACTCTTGTTATGACCTTGAAGTTGGAGTAACTGAGGTTCTTTTTAATAATAGATCCTTTTGCGTGGATTAGAGTGAAATGGCACTAAATGATCAATGTTTATAGATATATGTATGTATGTATATGGCAGATTTACTTCAGAACAGTTTGGTTGCAATGGAAAGAAGGTATGTAGTCATTTTGTTGAGTATCTGTAGAAATATAGCAATATAAAATCATGAAAGTAACACTTAAGAAAATGTATAAGGAAAATAAAGAAGGAAATCGCTACTGATGAACAGCAATGAGACTTGATTGTTGCAATTTTGATGTCCCATGATTGAGGTGATGGTCACTACCTTGATATGTCTGAAGGAGGGAAGCCCACAGAACATGAAGTTCAAGGTGGTAATACATGTTCAGGTTCAGGTGGGAATGACCAGGTACCTCCCCTAGGTGGAGAGTTTTACAGTGTTTGATGTAACACTTTGATTCACATGCAGCCCTCTGCTGGAAGCCCTCAGAAATTAGTCTGGGGATGTTTCAGGGATCTTAGATGGCTTATGACACCTTCTAAGACATGACAGCTGCCTCTCATATCACTGTAGTTGAGCCAGTTATGTCCCATCATACCTTCAGGGATATGTGTGAATGTGAATGTCCTGATACCTCCCTTGAAGTCGGTGTGGGGGCTGGGACTTTTACACCTGAGCCAGTTGTGTAAGAGAGGAGATTGGCATGATAGAAAGCTCTATTCCACCTCCGCAGGATCTGCTTTTTATCAGCCTCTTCCCTTATTTAGCTCAAAACCCAGCTAAAGAAAGGTTGGTTTGCTGTGGTCATCCTCTGGTGTTCACCCCTCTGCACCTGGGCTGTTCTTATGCAGATCAGAGGTTTTGCCATCACACACGCAAAAATTCTCCTCCTCCCCTATGGTTGGAGGGTGCAAATCTGGCCTCAGCAAAACACCCTCTGCTTTTGCAAATGGCTGGTTGAGTCCTTAACCTTTAACATTTCAGTCTCACTTGTAACTCTTCAGTTACAAGGTGCACATTCTATACAATTTGCTCCAATCTGGCTATTTCCCCAGTTTCAGTGTTAGATCATGAATTTAGCTTCTTGATGCTTTGCCTTCCCCAAACATTCTTTTCATATTATTTTTCTTACTGATACCTAATGGCAGAAATAACTGAGCAAGCCAAATTCGTTTCTGCTACAGAAAGATGGATGCAACATGGTACTTTAAGGTTCTGCTTTCTTCTGACAATAGTAAGCCTGGAATGCTCTCTGGTTACTTTATTTACGTTTAAGATTTGACAACAAAAAAGTTTTTGGTGAGTTGTCTTCTATTATGTACTAGCACAGTCTTCTGTGGCGTCAAAATTTTTTAAGGATGGAATAATATATGTTTGGTTTTAAATTTTAGCTATTTTGATTTATTTTTCCTAGGCCTGCACATGTTTAGTACACTGATCACAATGGCTTAGCCATTTGTCCTTAGAAAACTGCCAAGTAGTCATAGTGCAAATATAAGCTGAATGTCCTCTATGTCAACATACATTTTATTCATGCAGCAGGATAAGGTGATATCAATCTTATTTTTATTGTTCTTAAATTATATTACAGGTCAAAACTTCAGTTGATGGCTGACCCAACTAAGCATCTAATCCAATTTACTTTCTTCTGAGAGAAAGAAAAATGCTCCAATCTGTCAGTCTTTCCAAATATGGAAAAATTCCAACATCATTAATTCTTATTTTTCAGTTTCTAAAGAGTTAAGCTAGATGGCTGTGTAGCTATGTAGAATAATCAGTTTTTTTTTTTTAAAGATCTTTTTACATTAATTTTAACCTCATTTTGTTTAGTACAATTTTTATGTTGTTCTACTGGTATTTTATTCCTTCATAATGACAAGGTACATTTCAGGAACACTACATTTAAATGTTAAGCAGCCAAGCTAGCAAAAATGATCCTTCCTTCCTGGAGAAAAAAAAAAAAAACCTAAGCTACTGAAGAGTCTATTTTCTCTTAATAATATGATGCATATATTACTTCTATTGATTGAGTCACATATATATTTGAAGAAAAAAAATTATAAGCAAACCTGAAGATATTTTTTCTGATGTAGCTTTGTGTGATTACAGATTTGGATAAAAATTACTAATCAATTTGTCCATAGATTTCTACTATTATTACTTTTAAGTCTGACAGTACATGGACCTTGGGTTGGAAAGACATCATGACTAGGCTTTGCGAACGAAGATTTGGGAAGGGCTCTACCCGCGCTTGCTACAAGCACGCTGGTTGGATCTAAAAGTGTTTAATGTCATTCATATTTAAGTGCAGCAGTCCTTTTAAATTTTTTCCAAAGACAATAATGATTGGTTGCAGATCCTCTCTTAGTGATTTGGATAGTATAATTCCTTTTTCTACTGTTCAGTTACAGTATCATGCCACTGGCCTTAGGGAAAGACAGTGATGAGAAATGGTGCTTTCTGCACTTAGGTCCTTTGTGTGGAGATCTACTGCATAGTGAAAGGCCATCCCACTTTTGGAGTATACTTGAAATCTGTTTCCCAAATTTTAAATACAACTACCAGGCTTGGGGCTAGACAGAATCTTTCCCTCGTATGTTGTAAAATAAAATACTCCTTTATGGTATGCATTTAGCTTTGCAAATGAAAAAACAGAAGAGACATCCAAGATGTCTTTTACTCTGAAAGCATAAGGAATTTTAAGAATCACTATTTGCAATGGGCTGAATGGGGTTTTAGTATATTTGTGCTTTAGGAGACTGGTTTTTCCTTATCATGAATTATCATGAAATGTTGATGTTCTGGAGATATTTCTGCCTCTGCAAACCCAGCAATACCCAATCAGAAATTACCTACTAATTTTGATTCTTTTTTCCCATCTGTAACATAAAAAGAATGTATAATTTCTTAGTAGTTCTGCCAATTCTATGGTGGCAGAATTCTCTCCTCCATCTAGACCATTGCTAATTTCTTATAAAAGTAGACAATTAAATGATTATCTACTATTTTAAAGTTAACTGACTTTTAGTTCAAGCTGTTTCATCCTACATGTGATTCTGGACTTTGCTGAGCCTGCACGTTATAGCTGTGTCCCTTACCAGACCTCATCTAAGTATTGAACTGTTGTTCATTTTGCTATGGCAGCCATTCATAGCAGGTCTGATGGGAGAATATTGTCCTTGCAAGCATGCTTATTTGGTCGACTTCATAGTGGAAACACAATTCATTTGAGCCAGCTCTAGAGAGCACTGAGAGCGGATGAAATATCGGAGCTAAGCAGAAGTCAATTAGTAATGGTGCTGGCAGGCAGTGTCTTTCTATTTCTTTTTCTTTTTAAAATAACTAAGTACTGGTATATCCAAATGTGCAGGTGTTGGAATATTTTTTTTTTCAAATTAGTCAGATTACAGTTCATACAATAACTACCTTTTGGGAAAAAGTGTGACTATCAGAAATTTGCACTGCTGGGAACATTAAAGTGAAAATTATTATGAATGGTTGTTAGTCTATATGCAAACAAGGACCTGAATTTAACTTCTATTTGAGCACTTGAAGGCCAGATGAGCTTCTGTAAAATCCGGTTGGTACCTTTGTAAAAAATGACTGGATGTCTAAAATCTGAGTTGTATATGAGAATGTTGAAGTTTGTCTCCACTGTGCTGTGCAAGGAATTTGAGGAACTTCTGTTCTTGTACTACAGTGCAGTGTAGGCGTATGGCTTTGCTAAACCACTGAAGATGATGTGTTGTCAAAGATTCATGCCAGCACTTGTTTCACCAAATAGTTTACTATGATGAGCAGGGATTCCAACCTGTTTATCCAAATTTGATGTTTTGAAGGAGCATGAGAAATTTTAACTCTTATGTTTCCATGACAACAGCTTTTCTCTTTTTTCCTAGTTGTCTTTATGATTTATCTTTGCCATTTGTCATATGAAAGGGGAGTTTTTGTCAAACCCTTTGTTTTTGATCAGTCTGTCAGTGCCCCGGGAGTGTTGAGACCCTTGCCTGACCAATCTGTCAGAATCCCCAGGGGATGTATGGGGACTCTTCACTGAACAGTACACAGAATTAGGGAGCAGGTTCAGCTTACTTTTTCAGGGTCACATGCAAACAGAAAGACCTCCTCCTGGATTTCACCACCTTTAATTGGCCTGTCGGTGCCTCAGGAAAGAACCAGGGACACATACCAAGAACATAAGAAAGACTTGCTCCTGGTCCTCCACAGTCAAGTATGTTACCCACTGCTGGCAACTGTTAGTGCCCTTGGATGACTCACACTTAACAGCTTATGGAATACTACTCTTTGTTAATATAAGAGAAAATTGAGGCAAGTTAAGGTTTGAGGATTGCTGGTGATAGTATCTGGCTGCAAAAATATATTCAAAGCAATATACTAACAAATTCTACTCCCTAGCAAAAGCTAGCTCTGGATAATCATTCAGTGTGCATAAAGTACGGTTCATACCCAGCAGGCATCCCTGTATGGGAGAGAAGACAGGTTCGGCCCATGGATGGATCCCAAAAGTTACGATGGAGTCTTCTCTAATTTCTCCTCGTTTTTAACTTAGTTGCGCTGGAGCAACTCTGGTCATATATTGTGTTCCATGGGGGGTGGTTGTACCTTGGAGGTGGGTAACATTAGTATTACATCTGACCAAGTCTTTAGGATGGAGGTGCACATCTTTGATCTTGCCACAGTTGCTTGTTCAACAGCAAGAAATCTTTCTTCTCTGTTAGCTGCCAGCTGCTTTCTGGCTTATCAGCCAAAGGTAGCACTTATTTTCCCCTCTTGCAAGGATTTCAACAATGTCTAGCCACGGTGCCTCCACTCTGCTCCATCCTCCATTTAGTCCACCTTGCCATGTATTGTGTGTGGGAATTTGGCCATGCTGACTGTATCCCATCCAGGGAGTAGCAACTGCATTTTACCCAGGGAGTAGCAATTGTATTTCACCCTATAATTTCAGTACTGTTATAACTTTTGTTAGAATGTGAATATAACCTCCCAATTTTCTCTAATTTTACCCTCAGTCATTTTCCCATCATTCACAAAACTACAAAATACACTGTTTTATATTTAATCATCACAAGACTTAGTTGCCTCATCTTCACTACAGAAAATGCACATAACCGCAACTACTGCTTTGTGTAAACTGTATAGAACTTAAACTTCCTTGTATTACTGAGGCCAGAATATTTTTTTCTAATCAACCTGATTAAATGATAATCAGGCTTCAATGATACTTTATGTCATCAATTAGGTAAGTAAAGTTTTAAAGTAGGTGATACTAGAACAAGATTAAGGATGCAGAGGTCAATTTTCTGTTCTTCACTGTGAAGATATGAATAACTGTAAGCCAGAGTGTTTGGTTCTTCTGAATGTCTCTGATTTTGGATGATTAGTTTCAGGTACTGAATAATTTTCATAGTGCTGAGCCACTTCAGGTCTCATTTAAAAGAATTTGAAAATACAAACATATCATATCTGTTTTTCCTAATAAATAAGCCAGCTTCTTACCACTGTCCTAGTGAGACAAAATCACAGTAAAGTAACCAATCTTCTTCCAACTCACCAAAAAAAAAAAATCTGAAAATGGAGAGAGAAAGTGTCATTTGTTCTCACTCTGTAGTCACTGTTGTTGCCCTAGGGCTCTGCCAAGCTTGCTACACTATCCCCTCTGCAAGACAAAAGAAAAAATCAGTTGTCTGTAGAACTGAATACATTGGCACCTGACTGAGTGCCTTGAGCAGGTGATACAGGCACAAGTGCAGGCACTCCTATTGCCCCTGCCTAAAGAAAAAGCATCACTTCCCGTGTGTTCAGAAACTACTTTGCATGTATTAGAATGAGAAATATTTTTCCTCTTTGGATTATGTACACTTGGTATTGAAAATACCTGTTTACTCTTTCACCAGTGCTTTAGGATTTGGTTTCTCTGATGACAGTTAATAAAAGCACATGGAAAATGGTTCATTCCATGAGAAGTGGAACTGACACCAATGGAATTTTGTAGGTATTTGTATTCTATATCCCTAGTCTTTTCTTCCTTCCTGCTGCAATAAGCATAGCTGTCTGCTATGGGAAAATCTCTAGGCAAGAGACAGTACATACTGTGGCTCATTTAGAGCTGTTTGTATATTGATCATCTGGCTAATGCACATATCTGATGGGCCAGCTGGTTGCTGTCAGTGTGTTATGGGCTCTACTCTCCCTGCATCTCACTTTTAGTAAGATTCTCTACCTAACGACCCACTGTTATGAAAATTCTAGAAAAGTAATGGACTATGTGTGTCATACAGAAAGAAATGATCCAAAAGTTTAAAAAGTTAAGGACTACCAGATGGAAAGACAGACATTCAAAGCAATTATCTATGTTTTGTTCATGTAAGAAATAAACTAAAAATATACTTCATCAGTGTTGTTCATGTCTCAATGTCAAATACTCAGAAATTAGATGATATGAAAATTAAGGTTGTCTCTGTAATGCGATTTTAACCACTTTGTGAATATGCTTTATTTTTTAGAGCCTTAACCATTTGATAAGATACTGTATTTTTCCTCTTTATCTATGTAATTTTATCTTTATTTATGTAATTGTTGAAACTTGTTGAAATATCTTTCACATATTTGTCTGAAGTTTTACACACAGAGTCCCAAATTCAGGTCCTTGCAGTTACCTGTCCATATGTGTACACACACACACACACTCTTGCATAAAAAGAGTCGTGCCAGTGTTTTGTTTTAAAGTACCAGTACTTCTTGCAGAGATATTTAAAATTAGTAGCTATTGATTGGGCTTGTTTCTGCTTTCATTTAGTTGGTGTAAACAGAGGTTACTCTAACTTAAATCAATAGGGGGCACTGACCTATGTTAGGTTTGTTTTACATAGAGTTTAAACGCAGGATGCTGATTTTTTTATAATTTCCATGTGAATGGTAATATGTTTCACAGTAATAAGTGGATATAGACTGTTGGAATATAAAGTTTGCAAATCCTGTGATTAGTTCCGATGTTGCTGAGGTCGTTGGGAAACAAATGATATAAATGGCAGCTGTCTTTGCATGTAGGCCAATTTTACATGCCGCTTCAGTAATGTAAAATGCCAATTCTTCTAAAAAGGATCATCTTGGGGATGAAGTTTATCATTTGCTATTGCTTAATTTTAAGTAAGTAACAATTAGAAATGTTTAAGATCCCATCTCTATGTTAAATGGAGTTTTCAAGCAAAGATCTTCACAACCACATGTTAGACTGTTTTAAATCAACTGTAGAATTTTGAATTTGATACAAGTCTACCATGAAATCTAAACCATTGCTTTAATTTAGCTGATCTAAGAGGGAAATACATCTTGCCTCATCTCTTCTGAGCCCTCCATCACGTAATCTGGTTGATTTTGGCACCTAACAGGTATAATGTCCAATATTTCACTGAGGTCTTCAAGATGGATGTAGGCAATGATTTGACAATCTGTGTCCTACTAATGTATGTAAAAAAAAATAGTTTCTTGAAGCAAATATAATTTCTTTTCCTTCCATAAAAATGAGTATCTTTATGAAATGACATTCATCCATTCTTTGCTCTATTTTTCCCTTAAAATAGGTAAGAGGGATGATCACATTTATGTTCCAAATTGACACTGAAGAATGTAGTGCAGGTATATTCTGTGCAGAGATGATTTCATATTTAGGAAAAAAAATGAAGGGTATTAAGGGGTAAAGTCATGTCTTGTTCTTAAATGAAGAGATGTTTTGAAAATTTCTCTAGTGGATGATTATAGTTTGATGAATGGAACCTCTAAATCTAGAGACAACAAATGTTAGTAACCCAAGGCCATTTAATTATGTTATAGATTTAACATATGAAGGCAGTGAGAACACAATGAGCTTGAGTCTCATCTTTCACCTGGGGAAAATTGAGAGTAGTTCTTCTGAAATCTGTAGAATTACAATAAACCAAAGTTTTGTCTATAGAAGGGAAATAGACAAGAATAAGTTTTCTGCTGTAATTATTTCCATATAATTCCCATATGGATCTTACATTCTGGAAGAAGTGTTATTAAGAGTAATTCTAGTATTTTTTTCATGTAAGGTAGTCATAATGCCCTGATATCAAGATTTTTTAATCTGTGGAGATCAGGTAGTTTAAATATTAGCACTGTGATACACAGATTTGGATACTGAGTTACTGATTTAATTCTAAATTATATTCTGTTAATTAGGAGCTTAATGTTGACTCAGTTTTAGACTCAATCCTTCATCATATCCTTTGTCTCAAATGCTTCATATTTAGTATCCTACTTTGTTGTGGTAGAATAATAAATGACTTGTTTGTTATTCATCACTGAAGTATATGCTGCAGTATAATTACAGATACTAGCTAACTGTAAAATTTTGATAGATGCAAAGACATGTCCTTTTTTTTTTCCCCCACTGTTTTATAAGCATGGGATCAAACACATAGTTGAAACTTTATTTTTATAGAGGCATATCTATGAGAGGCAAAATTTATTGCCTAGAGAGGGAAAAAAAAGCTATAAGGAAGCTGTTTCTATCCCTTCCTACTTATGACTTTTTAAAACCTTGGGCTGTCAATATTGGTTGTCAAGTTATAGGATCTCACACTTCTGCAGGGACTGACCGGTTTCAGGAACATGTCTGTATGCAAAGCCTTATCTGACTCCTTAGCAGGCATTATTAAAACTGTCTTTTGCAGTACCTGCCCTGGCAAAACAGTCCTTAATGTGGCAGTGTGACTGGCCTCTTTAGACAATTGTAGACACATGGTCTACACTGTAATGATGAAGTGTAGGCACAGATGAGCTTCACCCCACCTAACACAAGAATCACTGTGTACACATTTAAATCTGGGCTAGTTCTCTTAAGTTTCCTGTATAATTAATCAAAGGAAACAGGAACTTCCAAGGGTAATTCACAAAGTCTTTCCCAGACATGCCTTATGAGAAGCAACAATTTGCATTTTCAGAAAGATTAATTTCTCTCCACTGGAAATCAATTGAATCTAGGCAGGTAAGATATTTAAATATCTATATCATGGAAGTCTCAATTGCAGTGGGAAAACTTAATTTGAGTGCCACAATTTCATCCTTAAGGTCATCCTCTCTTGCTTTTTAAGTGAGCTGATGACTTGAGAGACATCCAGAAGCAAAGGTGCAAGCCCAATCGTGCAAAGGAACAGTCAGATGTGCATGGTGGGCTGACAGCCATGCTGAGAACTGTTCATGCACAGCAGCACTGGTGAAGCCAGCAGGTTGTGTATAGGCAGGAAGGATGCCTCTATCCTGGCAGATACTGTCCCTGTGCATTAAGTAATTCTGTTACTGTGCTAATCTTTTCCATTGGTTAACATGGTTGTGGACAGGTATCAATTTACTTACTACCTCTTAATCAGGGAAAAAGGAGTCTTTATAGAAGTTACATGCATTTTGTATAGACCTGGCTGCAAAGAATTAAATTGCCCTTCATGACGGACTAACTGCCAGCATTTGTGTTCTGCCTTCCTTTGTCTACATGGTTGAAGACCTGAACCTATCTGATTTTCCAGCTGGTCAGTTTACTTCTGACTTACTATCATTAAAGTAAATGATACTTGCAAAATTAGCCCTACAACCTGCATAAGAGTATTTCAGTATTGAGCTGTGTTATCTGCTGTGTTTTAGATGTGTTTTGCAATTCATAGAAGAAGGATCAATCTAGTGAAGTTGAAACACTGCCTTTCATGATGACAGTCGAACAACTCTTCTGGGTGGATGGGATACTGAAGGGGCCAACAGGATGATATATAGATAAGAAAAAAGTACTACTGTAGTTAAATCATTTGTTTGATGAGTTTAAAGATTACTTTGGACATTAGCACATTAGCTTGAAATAGAGTGAAATGGCTTCTATAAGAAACTAGTCAAGCTGTGAAGGGAGGAAGTTTACATGTTAGACCCTCATTTCTTTGGGTGGTGATATTTGTTAGTGTAGAACTGTTCATTTTAGGAAATGAATATGACTCGCTAAGGATGTTTTATATTTCATGCAAAAGATGATTTTAAATTTAGTTGTAAGAGTATTTCTTTGTATGTAAGATGGAAGTGTATTTCACTTTAAAACCTTTGCTCTAAATAATACATTATAAAAGATCCAATATGAAAAACTAGTGGAAGTAGTCCAGTGAGTAATGAACTCGTTTACAGCTTGACTATACTGATGTTTAGGAAATGTACTTTTATACATCCGTGCCAACTAGACTTGGCATGAAAAAAAAATAAATATATAAATAACTATAAATTAGGTATTAAAGATGACGAAATTACATTTCAGTACCTTTTTTTTCTTCATTATTTTCAACTTTTTAATTGCAAACCTCTTCATGTTACAGATATAATTAGAACACTACTGTAGCAGAATACAATCAAAACCTGCTTTAATTATCTAGGTAAAATCAGTCCAAATCTGTGTTAATCTGGGCCATACTTCCTTGGATATTAATGTAATCTGCGGAAAAGGGTTACCTCTTGAGCAATAGAAGATGAGAACATAAATTATGTATTTTTTAATCTTTTATACATGTAGCAATTAATTTATGTAATTCAGAAATTCCTTTTCCAAACAATTGACAAGTGATTCTCACCAAGAGGGTGGAATCAGTGCTTGCTTGTCAAGGTCTGTTCTCCACTGATGTCTGCACATGTTCATCTTGGCAAGGTTTGGAGACAGTGTGGTAGTAACGCTTTCTGTCCCAAAGTTACAAATGGTGCCGCAATTGATGCATTGTTAACTTTGATGACAGTCATAGACTACCATTGTGGTGTTATTCTTCTAGCTGTATTTTCCAGGATGAAGAAGCTTGATGTTATATACATCTATAAGTATGTCTCACTATGTTTACTTCTTATCTGTTGGCACACAACTGTGTTTGAAGCATGCAGATGGCCAGCTCAGTTCCGTTTACCTCTGGTGAGCATTCTGTCATTGGCAGCCGATATGAGGAAGCCAGAGGGACACATCTCCATACAAATGTGATTTTAAAAAGGCAGTTTTCTTTTTTTATGGTGGCTTTAAAGAGTTTTCACAAAATTTAATGTGCAGATGACTTGCTACAGCATATTGAAAGTCAAAGGCCTCATTCAACTTTTGTGTTTAACAGATTACATGATGTCTCAAAATTAAAATAGCTGCAATTATAAAATATATGTGGTTAGAGACAGTGGACTTCTTTGCAGAGTTTGTATTTAATCATGCAAGATACTCAGCTGCTCTGATGAAAAAAATTAGGCAGATATTAAAAACAATCAGTATAATTACTATTTAAATGCAGGTTTGAAGTTTTAATGCTTTTGAATTGTATTCCATTATCTTACCAGTGAGAGAAGCCTGTAGATGTTGCAAGAAATATTGAGAATGTTTGTTAATGTAGTTATTACTGGTTTTTAGTACTGTTGCTCTGCTAAGCAGTGCATGAGCACAATGTCCAGTTAACACCAGCTCTGGAGAGGGGAGACCCCTCCATGGGCCAAGGTAATGGCCCCTTTGCCTGCCCTGTGCTGGGCTGGGCATAAATTGAGATAATCTTCCAGTTTTTAATACAATTACTGGCAGGAGAGGCAAAACTCCCATCTAGCAGTAAGGGGGCTCTGGGTCAGTGGAAAAGTGATTCTCGTGCTTAGTTTTGTCCATTTCTGTGATATCCTTTCCATGTATCTTGCAGGATAGCAGGTGAAACCGAAGCATGTATTTGTACCATAGATAATCATATAGACTGTACTGATTTATTATTATTAAAAACTGACTGAAAAAAAGAGACATGAAAATTATCATGTGTTAAAATATTTATAAATTCATTTTCAAACTCTTCCTATTGTTAACTGAGCTATATGTAGCTACAAAGTCTGAATAGTCTGTGAATTTATACAGTTAGCTGATAAGAGAAATTTACTCTTTAAAAATTTCATGTGCTGTCACTCTTCTTTACCCTGCAACGTATCCAAAACAGTAAATCCTTGACACTCCTCATACTAGAGAATTCTTACTTTTGCAAACACTTTACACTTGACCTAATGTTTGATAATTATTTTATTGGCTTAAATGATAACAGTAATAGAAGAAACAAAGCAATCAGTCATAGATATTTCTGGAATTACTCATTAAAAGAAAGGTTCTATGAAAACAGAACACATGACATCATAAACAATAATTGAAATGATAGAATGAAATTATGTTCAATTCTTCTGGAAATTATTGTGAAATCTTTGGGATTTTTTGAATGATGAGTAAGTTTTGTTAAGTCATATAAATTGTAAATAGTTTTCCAGTAAAAATGGCGCTTAGTAGGACCATAAGTATGCTATTTCTGAATTGTACAGTTCTGTCCTAGTTTAGCAGGAGTGACCAGTTATCACTATGTGGGGGTGATTAAAGCTGTGTATTCTACACCCTCTATTCATTCCCCAAGAACAATGGACCATTTGCAGTTTCTGCCCAGGAAGCTGTTAGCACCTCCACACCCGGCCTGAGGGGGCGTGGCTGCTAATGGGCCATCACCANCACATCAGTTATTTTAAAATATGAATATGCCTTATATTTCATATTGAGCAACTTATAGGATCCATTATAAAAATTTGGTTATTAACTTTTCATTTACTGTTTTTCTTTCTGAGTAGTTAAACAGCTACTGACCCTTACTTGGAATTCGTTTTCACTGACATCATCATGACTGTTCCCTCTGACTTGTGTAAACATTCATATCATTCCAATCAAACTTTGATGATTCCAGGGACTAAGTGATTTTGACATACTGGGAATAGTTACATGTGGTACTTTTGTATAGACAAAATCATAAAAAATACTTATCATAAATGATGCTCACTTGCATAGTAGCATCTCATTAAATGGGAAGGCATCAGGGATATTTTTTTCTAAATTCGTTTCCTATATTTTTTTGAGATAAAATGTTTTACAAAATTAACCCTAGGAATCATAAAATTATCTTACTTGCAGACATGTTTATGTCTTACATTCATTGTGTTTGGTATGTAGTTCTCCACATCTCTTTGAAAGAGCATTTTACTACAAGGCATATTGGATTCATTTGCCTTGTTTTGAAAACCTTGCTACACCCACCAAATTCTTTCCTCTCCCATTTTAAATATTTTTAAGTCTGTCACTTGTTCATGTAAATATTGGCTCTGGACAAATTTAGATCTTATTTAGATGAGTCAGCTTCAGAGAAAATTATTCAGTAAACAGATTCCCCTGGGAACTGGATATCTGAAAGATTTTTCAGACTTTTTTCCTTGGTCTGGCAAATCAGTGAATAGGGAAATGAGTGAAAATAAATCAGTGGAAATCATCTCTTTACAGTGACATTTCAAATTTTATTGGAAAAGAATGTCACTGAGCATTATGTAGTTGGGACATTCTAGTACCTGTTCTGCTGGTCACCTACTGCACAATAGCCAAGTCACTTATCTTCCTTGGGTTTTCCATCTGAAAATGGAGGTATTGATCCTGCCATCCATACTAGAGGGTGAGATCTAGAGATACATAATCATAGAGTCATAGAACATCCCAGGCTGGAGGGGACCTCAGAAGATCCTCTGGTCCAGCCTTTCATGAAAAAGGGAGTCTAGATGAGATTACCTAGCACTCAGTCTAAGTAACACCTGTAAAACCTTGAGTAATGTGGAGTCTACCATGTCCATAGGGAAGTTGTCGCAGTAAATGATTATTTTCATCATGAAAAATGTATTGCTTACATTGAGATGAAACCTCTCCTGGTGCAGCTTTCCCCTGTCACTCTGTGTCCTCTCCATATGGCTCCTTGTGAAGTGAGAGCCTCTGTCTTCTTTGTAGCTGCTGTCACTGTAATTGTTAATAATTAACTAGTATTGCAAATTCACTGTATTGTGAATTATCTGATGTACAGAAAACTTGCTGACAAGACTTACAGAACATAGATCAAATGGAAATGTGACTAATCTTTGAAGTTCCAGAAAAGTAAAATTTTATCATCTCCAAGTTACTGAAGGACTTGCTATGAATACGTGACAAAAATGATGGAATATTGAATAATATTTGAGCCAGGCCTCTTATATTTTACAGTGTCATAACCAGTAGATCAAAAATGTGAAGAGAATATTATTGTGACTAATACATAACACATAAATTTAGCATTAGTTTAAGCAAGCTGTTTGGATTATTGTTTTTTTAACCTCTACATGGATTATAATTACAAAATGTAGCTAAATTTCTCCATATTGAGAAAAGGTATTGGGAAAAATGGATCATATCCTATCACATCTCTTTTTATATTTAATTATATTTTTTTCTTTTAGGATTTCTGCCATTCATTTTCAATTTATGTCATACAAATTTGCATCATAATTTGTAATTCATATTTTTCAAAAACAAAATATCTGGAGCCACAATAGGATCATGTTGTCTTATTGGCTCATAAATCACATGGTCTTTAAAATATCCTCTACTGTTATTATGAAACAGCATTTTAAAAGAATATTATTAAAATAATAAAATACTTTCATGGACCATGCCTTATTTATTTTAGTCATTAATTTTTAATTGTTTCCAGGAAAATAACTCAGTTACTTGTCATGGATTTACTTTTCACTTCTGGCTTTTTTTTTCTTTTATTCGTTTTTTTCCTTTTATTTTTTTTTTTTTTGGTCCTCTGACTATTATTAAATTGTAATATTTTTAGTTCTATTCCTGATCAATAATAGTAATGCAATTTTTTCCAAGTGGCCAACATTAAAGTTTCTGTGTAAGGCTTCTGTAGGCTTGACAGCCTTTCTTCCAAATCTTCAGTGAACATAGGTTCATTTGCATCTATTTCAATACGAACTGTTCTTGAGTTAAGGGATTGTTACATTTTTGAAACAGGAAAGAAATGAAACATTGGATTTACAATAATAATAATCTGGATTGTTTTGTTGTAAAAATATAGAAATAAAAGGAACAGAACCAATCTAGTTTTCAGGGTCGGTACCCTGTAATTTTATCCAGTAATGCCATAAAAAATTATTGAGGAGGGTCAATGAAACCTCATGCAGAGTTTAGAATAGTTTCCCAGCACATTGTAATGAACTTTAGACATGGTAAATAATGAAGCATCAGAGTAACAAGAATTGAGGAGGAAGAATTTGGGTACTTCAAATGCTCTCAGTCTCAAAAGGTACAGTTTTATACTGGCATGTGAAACATTTTCATTAGGTGATCTGCTCAAATAAGAAGTCAAAATACAGACAACAGAGTAGCCAATGTTTTCTGCCCACTTGACAAAAAGAGAACCTTTTCCTAGTTGAGAGTCTTGTGTCTGATTAAGCCCTGAACATGTAAGACACAAGTACTTTAGAGGATACCTGCCAAAGTACTAGCATAATCTACCTTACCTTGTCCTTCTTGGTAATCAATGCCCACTGGTTCAAGGGAAAGCAGGCTATAACAAACACATCATGTACCAAGCAGAACTATAATTTTCAACCCCTGCAAGTAGAAGAAACACCAATATATGTGGTTCATAAGATATAAACAAAGTAAAGAGTCACAAAAATAGCAATCAGTATTGCTTCTTTCATGTGCCTGATTTATTTTTTGTATGTTTGTATGTAGAATCCAACAAGAGAAAGTTCACTTGTTACTGTGATGTTCAGATATCTTAAGGGGTAAGTGAGGTCTCAAAGGTTAAATGATGGTGAGGCATCTAGGAGAAGGAAATGTTGTATCAAGGTATACTATGTGCATGTTACCTGTCATGAATTGATATGAATTCCAAAGAAAGGTCCAGAGACAAAACTGTGATTTCAAAAGCACTTATGATTGTGTCCCACTAAATATTAGTGGTTAGCAGAATTATACCATTATTAAGTGCTGTGGAGAAGACTGTACCAGATACACTGTGTAACTGATGTTATTCTTTTTCATATTTTTGTTAATTTAATGACAAGCAGTGCCCTATTGCTGTTTTTAATTGTTTTTAACATGTAACTGCACTAGTATGCTTCTTTAGAAATATTCAGTTCATTTCTCTGAAGTGTAATTCTCTGAGTTGTTTTATTGCTTACAAAGAGAAACTATTTGAACCTGAACTCATGTTCGAGTGTGAAGTAAAGAAATGGAGTTACTTTACTTTAGAGTTAACTTACATTGGAATACAGAAAACCAAATGTCCCTAATTTTCATGAACAGCAATAGGGGTCAGGTTCAGTTCTGTTTTGCGGCCTGAATAGCCCAACCCTCTTTTTACTTATCATCATCCGGCAGTACTCTGAAGTATCAACCTACCTACCTTCCCACATAATGATTTTACTTCTTGGCAGTGTTCCTCTGTTGCTTTTTAATTAAGTCATTCTTTTCTATGCACTCTGCAAATAGAAGATCTGCTAGCTAATTGTGATGACTGGGACAGTATCATTTTTCAGCAGTTAAAAATTACAAAGTGATAGAAAATAGGTTTAATCATGTTGATTATTGGTGCCTGACTTCAGACACTATGGTCATGCACTTCATTTTACCTCTGTTCCTGGACATGAAAAGCAGAGAGGCAGCAGCTTAGTTGATCTTGTCTTTGGTTTAGCATCAAACACTTCAGTTACGCTTCTAAAAACATGATCTCCGAGATTATCCCAGACAACATTATCCCATCCCACCCACCCCCAGGATCCAGCTTCTCAAAGGGAAAAGTGTCAGCTGTGAAGATGGTTAGATCTATCCCATCTTTATTCCCCGGTCATCCTATAAACACTACCCAGAAATTTCCAGCTGTTCTAGAACACTTTCACAATAGCCCTCAACATTTTAGGAGTTAAACCGCTGTTTTTGGTTCCTTAAGGAATAATGTGAAAAACACCATCTAAAACACTTATTTAATATGTGAATTGTAAACAATTTTAGTATCTATCACCATAGTTTCGCAGAGAATTGTGAAAAACTCACAGTCCTGATGGCTTTTACACCATTCCATCTGAAGGTGGAATCTGATTCTGCAGTTAGCATGCAATGAAAACCTTTCAGCAATCAAAAATCAGTTGTGTTAGGCTTCAAAAAGAAGCCTAAAAGAGATCAGTTTTCTGCCTAAGATTACTTAGTAAGGACAAAAGTTGTCTTATTAGGATGTGAAAATCATTATGGTGACTTAATTAATTCAGACTACTGACTCTTTTTTTTTTTCTTTCCTCCACATCTCTCCTAATACAGAAAAGTAGAAAATGGAAAAATTGTTAATTGTTTATTTTTAAAATATTTTGAGTTGGAATTTTTTCGCTAGTGGGTTCTGCAGATTTCCCTTCCATTTTTCATTGACTTTTTAGCAAAGTGCTGTGGTACTGTAATGAATTAAATTAAATATGCCTTTTTTTTTTTAGCAAGAATTAGATTGGAATGGGAAAGTGTTTCACTTTGATTATCTTTTAACAAAGTAGAATTACTGTAGCTTTGTTGACATTAAGAAATAGGAAAAACAGCCAAATGCTGTACACAGTTCTTAGAAAACTCATTTTTTTTGTATATGAAAACATTCTGTGTATTTGGAATATACTGTTTAGAAATTTCAACATACAGGCCATCAAATATTGCCTCTAAGGCTGAGGGTAATATGGTTAGGAGAATATTCATACTGTTTTTCAGCATTTTGGAGCATTTGGAGGGGCCTTTTTGTAATTTTTAAATGTCATAAATGCTGGAATTAGTGTTGATCTTTTATAACTTTTTAGGTGTGTATATATATTTATGCATACAGATGAGTTCTTTTAACATAATACATGAAGTTTTTTTGATAACTTTTAATGAATTTGCTTAGTTATTTGAGAATAGAATGGGTTTTAATACTTCCAATTCATATTTACTGTATCCATGACAGCGATGCTGCAGGTTGTGCTTTTATAAAGTGGGAATTTTTAATAATATACTTTCATCACCAAATAAATGGTCTCTGTAATATTGTTGAAAATTCCAACCTTTTAAATTCCTCCAAAATGACTCATTTAATCATTTTATTGGACAGCACTAAGTTCTTCATATAGGTAAATCTATTTCCAAAGAGGCAAGGAAGGCTCCTTTTCTTCTGCTTCGGTGGTTGTAGACTTTTACTGGCATTTGCAAAACTGCCAAACTTTTCAGTGTTCCTACTGGATATTTATTTATTTCAAGATTCTTGTGTGTATTCAGTGGGGCATTTATCAATAGCTATGTCAACTGTGACACCATCTTTTCTGATAATTTTACCTTTTCTTGTTGAGGGTACGTATTTTTAAATCACCCCTTGATTTGGTCAGAATTTTTCACACACACTCAAGTATTAAAGCTACTCCTTTCAGCAGGATATTATTATAACTATGGTTGCAGATCATAATAAAAAACCTTCCTTGGTGTTCAGACCAATAAATAAATTAGAAGAAGGGCTTTAAGCTCTGTGTGATAAAATGAACTGAAAGTAGGGCAGAGAAAGAACAACCTTTGTAAGGAGCCTAGCCTGGGGCTAAAAGTTCATTGTGTATTTCAGAACATGGTGCAACAACAGTATGAAGAGTTAGTGACTGAGATTTTTCACTGCCTCAGGATACTGGTGATTCAGCTGTATATAATGATAGGGAATGCTAAGAATGCATTAAATAAATCCCATGTCCATAACTTGTAATTTCATACTGGAGCTATGAGCAGGATGAAAGGCCTGACAAGGGTTCATAGTCAGGAGGATGCAGTATGGAACTGGTTGCTGTACTTATTTGTTTACTGGGGAACACAGAGTGTATTTTACTAGTGTGATTTTATAAAAAGATGAAATAAAACTGCAAGAAAAATAAGGAATGAACTGATGGCATATAAAATATTTACTGATGGACTAAGACAAGCACCAAATTTGCAAATAGTAGCATGTCCTCCTGAAAATCAGAGGTGTTTAAACCACCTGTCAGTTGAGAAGCCTCAAACTGCAGGGTTCTGCTTATTTCTGAGGTGTATTTCAAGATGTCCCACCAGATCCTTCCTTCTGCTGTATATGTTTTACTTGTGAAACTGTGGTAAATGGCATGTATGTGTCTGCATACAACCATTTGAAAAACTATGGACCTGTTAATTTTTATTTATCTGCTTGCAATTTTCACCAAAATTAAGAAGTTTGCAGTTCTGCATTAGGACTAGATTTTTAATCTGAACTATTGCATTAGGATTTTACTAGGACATAATTTTTCATCCTTTCTGTTTTTGAAATTTCTCAGGTCTTGGTTTTTGCCTACTTTCTTGAACCTCTCTAACTAGTAATTGTTGTATAAGAAAGGTTGTTGCAAGGTTAAAATACAGGAATATTTAACATATAAATACTGCTTTGAACAATTGATATCTGAACTACAGTATTTTGAATAGTGAGTGCATGCAATTTCCTCTCTCACTAATGTGATCTCTGTAGAAAATTACCAACCATTTGGAAACAGAGGAGTTCCCCGTATGTAATTCACAGTAGTGACTGTATTAATGCTGTTCATGATGGGTTTTGCTAGAGGCTGAGCGAAAGCAGCCTGCAAGGGTGTATGGGTATAATTTGGTGACAGATCTGAAAAAACATAAACTGCTCTGCCTGCCCAATGCCCTAGCAGCAAAATTTCCCCATGATGATGTTCATTTAAAATGAAAAGGATCCTTCTGGTTCCATTATTGTAAAGAACTGATTTATTTAAATGGAGTTGCGGTTTATTTCTCTTCCTATTCCAGTAATTCCCATCTCAGCTTCCTTAACATGAAATCCGTAGCACTGTTTCACCTAAAAATGTAAAACTCGGCCATGTGAAGTGCTCTTTCTAACCTGCTGCTACACTTTTGCACGAATGTCAATCATCTTTTTAAAACAGATTCCTTGTGGCAGTCAGCTTTAGGCAGGCAGTTTGCTTAGGCTAGCCAGGTAAACTAAAGAATTAAGCTGGCACGGAGAAAAACGTATTAATGTGGGAGAAAATCTTTGTTAGATCTTTAAATTTGCAAATGTGGCTCCTGATAAGAAATGCTATAGTTTGAACGTCATTTGAGTCCATAAGGAGGTGGAGGAAAAAGTCTTATGTTCTGTGGTGTAACTATACTCACACAGCTACTGGTGGCAGGACTACAAATACTCCCAGCAAATGGGTGAGAATGAGGTTTTTAACAGCCAACAGAGCTGTGTGGAGATGAAAGGCTTTGGGACAGAGGTGAGCATTGCACAGTGGTGACACTCTGCACTTGTGTGCCGCTCTCTAAACCTTTGCCCAAGCCTGCAGCCTATACAGCTATGTGGGCCTCATAGTTCTATTCCTTTAAACAAAAACTTGGTAGTTTAGATATGAATTTGTATACTTGAAAGGAGGTTTTTGATCCAAATAATATATGCTTTATTTCTTAAATATTTTGTGTGAGATGTGTACTCTTCAACTGCATTCATTCTCCTCCTCTGTCTTGGAAGAGAGCTTTTAAGCTCACCTAAAACTGCTCCAAACAGTGGCCCTCTAAAGTGGGCGCCATGGAAGAGGAGAGGGATGAACCATTTGACCTCTATTGGGGTAACAATGTCCCTGTGCAAAACAGTGTTACAGAGTCTTTGGAATAGAAAAGAAGCTGGTGAAAGACAGGTTCTGTCCTTGCTCCAGGTATTGTCTGTCCAGGGCCTGTGACATGTAGGATGTATAACCATATCACTGAATATCCTAACACAGAAGGTTCTGCATATTTTCCTATGGTTACATCTAGGTAAAAACCCCTATCTCTAAACTGCCTAAGAGAAGGGCTTTTAGTGGGTTTGCTATGACTATATGTGTCCTGGAGCAGACTCCAGATTCTGAAAGGCTGGGCAAATACTTATCTGCTTTGTAGCTTGTGCTGAGGTCTGGCTTCTGAAACTGTGTTAATTGTACCATGTTTTTAAAGTCATCTGGGTTACGTCCTTGTGAGCTGTTCAGTAATTAAGATGCAGGAAGTATCCTAGATCAATTCTGAAAATGAGATTTATTCTGTGTCACTTTGGTACTTCCTAATAGAGATTCTCTCAAGTTCTTCATCAAACATCTTCCTATTTCCAGTTAACTTAATACTCAGTTTTTCTTCCTTAACTTTGGACTGAACCTGAGTTAATGCAGATTTAGTTTTTCGATAAATTAGCCATAGTCATATTGTATTTTGGATGGTAATTCTTAAATAACTTGTGACATTTCATTTTATAATGCTGCTTTATCTATTAGAAGAACTTCATCAATAGAAATTATGCTTATAAGTGCTAATTTCTTTTATTAATGTCCATAAAGAGCAAAAATATAAATCACAGAAAGCAAAATGCAAAAAGCAAATTTCAACAACATTATAATAATGTGCTGAGATGAAAAGCCCCTTATACATGTTTCTAAAATAATGACAAGATAAAAAACTGAGAGGGGAAATATTGCCATTACAATCAGAAGGAGGCATGGATTTGTGTGTTTACATTTACAAGATATAGTGTTTATTAAATACGGAGCTTAATGCTAAACAGTTTACCAACCTTCTTCATTATATTAATTTCTCAGCAACCTAGTAATGTTTTGATTCATGTTTGTGATTTTTAGAACTGATAAGTCAGCAGAGAGCTCTTGAATGTCTGGCCTCCTATACTGCTGTGTGAAGCAGGAAGGTACTGGTTGCCTTTCTTCTCATGCTACTTTCAGTAGCCATCTTTCCCCAAGTTTTAGATGTGGTGAGTCACTGCTGCTTCAATCATGGTCAAAGAGGGGCCGTTTCCTAAGGTAGGATGGGGAAATGCCAGTGCTGCCAGGAATTTGTCCTCTTTCACTGAGTTCACTTTTAAGCAGCTTTGTAACATTTCTATAATAAGGCCAGAAAGGCACAATAGTTATTTTGTGCCTCATTTACCTCCAATATCCCCTAATTGTTGCTGGAGGGTTCTATAATAGATACATGGCAATAAAGGAATGCACATAACTTTTTGTGGTTCTGGTAATAATAATATATTTAGTATTTATTGCATTAATGTCTGGTAATGGATAACTCAGTTAGTTCAGACTCCATTTATTAGGACACAATTCAAATGGGTAACTCAAACAACTCATAACTTAAAAGATTAGAAGATGACAAATAACATATAAAGCTAAAAGAAAGGAGAGTGGATAACAAAGATAATTAGAGGGTTTAGCACAAACAAGGAGTGTGAAATACTTGGTCGTTAAGCTTTTTATTACTAATTTTCTGCCTGTGTGTATGCCAGTAGGAGAAATTTAAGAGGGGAGGAGATGCCAGTGTCATAGATTCCGACTGGGAATTCTTTACATATGGAATAATTTTATTTTTTTACTGAGTGTGACTGGCAGAGGCTGGCCTTGCAGGAAACTAATATGATAGGGAAAGTACAATTAATTTTTTGAGAGCTTTGCAATTTTAGGGCAAGAATTAGTGGGTTCAAAAGGCAGAAGTGAGGTTCAGTGAAGGTAAAGAAAATTAAAAAATATAGTAGTAAGTGCTGATATAGAAAGTTATTTTACTTACCAGCATTTTAAAATTATTAGAATAGGAATGATCGGAGAGTATGTTAAGCACTCAAGGCATCAAGGTCAGTAAGAAATTAATGACTAACTATTAGTTGCAAAATGAAATAAATTAGGGAGAAGTTGTGAGATTTGAACAGTTAGGATTCTTTTCTGCAGAATGCAGTGGTTCATTTAGTAGTATTTTACTCTGTCGCTAATTAATAGGCTACATGAAATTATTGTAGCTAATTATCTGCTCATTAATATTTCACAAAGAAGGATGCTTGGTTTCAGTACACAAACTGCTGCAAAGAAAGATTCCAGTTTGATTACAATGAACACTAAAGCAAGAAAGAGAAATCATTGTTAATTATACTTTACAACATGTTAATTCTTTCCTATCTTTCTGCAGAGGGACATGTAATGAGATATACTGGGGTTTATTATCATGGGTAGCAGCAATATTCGTTTTATACTGCTCCAGGCAATTTTTCTTTCTGCTTTTGGAACAACCTTTTTCTATTTTTAGGTTCTCTTGCTTTAAAGTATTTGTTAACTAACCAAGTTTTTATAATTTAAAAAATAATAAACATAACCACAATGCCACTACTTAAAATAAAATTTTCATTGAAACTAAAAAGGAAAAATGGGCTTTAGTAACATTGTTGTTGGATTATGTCTTGGTTAAGAATTACATTAGGATATTCACGTTAAGTTGAGATGAGAGATCAACGCTGAATCATGTCCAAAACTTGTATTCAGACTAGTTACTACTGGAATCTTCTGTGTTGTTTTTAAGAGAATTGTACAAAAGGTGCACAGAAGCAAACTGAAGGGATGAATTCGTTAGATAAATTTCATGTTCTTAATTATTTTAAGATTATTATTTAAGATTCCAATGACTATTTTATCCTGTAAGGTTTGTATATCATGCACAGGCATTATTTTAATGCCTTCTCAGTTATGTATCTTGCCTCTTGGTTGACAGTTAAATAAACAAGGCAGGCATCTTCCAAATGATAAAATAGTACATTCATCCATAGAACGCATGAAGTTTAGTAATAAATCAGAACTGATATTTTTAAGCTGTATTTCCTGTGATTTGTTTTCTAAGTTTTTAAATATATGAACTGTGCAGAAACATTCTATATTAAAGAGAAAAAAAAAGTGTGCCTGTAGTATTTTGTGTTTTTCCTTACTAAACTGTCTTCTAAACCATTAAAAACTTGGCACCAATGTAAAAATACATAAAATCAAGAAAATAGTAAAGTATGTTGGGTAATCATTAAATACAGTTGGATGATTCTATTTACTGGCAATACAGATGTAGTCTGTAAAAATAGTACTTTACAAGGTTTTAGATTTTTTTATTTCATGGCATGGGGGCTAATTTATTCACATAGTCATCACTTTTTATTATTGAAAGGGATTTATCACTCTATTTATTACTCAGAGATTAGTATTAATCTTCTCCCAAGTAATCCTTGCCTCTAAAAAAGTGCTGACATGAGATCAATTCCCCCAATTTCCTCAGTGCACTACTACTTCTACTCTCATTTGCTTTGGTTTAAGTAAAAATCAGTATAAAAGAGAGGTAATTGGACCCAAGCTTAAAAAAGTGGCTGTGTCTCGATCATTGATCTGGCAAGACCAGATCCCTCAGAATGCACAGTATACTGTACTCTCATTAAAATACTTGAACCATAGGGTATATTCAGCTGCAAAGCTCTTAACAATATAAAGTTTTCAACTCATTTGACTCACCAAGATTGCTGGGATATCAGTAAGTGTGCAATCTATCTCGTGCTTTAACTTTAAAATAGGAAAGAAAAGGAGTTCTTAAAGATGAACTGCTTAACTAAAAATGTTCTACAATAAATATAACCCATTCATTTTGTAATGTTGCATAGATATTCTCTGCAACTATTGTGACCAGATTCCGTCTGAATATTTGAATGTAATTATTTTCTTAGTTGTTATTGAAGAATAATTGCCTGCAAACCTGTATGTCTGAAGAAGTCCTTGCTTTAGTCCTCATTCTGCTGTTTACAAACGTACTTTTCATATATTTTTGCCACTCGCAGCTTTAACCATGCAAATATAATAGCTGCAAAACCTAACAAAAGTATAGAATGCAAAGATCTCAAAAAAATGTAATTTAGTGCTGCAGTTATGCATAACTTTTCTATGTATGTGTACACTTTTCTGTACTGTTAAAGCATTGTATTCATATTTGAGGAAGAATTCTTATACTGAACTACTCAAAATACTCAATATGATTGTAGTACTGTGGAATATCAGGATATTGTAGTATGTGTAATCGGTTTATTTTTAAATGAAGACTTTCTGAAATAGAAATATTAGGATATGCAAAAAGTAGAAATTATGTAGTCGTTGTAGTGTGCAAACTCCTGTAGGTGCATCTCTTAACCTATTAAACTTAATTATAATAAGGAAATAATTCAGAATGGAAATGACACAAGCTATTTCGGAATACTGCAGCCTAAACTAAATGTCATAATACCCCATACATCGTTACAACAGCTATAGAATAGTGATGTAATATCAGTCTAAGTGTTCATTTCTTTCTCCTGTTAGTACTGACACTAATTAGTACTATTAACCTCAGGCAATGTAAATTATTTATGACCTAGAGAAGAATGGAGTTCTGCTCAGTGTTATACCTGGGCACATACTAAGAAGACACACAGAGGCCCTTTTTCCCACCTCAAAAAAGCATGAGACTGAGGGGGTTGAAGTATTGCTTAACCTTCATGAAAACTATTATGTTCTAAACAACTACTAATTAGAAGAAACATCTTATTTCTTCTTTTTAATTACAGAAGGTGAGTTATCCTTCTTAACAACATCTTGTATCCTGATGACTACAAGGAGCATAACATCCATTTTTTAAAAAAGTAAAGTGTTATCCATGTAGTTTACCAGTGCATTTTGTGGCTCATACAAGCCTTAAAACATTTTTTTTAAAGAAAATAAGAACATTATAGGAAAAAAAAGTGTGTCAGAACTGATTAACAGCTACACAGAGATCCTTCCCCTTCTCATTCTTCCCCTCTCCTTTTCCCTCTCCCATTCCTCCCCCCCCCCC
>WBMV01003457.1:78949-116493 GCA_013396655.1 Campylorhamphus procurvoides
AAACTGAACAAACTCTGGTTGTCAAGTGTTTCTAGGAAGCCAAAGGCAAAAAGGGAAAAATAGCCAGACCTACAGCATCCTTGGTTTGCTTGGAATATGACATGATGAAGGGTGGTTAGCAGCTTTTGAGTGTACTCAAAATAACCAGAATTTTTTTTAAACAGCTAAATTTTTAAAAAATTCTCTAACATACCTGAAATATATATGCACCAGGACTGTATAGCAAATTTTGCCCAAAAATACAAAGTGATTTACTAAGCCAGAAGAAGGTAATTGAATATCACCTAGCAGGATTATATTCAAGCATAGAAAGTTCAGACAATTTGCCATCCAAGGTTAGCTGAATGCAAAATAGAAACCATACAAGTGGAGGAGCACAGCTTTTAAACATGTATCACAATTTAAAATGTCATAGTCAATCACTATATGGGCATATTAAGATTTATACTGTCAGGAATACAGCTTTTCCTGTAGATATTTATCAAAACTGGGGAGGTGATTCTATCTTTTATTCTGAATTTAAGAACTTTGGTAATATTGACAGCAATCCATGTGATCAGGCCTGTGGCAGAGAGAGATATGATTTTCTATAGAGGAATGAGGAAAGTACGTTTATCATGGCTTTATTCTGTTAAACATAACAGATGTTTTTTAGTTAGTTGTACTAATGAGCAGAAAGATGCAACACAAGCCCTAGTGGCTGGTACAGGATGTGTCAAATTTCTAAGAAAAGTGGTATTAAAGTTCTGTTGAAACCAAGTAAATAATTTTCATCTATTCTGCTCAGAAATCCTTCTCATCTAGTAGGAGACCGGATTGTATCCTGGAAATGCCAAAGCACTTCAGAAATCATGTTTGCTGTTTTTGAGACTTCTTTTAGATGACAGAATGCATTTAGAAAATTAATTTAATTTTTTTATAGTTTATGTGAATCAGTGTAAATGAAATTTCTATAAATACTTGGTCCAGTGCCTGTGGAACAGACTATCCTGGGATGTTTTATTAGATAAGGCATTTCTGTTCCATTCTAGAGAAGGTGGCCAAACATAGGCTAGATTTGTAAGAAGGTTAATGAAGTAAACCAAACTTCCTTAGTGGTCTATATGTTCTTCCATTCAGTACTGTATTCGGTTTGTAATCTGTGTAAAATTAGATTATCAGCTCACCTTTCTGAAATACTTGTTTAAGATGATATCTATGTGTTTATACTTACAGGAAAGTTTATTAGAATATTGGATGAAGAACTAATTAGAGAAAGCAGTTTCTGAGTGCTCTCACCTTAGCTTTTTTTTTTTTTTTTAAGTGGTTCAAAATGTGGGATTGATCTCATATCACCTCAAAGTATAAACATAAAGGAGCAGCATAATTGCTCCATAACATGTTCTAAAAGTTGTACAAGGATTCCAGAAAGCTCCTGAATAGGTTTGAAGTGAGTCCTATAAATATAGAAGTAATACTCTTGCGTCTTTTATTATTGGTATATTCTGAAGACCATGGTTATTTTTTAAACTTATTTATAAAAGATAAGCCATTTAAAGCACTGATTCACCATAAGAAATGATGTTTCTGTTCTTTGTGTCCTGGTGGTGTATAGAACTGCTGAGAATTTTTACTAGCTAACATGTTCGCAATTTGTTTTGTCTGTATGGACAAAAGAATATGAGTTAGAGAAAATGCAATGTCATAAAAAAAAATCTGGTGATACCACAGGTATTTAAATATTTGCCATATATATGTTTTTTCTCAATAATATATGAAGTGTTGGAATTTTTTTAAGAAATAATTTTGATTTAATTATTTGATACAAGAAGACATAAAAAACATCCAAGAGGTGAGCATGTAAATTTGTCAGTGCTAAACAGTGGGCCTAAACTCCAGGAGAAATGATGTATAAGTTTTTACAAGAAATTTTACTGTTATTTTTAAAAATAATTTTTCCAGAAAGGATTTGCTCACCTTGACATGTCTGCTGAGGTCTTTAATGATAGAAATTCTTCTTCTGCTCAAAGGAAGGAAAGGAATTCAAGAAGGTAAAGAATGAAAGGTTATTCCTGAAATGTTTGAAACAGGAAATATACAAATACATTCTCTGTTTACTGTGAAACCTTATTCTTGAGTGACTCCTGGGAAAAAGTTAGATATCATGAAAGTTTTTTACAGTATCTTCTAATGTTTCTAGCACATTTCTTCTTTCTACTGCCCAGAATGAAGAGACAAGTGTGAAAAGAAAGATAGAATTGTTTACCAGGATGGCTCTGGTAGAGAGGCAGGATGCACCATATGGAAAGCTGTGCTGCAGGCAGAAAACTGATGTGTGGATGTAGGTATTATAACTCATATAGATCCATTCAGACAAGGCCAGTGCTCAGCATCAACTTGAGACTATCAGTGTTTAACAGAAAAGAATTATTAACATGTAATACATCCTAGGCACAGAGAAATAGCCAGCTTCATGATAGTTTTCCCAAATTAAATAAATTTGATTATATTTACACAGACATTAAACATGGATATCTATTATTTAATGAATTCTTCTGGAAGTATGTATGAATTAAAGTTGCAAGGTGAAGTCATAAGATGTAATTGTTTGGGCTTTTGTGAAAGTTTGTGGGGCTGGAAAGTAGTACTTTTCAGCATGTTCCAGTTTAGGCATCATTGGTATACACATTTCTGTTACCTTACTGCCTTACTGATCTAGCTCTTTACTTTCTTCTCTACTTCATGGATATTGAATTAGTTAGGATTTGTTGAGTACATTTAACATGTGCGTAATTAGGTCAATCACTTCAGATACACTGTCAGCATTTTTGCAAAGCATATGATGCTGAAAATAGTTTCAGGATATTCTAATATCTATTAATGAACCCATTTTGGTCTTGTGCTGGTTTGGGGTGGGTTTTTTTGTGTGTGTGTTTGTTTGTTTTTGTTTTTAATTAAGTTTTTTGTCAAGGTTGAGTTGTTATTGGAACTGACGTAAAACAAAGAGACAAGAAAATTTCAGTCACTTGACTACTTTTTTCATCCTTAAAAAGAATATTTTTTCTTTTAATTAAGTGTTTATATTTGATTTGTCTACGTACTTCAAACTAAGAGAGGTACTAGAAGTAAAAATTACTAGAAGTAAATTATTCTTAAAAAATAATTTACTTTTAAAGATGAATGTCAAAGTAGGCCTGGTGAACAGCTACTGCATCTGTCTCTTGTTTAATACTGATTGTCCATATAAGTTGAATACTCTGCAGATTTTCTGTCTTTGGAAGTAGCGTAAGCTCAAAATTAAGAATACTGGCATTCTTTACTACACCAGAACCTCTCTGAATATATTTTTTTGGATAGTTCATTTATGAGCATACCATTAGAAATAAAATGTAGGTTGGTTTCTTATGTGAAAAAGGCTAAGATTCTGCAGATCAAATTATCTGTTCCTTCTTCAAAACTTTTTTTTTTCTGAGGATGAATTTAACTCATTGCAGATACACAGAGATATAATCCTGTTTAGATTCCAACATTATTCAGATATCCTTTGTAAAGAATTACTACGTGCTGATATCCAAGACTCTTTAAAAATAATTCTGTTAATGTTTATGAAATAGACAATACTTGTACCAGCCTCACCATGCTGATTCTTACTGAAACACAGAAAACTATTGGTTCTGGTGCCTTATCACTAAACTTGTGTCTTCTTTGACCTGTGTTTGAGAAGAGATCCACCCCTTTTTGAAGGAAGGCTCAGTAAATTAATTCTAGCAAATTGCTCTTCCTAACTTGCCACCATAAAGCTATTTTATCAAATACTTAAACAAATGTACTTAAATGCACATATAAAATAGGAGTACTGAATTTACATAATATCAAATTACTTTGTATTATCCCAAATAATAACTACCTTATGGCCATTTTCAACACTATTCCAGTATTTTTCTCTTCATTTACCTTGATTTAGAAAAAAAAAATCCATAATCTTTAATTTAAGATACGTAATTGTATATATTTAACCTAGTATTTGTATCAATTTAAATATTATATATGTATGTATATGTATATATTTAAAAGTTAAACATTTTTTTATCAGACCAGTTAATTGCTGTTGAGAAATACTTTTATAAAGACTTGAGTAGAATGGTATTATGCATTTGAAAAGATGAGACCGAAACCCAGCTTTAATGAGAATGCAAATGAGAATTACTAAGGTTCAGTGAAGGTCATAGCAGCTTAAATCATCAATTTATGTCAGCAACTTCTCACAAGTAACAAATGAGTTTTAATAAAAACTGTTGTCTTAATGGATTAAACCACAAAATTATGATTGCTCCAGAATTTGACCAGCTGTCCTCACACACATGCAGTTGTATGTGTTTAAGTTGGCTCTTTTGTCTATAGATTTAAGAAAATCTATGTAGAAATTGTTGCTATTTTTTTAATGAACATTTTTAATGACTTTATATGGTCTTCTAAAAGGAACTCTAAAAGCATGCTTTAGTTGTGCCTAAAGCATAATTTTTTTCCTGGAAAAAAAGTTAGCATTCTCTGGTGCAACTGTAAACTATTTATTTCAATTAAAAATAGTTGCATGGTTGCATGGTTGCATGGTTCTACTTCTATTAAGTTGAAAAAAAATCCTGAAGTTCCTAAGGCAAAATCACTTCACTGGAATTTAATGTGAATCTCTTTCTATCCTGTAAATACCTGACTAAAACTATATAATTTTCAAGAACAGAGTGTAATGATGAGAAGGAAAACAGCAAAACAATCTTCTTTGTATTCAAAGCACTCATGAAACCCAAACAGAACAACTCAAAAAAGCAAACTTTGCTTTAGCTCTTTTTGTTTGCTTAAGTGGCTATTTTGACAATTTGAATACATTGACTGTTCAACTAATAATCTTGCTTTGATGGAAATAAATGCAAGTTTAAAATAATATAGTTAGAACGATTTATTTTAGTTGATAAATATATGTATTGGATTTGCATGGCAGGGTTTCAGTAGTGGGGGATTCTGCTTGGGTGGCTTTCATGAGAAGCTGCTGCAAGCTTCCCCTGTGTGTGACGGAGTCAATGCTGGTCAGCTCCAAGACAAACCTGCTGCTTGGCAAGGCTGAGCCCATCAGTGACAGTGGCAGCAACTCTGGGATAACAGTAAAGAAGGACAAGAAGTTACTGCACAAGAGCAAATTGCAGCTGAAGAGAGGAGTGAGAATATGGGTGAGAAACAGCCCTGCAGACACCAAGGTCAGTGAAGAGAAATGGGTAGAGGCTGCTTCAGGGGCTGGAGCAGAGGTTCCCCCTGCAGCCCATGGTGTGGCAGCTGTGCCCCTCCAGCCTGTGGAGGTCCACAGCTGAGCAGAGATCTGCCTGCAGCCTTTGGAGGACCCCAAGCTGGAGCAGGTGGATGCCTGAAGGAGGCTGTGATCCTATGGGAAGGCCACACTGGATCAGGCTCCTGTCAGGACCTGTGGACAGAGGAGCGAGGCCACGCGAGAGCAGGTTTGCTGGCAGGACTTGCGATCCCACAGAGTACCCATCGTGGAGCAGTCTGAAGGACTGCACCCTCTGGAAGGGGACCATTCTGGAGCAGTTCATGAACTCCAGCCCACGGGAAGGACCCACATTGGAGAAGTTTTCAGGGAGGACTGTCTCCCATGGGAGAGACCCCATGTTGGAGCAGGGTAAGAGTGTGAGGAGTCCTCCCCCTACAGAGGAAGGAGTGGCAGAGACAATGTGTAATGAACCGACAGCAACTCCCATTCTTCACTGGGAGAAGGAAGAAGAAAAATCATAAGCAAAGTTAGGCCCAGGGAGAAGGGGGGGGTGGGTGGAATGTGTTTTAAGGTTTAGTTTTTATTTTTCGTTACTCTACTCTGACTTGATTGGTAATAAGTTGATTTCCCTGAGTTACATCTGTGTTACCTGTGATCTCTCCCTGCCCTTATCTTGACCCATGAGCCTTTCATTATATTTTCTGTCCAGATGAGAAGGGGAATGACAGAATGGTTTTGGCGGGCACCTGGTGTCCAGCCACAGTCAGCCGACCATAACGTGTGAATATTTAACCACTAAGGATGTGGCCAGTTATTGCTGTAAGCAATTTCAATTTTAAGGAAAGTTTCCTGATCTTAAAATAAGGTAATCATGTCACAGTTCCCATAATTGATACTCTTTTGTGTATCTAGAGAACAAGGTTAGAGGAAGGAGTCAGTAAGACAGCACAGTCTCTGCAAACATACTTTAAGGGTGGGCTGTACTTATGAGCTACTTTCTGCACCAAACTGTTTAGACAAGCCCACAAAATCAAGCACAAGCAACCAAATTAAGAAAATATTTAATTTTTCTCGAGAAAGATTATAGGATGAGACAATCGTACTCAAGTATCTCTTGCTATATTAAAAATTGAGAACAAGTGCAATCTAGTAATACTGGTATTGGTATGAGGCAAAAAACCTCCAAACACCTTTTCCTTTTAATATCCAGATCTGGAATCTAAATCTAGAATGTTTACTTCATAATGCATGAAACCTTCCTATAGGTAGGACTAAATAATAAAATTTGAATTTTAGGAGAAGACTTCGAACTATGAAAATGATGAAAAATCTAAAAGGTATAGAACACATTACTGCTAAGCATTTCCCAAAAAGATTGAATTAAGAAATTAAAAAAAAAAATTCTTTCAATATTACTGATTTTAGTTCAGTGTTCAGAACAGAACAGGACAAATCTTCATTGTGTAAAAAGATGCACTTCTCAAAAGTGTGGATACCACATATTGCATTAGAGAACACGTAGCAACACCCAATCTGTCAAACGGGTTGTATAGTGTGGAAGCAGTTTTATGTGTGTACGTGTACAGCGGTGCGAGACAGAAAGAAGATCTGATCTCTGTGTTCTGTGGTCCAATTTGTACAGCTACATGACTGAGCAAACCTTGCTTCAGTATTCATTACAGGCTGGATTGGAAGCTTGTGTAGGTGAGGATATTGCAATCTTCTCTCCACCTCATTACCACCACATGGACCTTTGTATCTTATAATTGGCTAGGGAATTTATTGCTGTGCGGTCTTTTCTCGCTGTCCAAGTACTGCAGTTGGTGCTTCTTTCATCTTCATATCTGTGTACCTTAAGCAGCTGCATGCTGTTGTTGTTTTTCTGACTGAGGTTGTATTATACATACATATATATCTGTAACTACAGAAGTTTGTCTTCTTTGCAAGGTGCTTTGAAGTTCCATACCAGTGTGCTCACTCAGCATGACTCACCTCATCTTTAGCTGCTTCCAACAGGGATCCAGCTGAAGCTGAGGAATGCATGAAGACACAGGCATGGTAACACCAACCAAATGCAGTACTAACTGTGCAATACTAATAGTCTAGACTAGTGAATTAAAATACACTAAATACATTATACGTCTACCCCAAATCTGTGCTTCATCCATGTTCTTAGAGTACTGTAGATACAGCAACACAGCTAAACATCTAGGCTTCACTTAAACCTTGAGGACAGACGTAGTTGTGTTCATGTAGGAGCGATAGAGTGAAACCATCTGTGGTGCCCCCTCCACTCTAAGGGTAGAAGGAGTCTAGATGAGCCACTGAAACTAGGCGTCTATGTTTTTCAAAGCTCAAAAGTTCAGTGAGATTAATCTTGTTTGTACCAGTTTTAATCTGAGTTGAATAGTAAAAAACATTATGCTTTGCATTATATCTCTTTTGTACATCAGCTGTCCTGAAGTTTATGAAGTTTGTTTATAGAAGTGATCTAACTGTAAAATAGAATGTTGACAGGTTCTCTAATTGTATCTCTCAATTTATAATTTTTTTTCACTGTGTCTTATTATAATTTCATACTTCACATCAAATGTGATTATCATTTGCTTATACCATTTGTTTCTTACTAACTCCAGATTAGATCAGTAATAGCTGAAACACCTTACTGCTGCTAGAACCATCATAACGTGTATATAAAACTAGTTCCTTCAATCAGTTGTTTTAATAGTCATTTACCAGGATTATGTATGTCATGCATAAACTCATGGTTGAGTGCTTAGATAATCATGAACTTATCTTAAATTTTGTGCTTACTTTTAAAATATTAGAAATATTTCCCATTTAAGACAATGATAAGAGCACTTGTGGGATTTCCACCTCATATAGTAACATTGCTTTTAATTATTTTATCCTACCTCTCTTAGGAGTTCCCTTTTTTTTTTCTTTAAAAGAGCTTTAGTATTGAATCACACTATAGGATACTATCCATGCTCTACTTCCAGTGAATTTTTATTTGGTGTATTTAAATGTGGCTACTAGATTGGCAGTTAGTCTACTTTGGCTGAATAGAAATACACCTCTGGTGGCATTAGTAACTGAATTAATACTGTTTTCATCAAGCTACATTTGCTATTGAAAATGGTCAATTGAGTGCAATACTCTTTATTAAGAAAAAATAATAATCTTGAATACTAGAATTCCACATCTGATTTCAGTATTATTTCTAATCTATCCCTTTTCTGTATCATTGATTTTATTCTAATTAAATGTAACTTATTTAGTTGTTCTTTTAGTTATTACCCCATTCATTATTTCTAATAATCCTAATTGAATTACTTGGAAACCAAATCACCTTTTTAGTTTTCGTGGTGTCTCCTAGTATGTGAAAAAAACAAAATGACTGAATGTGGGATCATTCCCTGATTTAGTCTTAAAAAAAAAAAAAATCCCAGTGGTTATCAATAACATCAGAGAGTAGCACAAATGGGCTGCTCCCCAAGGAAAAGCAAACTGGGTGCTGAGAGTGAAGCAAGGTGTGCAGCAGTGCACTCCCCAGCAAGGGCCCAGTCCAGTACTCAAACAAGGTGAGCAAGGCAGGTCTGGTTGCATTAACCAGAGTCAAAGGAGAGTGCAAAACTGAAGTGATGAGGGATGTCTCAGGTCAAGCTGAGAAGTCAAGTCAGCACTTCAGGATCGGGTCCAACGACAGTATCCAAGCTCAGTCCCTCTGCAGTGATCCCAGGCAGGTCTGGGGTGAGAAGGCAGGTTGAGTCTTTGAAATGCAAGCCAGGAAGTCAAGTCCCCAGGTCTGGATCAGCAGGATACAGACATGGTAGCACTGTAGCTCTGTCAGCAGCCGAGGGCAAGAACCTGACTCAGATGCAAGAAAGGAACTTGGAGGCCACTGCTTTTCATGGCAGTCAGTCTGATCTGGGGTTCTGCAGCACTCATACCAGGACTCAACTTCAGCACAGGTGATTGAACCCCAGGAGGCAAAAGTGTACTCAGGACCCTGAGAAAATCACAATTAATTGCAAATACATGTGTTGTATTTTGCTGGTTTATCTCTGAGCTGGTCATATGGAAAACAGATATTGATTTTATTTAATGAATAGCTGAGAGAAGTAATTCATTTTGTCAACTTAATTTCTTTCTTGTGTTGTTTTTAACTTGTTAAGTGCTTGAAACTTAGTACTTAGAAAGACAACCTATTATCCTCTCATAACAGAAGTGTATTTGCAATTCATGACTTGTAGGTTATATCTAAAATCAGCAATGGGTTTATTTCTTAATTTCTTTGTCTTTCATGATGTTTTCCCTATTTAAATAAATGAGATTGAACTTAACAAATCCCTTTGCACTTTCTGTGTTCATACATACATTTGTACTTATTAAACAACCTAAATCCGTTGCAATCAATAGCTCTAGAAGATGTCGTAATAAAAATCGAATTAATAACACTTTCAAAATTCGTAGACAGATTTTGTATTTTTCTCAATTAGAGAACTCCCTTTCCACTGTATATCCAGAAGACAATTTAGTTCATTCTTGTAGAATCATAGAATCTTTCAGGTTGGATAAAACCTCTATGTTCATTGATTCTAAGTGTTAACCCATCACTGCCAAGTGCACCACTAAAACATATTCCTAAGTGCCACATCTACCTCCAGGGATGGTGAGTCAACCATCTCCATAGGCAGCCTTGACAACCAATCCTTGACAACCCTTCCTGTGAAGAAATTTTTCCTAATATCCTGTCTAAACCTCCCCTGGTGATACTTGAGACCATTTCCTGTTGTCCTGTTACCTGGGAGAAGATGTCAACACCCACCTGGCTACAATCTCCGTTCAGGTAGTTGTAGAGTGATAAGTTCTCCCATGAGTTTCCTTTTCTCCAGGCTAAACGGCTACAGCTCCCTCAGTTGCTCCTCATTAGCTTTGTGCTGCAGACCCTTTGCCAGCTCCGTTGTCCTCCTCTGGACATGCTCTGGCACCTCAATGTCTTTCCTGTTGTGATGGGCCCAAAACTGAACACAGGATCTGAGGCATAGCCTTACCAGTGCCAAGTGTGTGTGGGACAATCACTTCCTTAGTTCTGCTGGCCACATTCTTGCTAATACAAGGATTGCCATTGACCTTCTTGCTGCCTCGGCACACTGTTGGCTCATGTTCAGCCAGCTGTCAACCAGCACCACCAGGTGCTTTCCTGCCAGGCAGCTTTCCAGCTTTTCCAGTCCAGTAAGGACTGGTTGTACTTAAAATATTAATCTTCTGCTTAACAGCTAATTATTAAAATAATCTGTTAGGTAAAAGGACATTACATTTAATTTTCTGCATTTCTGGCTAATGGTGTAATAATCAGGCTGCAGGTGCCACAGATAAGAGTACTCAAACTGATTATTCTAGAAGTTGAACCTGTATGCTGACACAGGATGCAATAGCTGGGACAGAAGGTAGTATATATTTTCATTTTACTCTGGTATGAACAATGAGTTTGCATGAGCTATACATTTGGTTCTGAATACAGGTTCTTGAATGCATATCCATTTCCCCTTAGACATTAAACAAATGAAATAATTTCTGGTTTTTGTTACTGAATCAGTACTACTTGCTCTCCTGGTTACACAGTGGCCTAGTTTCGAGTAATCACACAAGGTGATTATTATGAATGTCTTGTGAGACAGGGACTTAGTATTTCTGAGTTGAGATAGAAACCCACCTCACAATTCCAGTATGAATACTGTGAACACAAAGAGGGTTTACAGGACAGCAAAAGCATACTTTATACTAAGTCTAATATTTTATTCTTCAGAGTGACACAGTCAGTGTGTACCTAAGCCAGGATAGCAACGGATGTAAATGAATCTTTTGCACTAGAAATATGGATGTGAGCAAATATCCTAATGAGGTTAGATTACAGTATACCTTACTAAATATAATTCTATTTAGTTAAATTTTAGAAGTTGAAATCTTGTAGGGAGAATTCTGCATTCTTTTTCTGGTTCACTCTGTGTAAATGAGTCAAATACAACTATGAAAAAAGTGGTTTTAAATGAATGCTTATTCATTATGAGCCATATAGGAAGGATATATATGATCCGTTTTAAAAATAAAATTATTTGAATAGGTACCAGTTGAGACATGGTACTCCCAAATGAATTTGTTGCAAAAGTGTTTCCGTATACTAAAATTTCCCTCTATTGTACCATGAAAGTCTAATGTTCATAATTTAATTAGTTTCACCAAAGAAGAAGGATTCCCAAATGTCTTCAACAAACTTTAAATCACAGCAATTTTTGAAGCACTTAACATTTATAATTAGCATTATTAGGCATATCTAACAATGCATTTTCAGATATCCACCTTTCTTCTCTATCTGGGGGTTGTATCTCCAGGGAAAATCCAAAATCTAGGTCAGTTTATTTATTTAAATTTATTTATAATCTTGTTAACTTTTAGAAAATACCTACTTGAATTTATTCAGGTTATCCGATCCATGCATTGAAATATTCTAAATATCAGATGACCTTTTATTTTTAATAACAAATGTTGACATTTTGTGAAAGAAAATTCTTTATGTGTATTTATTGTAAGTGTATGACATAAAGCATAACTTTGTTCTGATTTCCATAAATTCTGCTTACATTATTTTTGCAACATCTTTGAAGCATTTACCTTATGTTTGTGTTAACAACATAACACACTAATGCTTTAACTATTATAATACATCACTTTTGTTGAAATCAGAAATGTATTTTCTCTTTAAGAGCAATCTACAAGTATAGTTAATGCTTTGAAAGTGAAATTCTCTTTGAAGTACTGTAAACAAGTCAGCCATGGAAATGATCTGTTGAATTTGAGGACACAGGAGTGAACTGAAACTGCTTAATAGACCTTTGACTAATCACAAACCCATTCTGTATTTCTCAGGATTATTAAAAAGAAAAAAATCTTGGAATTTAGGATGGAAATGTAATAGTAAAAAAAAAAATTATATCTGACACAGTGGTGAAGAAATAAATATCTGTTTTGGTAACATCACAAACTCAATTCATCAATGGCTAAAAATTTGGAAAGTAGATAATCTGACAGTCTAAATGCAAAAAAACTCCCATGTTTTAAAAGCCCCTCCACAGAAGGAACTCCTGCATTCAAATCAAAACCAGCAAAGAGTTAAATGAGAGAATGGATACTGGCAATGTTAGTTATTTCTAATAATACAAAATTAGATGCCTCAAATTTCAGTAAATTATTTATCTGTGCCCTGAAAAACTGACTTACACCCTTTGTGCACCACCCTGGAACTTTCCTTGCATTCATAAAGAGTGGAGTCAGCTAAACGAAATTTATGATGTATAACATAAGCCAAGTTCTGGTCTTGGTCTACATCTACTCTAAGGTCTCTCTTTTTTTTTTTAATTTATCAAAGATGAGTGAAAGTGGCTGTAAAAAATTGGCTTAGATTTTAAATGCCAAGAATTATTTTTAGTGTGGTGCTTACTGCAAAAAGCCACAAAAGGATATGAGTGTAGTGTTCTAGTATGAAATCTCAATTGGCTTCCATGCTGCTGTACCTTTATGGCAATAGGGCTTTCCCTATAGAGACATATTGGAAATATGTAGTAAGAAGAAGAGTATGGAAGTATGTCAGTGACTTGCAACATAGATCATGAAGACACCAATCATATTTTCGATAAAAGTAAAAATGCACTGACAAAGTGTCATGGCCTTCCTAATCCTATACTAATAAGCAGGGGTACTTTAAATGAAGTTTCCTGAATAGTCTAAAAAAGGGCACATTCTTTATTATGTAAAGAGTACCTTTATTTATTATAAAGGTACTCTTTATAATAAAAGGGTAATTTGCAAGCTGGACTGATTTTGGCAGCGGTAATTTTCTTCATTCTAACTAGTATGGAGCTGTTGTTTGGTTTTGTGCTGGAAATGGTGTTGATAATATAGAGATGTTTTCATTATTGCTGAGCAGTGCTTACACAGCATCAAGGACAGCGTCAAGGCCTTTTCTGCTTCTTGTGAGAAGGCTGAGTGTGCACAAGGATTTGGGAAGGGACATAGTTGGAACCGGTGACCCAACTGACCCAAGAGATATTCTATACCATATGGCATCATAAAAATTGGGAGAAACTGGGTGAAGAAGAAGAAAGTAGGGGACACTTGGAGTGATGGCCTTTGTCTTCCCCAGTAACCTATATGCATGATGGAGCTCTGCTTTCCCAGGGACAGCTGAACACCTGCCTGCCCATGGGAATGGTGAATGATTTCCTTGTTTGGCTTTACTTGTGTGCACAGCATTTGCTTTACCTATTAAACTGTCTTGATCTCATTCTATGAGTTTTCTCACTTTTACTCTTTTGATTCTATCTCCCATCCCTCTGGGTGGGGATTGAATGGCTGTGTGGGGCTTGGTTACCAGTTGGGCTTAAACCACAACGTAAGTGTGAAGTGTTAAGGAAAATATTATAGGTTTTTATTTCATTCCCTTATTTATTGTAAAGAAAATAGAAGATTTGACGAAATGTTAAGAATGTGAGAACCTAAGAATGACCATATGTGTTCAGCTCAAAGGCCTGTCTCGAACAGCACTCATAGGTTGGTGCTCAGGAGGAGTGAAAACAGGACAAGAATATATGGTATGGCTGAGTACAATCCTTTCATCTTTTTCCAGATTAGGAGTTTTTCTGACTCTCAGTAACACTTTCTTCTGCATACTTGCCCTATCTTTTGAATCTGTCCATAACGTCACAAGGTGTTCAGTGTCTACTTGTTTTGAGAATCATGTACTTTTGTTTCCCTAGAGCATGACTGCTGATAGCTTTGTTTGATACTCCCAAGTTCTTGCATCAGAAGAGACAAAAAATAGCTGGTCCCTATCTATTTTTCCCAAGTCACTGTGATTTTGTCAATCACCATCATATCCTCAAATGTTCCCTGATGTAAGCTGAAAATTCTTACCACTCATTAATGTTGCTTTTCAGGACTTGACAATGTTCCCTGTTTTTGTGGTTATGTTAATATGTTTTTGTAATTTCTATGAGTTGTCATCTGTCCCAAAACATTAGGCAATGGTATCCAGGCTAATAATAATCCCCTACATAATTTGTCATGATATTTTTTGTTATTTTTTTTTTGCTTTCCAGATTATCTATAAATTGGTGGGGTAGGGGAATTGATGATAGAAATTGCTTTTAAAAACTACTGATATTTGCCTAGTTGGTATTTACTTGATAAACATTCTTGATAGGGCTTTACTGACTACTGTGTCTTACAAATATACTCTCATCCAGTGTTTGAGCGTAGAGGTTAATGGCAAGAAATGTTTATGAGAAAGATGTCAATTAACAGTATTTGTAGTGTTGTAACCTATGCTAGAGATATTCCGGTACTGACCTAGAGCTGGGGACATTTCTCACATCACCCTATTTGTATGACTTTCCTCAGAAGACTTTGTATTCTGAGTTCTACAGTTCAGGCCTCAGTGAGCTTTCTATCTTTAGTATTGTTTGAGTGAGACTGCCATTTCCTGTTTTAAGATGTGAAAACCTCAATTGTCTTTCTGTAATTTAGCTGAATGGTTAAGGGCTGTGTATCTTATTCAGAGAAATTTGACTTTCCTGTAATTTCTTATCTGAAAATGTGAAATAGGATTGTCTGTCTAAAGTTTGGTTGGGGTTCTTTGGTTTTTGTTTGTTTGTGCTAGGTTTTTTTGTTTGTTTGTTTGGATTTTTTTTCATTAAAGGGCTCTTTTAAATAATAGGAATATGTAAAAGTCATATAAAGGCAAGGAAGTTATTTTTGTGTTGCCACCTATTCATAGTTCACTGATCTACAATATTCTACATTTTCCTCTGTGTTACACCTTAGTGCTGTGTTTTTGTAGGGGATATTTTAGGTAATGACTATTGGACATCAACACAATATCACTGCTATTAAAGCAGTGTGGAAAATATTGAGTTTTTTTTTTTTAAATTATTGAAATGTGAATAAAGCATTGCCTGTGATCTTTTTATAAATATAAGCCCATACATATGAGTACGTATATTTTGTGAGTAATGCTGTTTTCTATTAGCATGATTTCCTTTGGATTTTGTATTTCCAAAGAGAATTGTAACATTTTCTTGTGCAGAATTCTGCTTTGGCACATTGCTAACAGCAGTGGATACTCAGTACTGTCTATTACCCTGCCTCTGCCAACAACCACAAATGGAATGTTTGTATCTGCTTTGAGCCATACACCAAATTGGAAACAGTTGTCGTGCTTATATTGTGCCTTCACAATTGACTGATGACAACTACCCTTCAGAGTATAGGAGCTTTTTTATGCCTAATTATTTTTACTGCAGCACTGGGAACTTAAGAAAATCCCGTGAACAAATCTTGGATAACTTGAAGTCAGGAATAATAGGGTAGTGAGAAGGATGAAAAAATAGCAGAAATTTGTCTGAAGTCAGAAGACAGCTTTTCAGAAGTACATTGATCCTTTCACTTGGAATATTGTAAATGTTTGAGAAGGTCTCTAGTTGCTGATTTTTATTTTCATTTCCTTCGTAATTACTCTATATGCAGCAGACAGTACTACACTTTCCTATGACATTTTCAAATGACATTTTCTGGTACCTCCTCCTCCTCCTTTCCTGGAAGTAAAAAGGTTTTCTATGCATTATATTTGGCTTTTTGGAACTATGCTTAGTAATTTTCTACCAAAAAGAAAGCATTATAGTTTGTACTGGCACATTTTTCTCATATAAATTCTTTTAGTTTAACAAAACAAGTAAGAAAAAGAAAAAATATTTTTTCTTTACGTATTTACCTTTCTTTAAAAAATATATTGCAGTTCATGTATCTGTAACATATATCAGAAACCAGAGATAGTCAGACTAAGTGAGATTTTCTGCCAAATAAATGGTAAAGCTTTTAATCATAAATTATGCTATTTGCAATCAAACTATATTAAAAACCAATTATTGTGTTCTTAATTTATTTCAACATTAAAATACTAAATTAAAAATTAAATTATCATCATATTTGGATTCAGTTTGTACTTAATTTGGGTAGCTTTTAAACAAACTTGAAATTTCTTGTAAAGAAAACTTTATGTATTCCTATATAATATAGGTATATATAAAATTCAGAAATACTTTAAAAAATGCAGTCATAGTTAACCTGTGTGTTGGTTTCTGTGACTGCTCTTTTCAGTCTAAATAAAGCCACTCTGCAGTATCAGTCATTTTCAAGTTGTTATCCATAAGCAGGAATACTTACTGCTTCTTGGAAATGAGATCATGCCCAACTAAGAAGTTGGTCAGGTGAGATACCATGAAAAAGGATCTGAGTTTCTAGGGTTTAAATGAAGCTGCTTTAGAAATAGCAGTCTAAGGTTTTGCTGTGCTTTGTTGCCTGCATATTTTACAGAAGGGAAGTGTACCTGTGGCTGTAGCCATATATATATCAGAAATACTTGAGAAATTGGGAAAAAAATTGGTCTTTGGAAAATGAACATCATTTATGAAGTGCCACATATATTCTAACAAATTTTGCATATATATGCTTGCTAATATTAACAAGTGTTGGACTTAAATTCTCATCAGTGTGAACAGTTCTCCTGACTACCTGAGAATGGTGAATAACCATGTGCAAATAACCTGTGTATTGACATAGCTAATTGTTCTAAGTTGTGGGCTTGCTTTGTCATTCACGATAGTTCGCAACAGAATATGGAGATTCTGGCATGGATATTACTTAAAAACTTTCGTAGGCAGTGCCATTTATGATCACTGAGAAAGCCATATAGTTTTTCTATAAACTTTTTTTACTAAAAAGTAAAAGTGTTATGCATTGTATCAGAAACACTATGTGGAATTTATTGTACAAGTCTTACTGAGATCCTTTCCTTATACATTTGCTTTTTAGAATTTGTTAATTTATTATGTTCAAGAATCAAAAATTCTGCTTACAGCACTTTTTTTTTTGTTTTGTCTAGTTTTGTAGGGATTCGCTTTCAATTTTCAGTGTAATTTCTACTGTAATGTATATTTTTGTAAACTACTACTATTTTTTTTCCTAATGCAAGGGATTTTCAGTAACATTGGCTAATAGTGCTAAGTAAGGCACAAATGGTGGCTTTGCAAAACAGGGTACTGTCTTGCAGTCAGCAAGTGGCAGTACCAGAGCAGGTGCAAAACTTGGGGTCAGCACAGGAGAAGGTGCCTAGACACTGCTCAGCCTTGGCCCTTGGCAGATGAGTGTAATCCCTGAGAAAATGAAAAAAGTCTTGCTGTGTTGTAGAAAATCTATAATTACAGACAGTCCATATCCAATTAACAGCAATGAAAGCAAGCACTGATATGAACTCTGATTATTGTATCGTGTAGGAATTTGGCTGTGATGAAGGCATGTAGGCTAAGTTTGCTGAAAAAAAGAATTTCTGGCATAGAAAATAGCCCTAAGCTATTGCCAGTGGATTCCCTCTCTATAGCTCATTGTATCATAAAAATTGTAATAAAACATTAAGTGCTGTCACAGACAGAGTGCATATATAAACCATCCTTAAAAGTGGTTATTTGAAATACTGAAATAAAGATAATACATTTACCAGCTATGTAAAGCCATCAGAGCCAAGAAAGGTAATAACCCAGTGTAGGGCTTGCTATTCTCTACTACCAGAGAGAATGCAGCATAAAAAGTAGAGAAGTTACAAGGTAAATGATTAATTTTGAACTTGTAAATTCTGAAAATAAGATAGAGAAATATCAAAGTCCCAAAGGAAAGTTCTGTCTACTTTGTTGTTGTGAGGAGAGCTCTGTGGGCAGGCCAGCAGTAGGAATCTGAGTGTAGTAGAGAGAGGGAGTATTGCTGTGGAAAAGATGAGACTGAAAGGAGAGGAGATCTAGGAAACCTTTTATTGCCCTGGTAACCCGGGCACATAAAAGTGCAAATTTATATATTTGGAGTTTGTAGAAGTGTTGGTATGATGTGCTTTTCTGCTTGCCCATTTTGCCTAATGTCTATTATGTTTCAATAATTCATACACTGATCTCAATTTTAATTCAGCTGCCTCAAGGTAGAGTGCATTGGTCATTACTGGAACCAAAGGAAGATAAGAAACATATTTCTTTCCTTCCACTAAAATCTTTATTTTCTTACAGAGTACTGCTGCAGTTGCATGCATAACTTTGGCAGGCCTTCATTCTGCTTTGTTTGTGCAGCACAAAGTAATGGTAGCAAAATTTCGTTAAGAGGCAAAAATTAATGAAAGCTTACTGTTCTTTATAGATGTTTTGTAGATTTGATACTTTGGTGGGTTAAACTTTTATTCTGTCATGACCTGAATGTTTATAATTGTATGTAAGTAAGCTTGTAAGTAAGCTATTTATTGTTTTTCCTACTACTTTCATGTCAGGATAGAAATGTACCAGTATACATGTGCATTGTATATTAGGGTTATGTAGATTTGTTTATAGCACTGGATTAATTTTAAAGAGTCTATTCACGTGGTGTTTCATGAGGTCATATTCCAAGGACAGGCATGAACTCATTTATTTATGGAAAGGGTTTGGTCCTTGTTTTTTAAGCTTTACACAATGGTCTTCTTAAATCATAGATACTCTAGGGGTGCACAGTGCTTGCCTCCAGACATTGTTTTTGGTGTGAGGTGTTGGAGGACAGTGCTCTCTGATGTGCAATAAACACAGGAAGGCTTTTTTAGCATAGAATCACAGAATAGAATTATAGAATATACTGAGTTTTAAGGGACCAATCAGGATCATCAAGGCTAACTCCTGGCCCTGTGCAGGACACCCCAAGAATCACACCATGTGCCTGAAAGCATTATTCAAATGCTTTTTGAGCTCAGGCAGAGTGTCTTTATTTTGCTATCAGTATCCTCCTTCTGCAGGAGACTCCTGATGGTGTGTAAGGGCTTAGAAATGCATACAAAAGAATAGTTAACGATGTCTTCTCCTTCAGTTTGTATGCAATGATATGCAGAGCTATTCATATCTCTTGCAACACACTGGTATTTCCAGTAATGAAAGACTATCTGACCAGAAATGAGGGTTTGCTGCTTACACTGAAAAGCAGAGGATCCCTGGCAGGCAAGATTCATTATTTTTTATTTTACCTTGAACATGTGTATGACTGAAGAGGTTCAAGTAGTGGCCTCTTCCTCAGGAAATAACTTTTATTTGAATTTTAATGATTTTTCCTTGTAAAATAATTAGTTAAACTAATAGTGTAAGCAAACAGACAAACCAAACAGTACTACAAGATAAATTTCTAGTATTTTGGTTTATTTTTTTAATAACTGAGCTAATTCAATTTGTTTTCTACAAAGATATATCAGCAGTAGACCACGTTTCTTGGCACTATAATGAAAGGAGACAGGGATCTCCAAAATCCATTGTGCTTAACCAAAAATAAACAAACAGATAAATCAGAACCTCTGCAGAATTGTAGGAATTTGACATATTAGCTTGCTCGACCAACTTGTCACCCTTAAACCTCCTATTCTATAGTATTGTATAATGAAATATTAAACCACAACAATTTTTTTTACTTTTTCCCTTTTTTTTTTATTTTTTTTCCCCAGCATGGGAATAAAACGGCACCGCCTAGAACTTTTTTTATTTATATGCATATGCACTTTTCTGTGTGTTAGTCTGATTCTATGATAATTTTGGTTTGAGGCTTAGCTCCTCTGTTGCCTTCACATTGTTCTAGTAATAAAAAGCATAGATATTTGCTTTTCGTATAGAAACACTGAGTGATGGAATTTGTGTTGTTGATTATCTGCTATATATTGCATAAAGTTTTTATTTAAAGTTTTTATTTATTTATTGCATGGAAGATGATCAGTCTAGATTTCCTTAAACAATTCAAATCCAGCGGAATGCTTGGCATTTATTGCTGGAAGAAAGCTAAAGGATCACTCATAGGATGATCTCTGTAAACATAAGTATATGCTAACTTCCAGTCATTTGACTTGACAGAAAAAGTGAAGCAGAGATGGAAGCCTGTCTGTCTTCATAGTGGATATTGCAAACCTCCTTGTTCTGGAAATTGGTTCCCAAGATAAAGAAAACATTATATAGTTTTGCTTTGCCCCACATCTTAAATGAATTTTGGAGGTTCTTCAGATAAACCTCAACAGAAAGCATTCACCATAGTTCAAACCTGAATTTCTCCTGCTTTCCCTGATTGCATCTCAGTGTTCCTTTTTGTTTTCCCAGTTGTTTTCAACATAAAGTTAAAATTACCACCACAAGGTGGAGTTCTGAACCTTCCGGTATGAGCAATATCTTCATCACATCAACAGGGAGCATATGTAATTTTTTCTTAACTATCATCTGTCAATTACATCTGAAATTTGCAAAATTGTTAATAGGTATAAAGATTCAATAGAAGACAACAACTTTAGAAATACTTATATGGTCTATCCAGAGTCTTAATGTGGAGTTAGTGCTGGGTTTAAGCCTGCACTTTTTAATCCCATGTTGTCATGTATGTGCATAGTTGACAGTCTATGAATATTTTTTGCCATTTTTTTGTATTGACTAAGAACCACAGTTTGCAACACATCAAAGACATTGCTTCAGATGATGTTTTCAGTGCTTACAGAGAAGGAATTTTCTGTCACATAGATGTTTAAATGTCTTGGAAGGAAAATCTACACTTATCACCTATATAAACAATGAATTTTTGTAATGTGGAGTTTTGTCAAATTAGGTGGTCGTTGAAAGAAATTCTATTATGCATGCTCAGTTGTTGAGAAGAATTTATCTTGCTTTGCAACTCTGACAGCATTTTTAAACGTATAGAAATTTATCAAATACTTAGTTTTGAAGGAATTTCCTTGTCTTTTATAAAAAAACCAACAAAACCCAGTGGTTTATAAAATTATCAGTGTTTCTAGTTCATTATAAATGACTACTTTTACATATGTGTAACTCAGAACTCAGTCTGAATAGTTTAAATATCTTTTAAACATATATCTCTAGAGTCTGAATAAGATGGTATCCCTCTTATTTCAAGAGATGAGTAACTGCTGGAATTAATTGGTGGGGTTTAAGTAGTATAACAGCTGCTGTGGTGGGTTGTGGTGCTGAAGGGACAGCTCATGGCAGTGCGAGGCAGCAGTGCTGCAACCGCGAGCATGGGACAAGGGGCATAGAAGGCATTAGCATATAGTTACTATATAGAAATGATCAGATAAGAGCTTTTAAAAGTGCTTTTATAATGAATATTATTGATTACAAACAATTATTTGCAATGTTATTCTTCCTTCCATGGAAGACACTACATTCTTGGGGATCATGGAAACCTTTAGGAGGGTTGTGATAAAGTCCTTCCTCTAAACGTTTCTGCTTTAATGCTTCAGAGAGAAATCAACCTAAGGTATTGCTTTGTTCTATTTGTTTATATTTTCCTTTTTTTCTTTCGTTTTTCATAAATTTATGGCATGATTTGATATTTTCTCTCAGCTTCCCTGCAAGTCCTTTGTTTGGAAATGTGATTTTACTCTCTTCCTACTCCCTAATGATCAAAAGTTTAAACTATTAATTTTTAATTGAACAAAATAACATCGGAAGAATTTTAAAGATTCAATTAACACTTTGCTCTAATTTTCCTTAACCTGTTGCCTCAGTCATTAGGAATTTAGTCTCTGATATTGTGAGATAACTTTGAAAATCATATTGATATTTGCATTTTTCATATACTGTGGGCATGTTCCACATGGGATTTTAAATGTTCCTTTAAACCTTCAGTTTTAGCAATAATTGCTCTTAGCTGCCTTAGTTTAAAATTTTGGCAGATTTGTAAGATTTCTGTTTCATAATCAGTTAAGTGTCGTTTTCATACTAAGTGTGTAACATAAATAATATATAAAGTTTTGGAGAAAGAACACATTATCCATGTAGCTTATTGCCAGGAGTCATGTGGAGTTGACTGCAGTATAATTTCTGTGGACATGGAAGCCCATGGAAGAAATGTCTTTGCTGTAGTGACCTGTAGATATCTGTTAGCTAGTATTGCATGCTACTATTAAGCTGAACAACAACAGCTTCTGTCACCATCTTCTCTTCAAAACACTTTCCTTTGATTTCTTCAATTTTGTTTAAGTTTTGTCTAAATTATTATGATGATACCAAAGACAATGGGCATAAATTGAAATACAAGAAATTTAACTTTTAGGTTTTTTTACTTGTAAGGGTGATTGAACCCTGAAACAGGATGTTCATCAGGTTGTTGTGATCTGCATCCTCACAAAGAAACAGTTCTGAGTGACTTGCATCACCAGTTGACCCTATTCTGAGCAGGGAGATATGACTAGAGGATCTCTAGAAGTTCCTTCTAACTTCCAACTGCTCTGTGATTCTGTGACTCCATAAAATTAGTTATCTGTATTAGTTTCCCAGTGAAATGAAGCTATTTGAGACAGACTCATGTTTTCACTTTGAGATTCTATGTGGTATCTAGCAGTGAGTCCTCACATTCTTCTCACTCATTGGGCTGTTGTTTTCTGTGCAAAACCAGAAAGACTGTGGGCTTTTGACAGTCAAGCACTGAAACAGAACAAACCAAACGAATCCAAAAGTTACAGAAAATCACCCCACAACTGGATTTCTGAATGTCTTTCAGAACTGCCTTGCCATATAAGAGAATATGAATGCAAGTAATGAATGGTACACCTTTCACTTGAGAGAGTGGATTTGCTTCGCTTGTACCATTATCTAAGATCTGTATGTTGTTGACAATCTGTTAGCTCCTGGTAAAATTAGCATGATGCTATCATGAAATCAAATGTCAAGTGAAATTTTATGGGGTTTTTGTTCATTAAGTCATCATAAATCCCTTTGCTGGCTACGTCAATAGTGGTTGTTTTAAGTGAAGCCGTCCATTTTAGCTGATACTCACAATTCTGAGACTCCTTTCATTGATATGATCATTCCTGTAAGGAATATTGTCTAAACCATCACAACTAGCTGGGACTCTTACAGCTTGCCTAGCTCCATATGCTCATATTTAACAGCTTAACTTTCAGTTTCCAGTATGGGATTCCTGTGGCTTTCTTCATTAGTGTTGGCCAGGCGTTCCACAAACTTCACAGCAGAGGGCCTTTGCTAACATCTTGCAAGTGGGCTCTCTGGTACCCACTTTAACTTCAGTAGTCTTGCTTTCCAGATTGTCTGAAAAGCATCCTGCAGGTTCCTGCACATTCTAGGCAAAGGCTGATTTTCTCCTCGAGTGAGGACTTTGCTCCATGTGTGTCCTTCTGGACTTGCCATACAATACAGGTCTTTAATTAATCCTTTATACTGTCACTTCTAAACTGCACATAAATACAGTCATTCTAATAACCCATACTCCAAGTGAAAATGAATTTTTTGTGTAAGGCACTGTACTCCTTCTTAGTGGCAGATATGTAGGGTGCTATTTCAAAAAGTCAAAATACATTTTTGATAATAATATGGCTTTTGTGTAATTTCAGATAACTGAATAGTTTCTCTCAGTCAGCTCTATATCTCTCTGTATCTCCAGAGGGGATTATATCTCCAAGAGGGTGCTCCAAGTTTAAAATTTTCTTTTAGTCCTTTGTTAGAAACAGTTCCTTCACTCCTGTTTGACTACATTTCATCTGGAACTAGGAACTATTTAATTGTATTCTTCTTTCGTTTGAGTGCACTTCCAGTTATCTCCATCCAGTCCCTATTTCAACAGTCTCCAAAAAAATGAGACAAACTGATGGCACAGGTCACCAGTTTTTTGTCTGGCATGTGATACTGTTTTTTATGAAATAGAATGATCCATACACAACAGATTAAATTAGAGCAGGTTTTTTGCATGTGCAAATATGAGCAGGTAGCTGTGATAGTAGTGAGCAGGCAAAAATATCTTGCCCTGTACTTGAGAAAACCAGAGAAAACAAAAAGCTATTCCAGCAACCTAACTGAGCACCTAAGCTCTTTAATAGCAAGTCTCTTTTTCTCTAATCTGATAATATTGCTAATGTACAGTCTATCTTCCTAATTTTTCTATTACTCTGGTAATAAAAATTATAATAAAAATTACCCAGAAGTACCCACTCACTGCAGTTTTCTGGTCCTGTAGTGAGAGTATGAGGAGCCTAAATCATATTTTATCTAATTTTGGATCCTTATGTAGTGTGTAGGGAACAGCTATCTGGTTTCTAAGAATAGAATGTTGCTTAACATGCTAAGGTTGCTGAAGGTAGACACATCAGGAATTTCCAGTCCAAGTAGGGATGTGTGATTCTGAAAGCATACAGAAGGAATAGAGGCAGGGCTGAAAGAGAGAGATCTGATAGAGAAAGAAGGGAAGGAGAAGAAAGAAAAGAGGAAAGAGAAAGTAATAAGGATGGGGGGGAAAAAGAATAAAAGATTCTACAATAGAGATTCTTGGACAATAAGTGATCTGAATTTTTGCTGTGATTAAGTATATGTGTTAGGCTGAAATGGATCTGAGGACCAGTCTAGTCTATCCTCTTATGTGAATTAGGGTCACCCCAATGGGTATTTTTTTAACTTAAACATGTTGAAATGTGGATTCCCTATCAAAGATAAACAGCTCCATCATTTAACTGTCCTGATAGCTGGGCTGTTTTCAATTAGCATCTACTATAAATCCCCCTTCCTGTACTGGTAGCTTGAATTAAAACCAGGTCTAATTTATCTACCTTTTTCTTAAAAGAGGAAAGCACAAACAGAAATGTGCTGTTGTTAGAACTTCATGAGACACTACTTACCTTGTCTTTTGTTTCTGCCAATGAATTCCACTTTGCTACAACAGTAGAGTACTTTTTGGATCATTATTCACTTTGTGATCCACTATACCTTCATACCTTTTTCCATTATTTATGCAGTTGTCCTCTATCTTCTCCTTTTTTAATTGTTTAGCACGTGAGGAAAAATGTAATGCCTGTGCTTTCCCTCTGCCAAAATAAAGACTGTGTTCCTGATTAAGAAGAATACTGTTATAATTTGATCAGATCTCAGAATTTATTAAAATGAATCTAAATGACTGCAAAAATTCTATCTGTCTATCATCTATCTATCTATCTATCTATCTATCTATCTATCTATCTATCTATCTACCTACCTAATAGCTTTACATGATTATAATATTAAATATATAAGCCAAATTCTGTTCTCTTATATTCAGGTGTAAATACACTTACTGCAGTTGTCCCTCCACATCTGACGTCGTTAAAACTGAAAATACTGTGTGTGTCTTATTATTGCAGAAATAGTTTCTCCAAAAGGAACTATTCAGGGAATACAGCTAGTCTTTTTCTTTCTCTTTTTTTCTTCCCTTTATTCTCAAAACAAGACTTCCCTGTATAATGCAACATTTTACATTATCTGAAGGAAAATATTTTGGTATCAAGTCATGTTCTGGATATGATGCCTCCTGTTCTGAATGTGATGATGAGGGAATTCTTTTTCATTGCTCTCATATATCAGTACCAGTTATGGTCCATATAACTGTCATTGTTTCAGCAACCTGCAAATTTGTTGCTGTAATGAAGCTTCGTGATAAACAAAGTTATTTTTCTTTATTAAGTCAGTGGTTGGATCTAGAGCTGAACAGAAAGGCTTCTTGTGTAAAGATCTGAGGCTATATGTAACATATTTTGAAATGCTGTATATGGACAGGAGAATATAGTCATGGTTACAGCAGTGGGCAGGAAATCAGTTTTGAGTCTTGGCTGTGCCACAGACTTTCTGTGTGACTTTGGACAAGCTACTCTTTGTGCATTAGCTAATAATACTATCTCTATCTCCCAGGGGTGGTGTGAGAATACATTCATTAATGTTTGTACAGAGCTTAGATACTATAGCGATGGGACCATATAAGCACTTAGAGAAACAATCCATTTTTGCAACAATGTGTATCCCCCTGACTAAGGACTTTTTTGCTGGAAGTTTTTCATAGATGCTTGTTATGAATAAATCTATTTTATAATGATACAGTGAGGTTAAACTGCCTTTTGGAGTGCAGTTTCACTTTAGTATTCAGAACAGGTGTAAACAGTCGTAAGTTTCAAAGCTGTTCCCAAAGAAAGAGAATACCATTTCATAGTCAGACATTTGAATAGAAAAGATACCTCTCCTGATTCATCTAGTTCAAAACATGGAGGATTATTTACATCTGTTATCTGTCTTACAAATGGTTTATACTGTTTTAAGCACTTCTCTTTACATTGTCTAAACTACCTCCTCAGGCAAGTAATTTCATTGCCTAATTGGCTTTAAAGTTAAACAGTTTGCTCAAATGTCTACCCTACTTTCTATACAAGGAGAAAGTAGGGTAGACATTTAGACATAGGCTGCTCTTTCAGTCTGTCCTTTCTTTCTGAAATAACCTTCACTCACATGTGTTTGGGTCAGACACACTGCACAATTATCACAGGCTAACCAGGTATTGCTTTAGTGCTGATGGGAGGTAAATTGGTAAGCCACTCTAACTTGATTTGATAAGTGCCTGGCTGAGTGCTGGTCAGTGTTAAAATCTGAATATGGAGCTCAGGGCATTAGCACCAAGGAGCAGGAAAAGAGTATTTAGTATTTCCAAGGCTGTTATAGTGGACTTGGTGAGAGATTTCCAACCTAGGGTAAAAGGTGCTGAAAAGACTTCATAGAAGATTGTGTTTTCATATAACTTTTTTTTAATGTTTATTATTATTGTTTTATTTATTTTATTTTATTTGTAGAAATTAGTGGCAGCAGAAAAGCTATGCAAGTAAGAGATCTGGAATAGTGTGAGCAGTCAGTGAGAACAATGAAGAGACCTCTGCAGCTTTGGAGACTCAGAAAGCAAGCTACCTGTTGTGCTTCCATGTAAAGATTTTTAATTTGAGGACTGAGTTCAACCAAAATGTTTATGAAAGCAAGAGATCATTAGAAGATAGGGACCCTCTAAATGTCCCAATGATGGGAACAAATATTGTCCTTTCCTACTCTATTAAATGTAGAGAATTGATGTGATCTTAAAGAATATCCAGCCATAGGAAATCAGTTAATTGCAGCTAATTACAAGATGTAAATGTACAGGAGAACAGGCCTCATTTGTTCTGGGGTTCATGAGATTGCTTGTTTGCTATGAAGTCCATCCCTCCACTATTGTTTGAATATGTACTGAATAGAATTGCTTTTAATAATGTTCCCATATGAGTGACAGTGTAAATGCTTCTCAAGATTACTATTATTTTAAGGTATGGTTAAGATTTTCCTCACAATGCAGAAAAAGAGAGCTTTGTAATTTTTTTTTTAATTTTATTTCTCTCTATGAATATTGGGGTTTGAATGGGGTTTATATCCCCTGTTATACACATACATAACATATACTGCTCTGGACAGAAGGACTAAAAATGAAAGAAAGACATAAACTATGCTATTGCAGTACTGTAAAAAACTTATTACAAGCATTGTAATGCTTATCACCAGCACTGACTCCCAGTCTTCACTTGAATTCACAATCGTCGGACTGCTCCCAACTTCATGGATTGCTGTTTTCTGTATTTATCTAAAGACTCAGTACAGCCATATTTTCTTTCAGTTTTTCAGTAAATGCAGGATCTGTTTTAGAGGACTCTTAATCAGAATTCCAGGTTTTGTAGTATAGCTTGATGCAGGATTGAATCAAAAAGTATCAATGAAGTCAAGGAGAAGAAGCTTCATTTCACAATTGTTAGTGAACCAGTATTTTGCCTCAGTTGCTGTATACCCTAACATGTCTTTTCAATTTTTAATTTATGTTTCTGTTTATTGCACATTATTTTAGTAAAACCCTTTTTTACCAAAATTTCTTGTACAAATACATTCTTATAGTGCAGCAACACTAAAACTACCAAAATATTGAGGAGAAATGTAACTCGAATGATTACTTTTATCTTCTTAAAAATTTGGAATTTTTATATTTTGTGTCAAACTAATCTTTTTTGAGACACTTTTTTGTATGAATCACAAAAAAAATGGGATGAGAAATATTTCTGTAGTTTGGAAAAAAAACAAAAAAACAAACCACAACAGAAGAAAAAGATGCCTGTTTACAAAATTTGGTTCTGACAGCCAGACAATTAAAAACTGTGATCACCACAAACAGTAGAAAATTCAAATTCCTGTTATTTTTTTCCTATGTTATGTCTGTCCAAAAGAAGATTACACATATTTTGATAGTATACCTGAAAAAGGAAAATAAGACAGTTAAACATACTGAAGCTGTTACAGTTGCATTATTTTCTTTTGTGACTGCCCTTTCAAGAATTCTTTTCCATATAAGAAGCAGAAGGGTACATAATATCAAAAGGGTAAGGCCTTTTTCTGATAGCAAAGTAAATTGCAGCTATTTCTCACACTAAGGGATCATTGGTCATATACTGATTCTTTGCATTTTGATAGAACAACGCTATTGATAAATATCTTTGTACCTATGGTATGTCCTTAGGACTGATACCAGTTGCAAATTTATTTCCACAAAATAACTTCTCCCTTGCTGATACCTCAGGCAATATGTAATATGCAATTCTTAATATACTAATACTTAATACTAGATGTTTTCTTTCTTGCTCATACTATTTGATATTTCAGTTCACTACATAAAGTACACACCTGCTTCTCATTTTGTCCCTTATATTGTTCTGAAGTAATTATGAAAACAAAATATTTTAAGACCCAATGGAAGAAAAAAAAATATCTGTTACATGTAGGTAAAGAAAAAACAATACAAAATGTGATTGTCATTCAAAATAAATCTAAGATCTCTTTTTTAAGGATAGCAATTATTCCAGTAATTATACTGCTCGCTGCTAGACCCTCATTTCTAAAAGTAATTGCCATGTGTTTTGGAAATTTTATTTTTTCCTGATTTTATAGAATTCCATTAGTTTTCTGCGAAAAAAAAAGTATTTTCTGGAACTGTTTCTTCATAAAGTTAAAAAAAAAAAAGCTGTATCTGGATTCAGTATTTTGAGGTATTAGACTTTAAGTTCTTATTTACGATGGTTTTACTATGAGAGCTATAAGTAGATAAGGTGCTATGTACTATACTATAACTCTTTTATAGAGAAGATATGAACACTTAACCTCTTTCAAAGAAAAGAGGAGAAAGGGTGGGAAGAGAAACTCCTTTACCAAGTTTCAGTTATGTCAGATGCAACTGGATGTTTGGTCAAATTTGCATCTGAAATGATGCAAAATAAGTGTTCTAAAATCAGTGAATTCATTTTTTGAGTACTGTTCTCAGCACCTTAAAGTAGTTGCTACATACAGTAGGATGACTGTAAAGGGAAATACCAAAGCCTTCACTTCTAAATCTTCAGGTGTGCACACTGTTAGACCCGCTGATGTTATAGTTTGTTCTGTGTTCATTTCCTTTTGCATTTTCAGATGTGATTTCAATTGAATCATTTATGGTTCTTCCATTCAGATTTTAACAGCTATTTTGGAGCGGATAACCCTCAATGGCTGTATATGAGACATTGCCCGGGGTGCTTCCAAGATGCTTTTGAGCTGGGTAAGGAAATCACTGAGTGTTGACACATTCTCAAAGCATTATGGCATGGATTGAGAGCATATAGTTTATATACTCTGTTACTGACTTATTATTCTGTGATTTACTGACAAAATAGACTATACCAGTTTCCTCTGAAATGCTAAAAATAAAAAAAGCCAAATAAACATTTTTCTGGTAAAAACAAAACCAAAGAAAAGGTAACAAGTATTTTTTTGAAAATAAATACAGTATCTCATCTGTATGTGGTAGTTCATACATAAAAACTTCATCATTATCCACTTCTGATATATCTACTTCTATTATAGTAGCCATTCAATGTATAATATTATACTAATCTAATGTCACGTTAGCACTATATTTGTACATAGGTGAGGTAAATCACACTCAGATTTTTACTGTGGCTGTAAGGTCAAAGCTGTTTCTGCAGGCATGGCTTAACCAATATGCCAGCTAAGACTTATACTGGCATTCAAGCTGTAATGGCTCTATCATCTTCAATATCTACATATTACCTTACACATTCCTGTTCAGTCAGGAACAATTAGTTATCATGAGTCATCTCAACTTTCATTTATGTCCACAGGCAACTGAAAACATATGGGCTGGTGAACTTGAGCCTGTGCAGGAAGGACAGTGCAAACATGGGCTGTTCATGTGGGGCTTTCACTGAGTGTGTACTAAGTGAAGAAATCAGAGAAAGCTTTCTATCTCTTGTTCAATAGCCTTCTGATGAGTGTGATGATTGGGACAGTCCAGCACAGGTGTGATGCTAAAACCTCCCAGGACCTGGCACTGCACTCCTTCTCTATTTAAGGTTAAGCAGTGTCTAGAGAGAGTGTATATTCTGCTGGAGAGAAGGATATTCTATTTCTTACAATGTTTGTTTAATGCTCTTTGCAATGTCTTTTTATCTAGCTGAAATTCAGCTGAATCAGCTACAATATCTCCAAGATTTTTATAGAAGTTAGTTCAGGCTGTGCACTGTCACTCCCCAGTGCCAGGGCTCCTATTTTAATATCTGGCTTTTTTGTTAAATGCCAAAATCTTAGGTGTTCCATTTGATGTTGTAATTAAAGTTTTCTACTTTGAAATAGTGTAAGCATGCCGAAAAATGGTTTATATTAGAACAGAATAATTAAAAACAAAACCAAAGAGGTTGTTTCCTTCTTACAATATGCTTTTCACAAAAGTTTTGTGAAAACTAAATGAAGTGCTATGCGGCAGCTACTTCATTAACTGTAGTAAGTTATAGGCCTCCTGAGGTGTCTGGTAAATAGAAGAAATAAGCTTCCTACAAAAACAAACAGACAAGCAAATAATGAAGAGGTTGTGTATGCAAGGGAAGGTTATATTAATCTGCAGCTCCTGCCATTATCACACACAGGTGTACATAGATGGGCCTCCAATGTGTTAATTCCACAGAGTCCAGTAATGACTCTCAGATTAGGTTTCAGTAATCCATTTTCAGCCTACTTAAAAAATTTGTCTTATACTATTTAGTATTAACTGGCTATATTTAATAATGGCTACAGATTTTCTAATATTCTTCCTTGCTATTTAGAACTACTGGACTATATTATACATGAATGGCTTATAAAATTATTGTTATATATTTCAGAGTGACCAACAAGTTTGTGTTCTCAGATTAAATATTTAAATTTAAAAACCATTTTACCTTTACTTATTCCTGATTACAGACCCAGAAGAAACTTAATACATAAAATTCTGAGTCTCTTTTGATGCCAGTCTGATGCAGGTGTAGATCTCTTGAAAACATGAGTTTTCAGGCTAAAAAAAGGAAAAAAAAGAGTGCCATAGTGGTAAACCAATTTTAATTTATACTTAAAATGTAATAATTGTTAATTTTGTGTATGTAACAATTTTCAACTGTTAATATTTGAGGGTTTGAATGATTTTTAAAGCATCTGCACTTTATGTTTGTCTGAAAAATATTTGTTTCCCCTCTCCTACCCTTAATAGCAACCAAAGATTACTTTTTCCCTCAATAATATCACCCAATGCACTCAAACATTACATAGGCAGTTGTTGTCTCTTCCTCATATGTTCAGAACCTGTTCTAACTTACTGTGGAGATACCTGGTTTGTTCTAGATATGCTCCACTTTTGCTGCAGCTCCCTTTTCTACATATGACAGTAAGAACTGCTAATGGAAAAAATTAAAAGTGACCATTATGGCCTGACTTCAGCTTCTGATCAATTTTTGTGATATCCAGGTTTTGAGGTGGAAAATCAAACACTAAAGAAATTTAAAGAAGGTTCTCTGGTTAAACTTGAAGCTACAGGTCAAACTACAACCAACTTATTGGTTAAGTTGCCAGTGAGTATGAGTTTGTATTTAGCTTATTAACTTTTCCATGCAACACTGCTATTGACCATTCTATGAAGGTTTGCTGTGATGTGACTCAGAGTTACTATGTATTCAGCATGGCTTTCTCTGTGGGTCTCATTCTTAATTAAGAACTTACTTCCTGAATGCTATGGCATTTTAGTTGTGTGCTTTTTGGTTAGACTCTCAAGAATTCATGCTGGAAACCATGGATAATAACTAAATTCCCTCAATTTCCTGTATTTAATAATCATAGTTATAATACAAATCCTTCTTCTAAAAAAGGAGTAAAAATTGCATTTTGAGAAGTGTTTAAAAATCCAGGTGATCTTAAAATATATAAAAAGTAAAAAATATAAGAATATGACTCTTGATTTTGTTGTGATTTTTGTGAATAGCCCTATAGTCATTGGAATGGTTGAGCCTTTGCCTTGTACACCAAAGCAAAGTCTTAAGTGTGAGTTTCAATAGGTTTGTGGTCTCTCTGAATTATCATAGAATCACAGAATGGTTTGGGTTGGAAGGGACTCTTAAAGGTCATCTAGTCTAAGCTCTCTGCCATGGGCAGGGACATCTTTCAGTAGATCAGGTTGTTCAAAGCCCCATCCAACCTGGCCTTGAACACTTTTGTATCATTTCAAGACAATCTTACAACTGGAGGCAGGTAGAAAGGCCCCTAATACATTGTATAGTCTCTCTTTGAGATTAGTAGTTCTCCTTTTGATGTAAAGTCCTAACTATTCAGGTCTTTTTAGCTGAATGAAGCCATATTTTGAAGGCAAGAATAGTTGAAGGCCACAGACAAACCAGAAAAAAAACTGGGAGTAGGAAAGGGTGAGCAGACAGGCACTGCAGTAATATAAGTTCTCCATTAAGACATGTGTGGTTCTTTAAAATAAATTCCGAGTTTCTTTTTCCTCTCAAATATAAAGTCATCCATAGGCAGCCATATCATATGTAATCATGTATCATAGAAATTAAATCGCATCATTTATCTGTCTCTTTCTTCAGACATTAGAATATTTCTTCCTGAAAGTATATATATATATATATGTATATATATATATTAAAAAAATAAAATAAAAATTCATAGCCTTGAAGGCTAGAATGAATTTCAGCACTGCAGATTCTTCACAGAGGATATGCTGCCTGGCTCCCTCCTCATTGGTAGTTCATTCATTACAGCTCATGTATTTTCTCATATGCGTACTGGCACTATAGTTCCTTGGGATCTGTACTGGTTGCAAATACCATCAGTGTAGAAGCTGGATTTTTTTAAGGTTCTACATTTTTTAATCTCAGATGCACTGAGATTTTTCTATGTAGACAATTCCCCAGGTCAAAATGCTGTCATTGTTCTCAGTAGGAAACCTTAATTGCAGAGCTAGTTGGATAAGAGTTGGATTAGCTGGCAGTGTTGTCTGGAAAATCTTTCAGCTGTGCAATGTTATCGCTTCCCCTACATCCCCCCACCCCCATCCCTGAGGATTCCTAGCCTACTGCATTTGGTGAGATACATATGTTTTCCCCAGCTACAGGAGCTGTGAAGGGTTCCTCTGGGATATCTAAGTATAAATACCCAAGTGTGTCTTCAGTTGCTAGGTTATTTTTAGTCAACGGGTGGTTACCAAGTCATCTATAATTGTGCTGTTAAATGTGTCAGAGCAGCTACTGCAAATCGAGGTGCTCCCTGTAACAGGTTGAGCGTATAAAGTAAAATGAAAGAAGACAAAAACAACGTTTCAGAATTGAGCTGTTTAAAGATTTGAATTATATAAAATGAGATTTGTTTGGTGGGCAGATAGGAGAAGAATGATACATGAGTACAACATGGATATGGGAACATGGGAACATGGTAGCATAGTTTTATTCTACACATACTACCTGTGACTGACATATTGTGTCCTTTCAGATATGTGTTTTGGGAGAATTTCACAGTGGTTCAAGGGATCACAGTGGTCTTACAGAACCTTTCACTTCGTAGGCAGGCCCTATACAGCTTTTGTCTGTAATGGCCAAAAGCTGTTGCCAACAAGTGCCTGCTATGTGGGAGAAAGTGCAATGAATTCCCAGGGGTCAGCTGTCTACCTAGCAGGAACTACTGGCACAGTTCTTTCTCTACGAGTAGAAAAGAGAAAGAAAATCATACCTGAATAGAAAGCCAGTAAGAGATGGTAGGAAGAAGACAAGAACAACAAAATAATGCAACTGAAAGGCAAAAATGAAACAAAAAAGCACCATAAGCCATCAAATTTTCCAAGTAAACACACGTAGCAAGGAAATTGCATGTTGTTTATTCTAAATTACCTAGGCTGTGCTATCTCTTTTACAAATCTGCCACTAGGAAAAAGAACAGGAAGAAGGTTTGGTCTGTCAAAAAATATTAAAGACATATGAATCTATCACCTAATTTGATAAGTGAAGGAAAAACAGGTGAAAATTTTAGATGTTCATGGAAGGATATGGTCAAATAGATGTGTATTTGTGGTTCCTGTGGTAGCTGCATCATGTTACAAACCAGAGATGAATAGCATCTCTTTAGATATTAATTTGTACTCATGGAATTTGCCCAGCATCACCTGAAGATCAGGGATAAAATTTGGAGGACTGTTCTAGTTCTGACTAGTTCAGAAGCAATGAAATGCCAGCCACTGGTATGCAGAGAATAGAGTGGGGAAAAAAGACTTCAAGGCTGCATTAACTAATTGGTGGAAATATATCCATCGGTATTAATTTCTGTATATTCAGTATATCATCTATTTTGGTTAGATTAAAAATGGAAAAGTATGCCACTTCATTATATGTGAAAGATGAACTGGGTGAATTTCAACAAAATAAAATGTTAAAGTTAGCATCAGGAGAAACATTCCAGCTGAGAGAACCACTGGGCTGGAATAATCACCTCAAGTGACTGGTGACAGACTATTGCCTGAGTAACTCAAAAGTAACAAAAATGAAATCCAGAGGGCATTGGCACAGGTTTGGTCTAGATTACTTAACAATAACTATTGTCCACTCTATTTTTTTCCACAGCCAGTAGTAGTTTCCAAATTCATTACTGAGAATGGACTAACATCCTATCTTGTGCTCCTGTGCTCAATGCATTTAGATCTGCATTGGCCATGCATAATTTGGGGGTCTGTTGTATGAACAGGAATAAAATAATTATTCAAAAGGCATTCAACACATATGAAAGTACTAGGGCCATACTTACCAGTATGTGGAATGCAATCTGAATGTGATTGTTTTCCAGGATTTTTAGCATATTTTTATTTAAAAAATATATCAGTAGTGAAGAATGAATCTTATGAAGTTTGATAGAACCTTTTCGCAGAAATAAATGCAGAGCATAGATAATTTTTAAAAATGTTCAGACTTGAGCAAAGGCTGCTGTCTTTGCTACACAGTTCCAGTTTTAGTAATTCTGTGGAACTCATTGAACTTTTGGTAAAAAGGACAAATGAGCTGTATTTCCAAAAAAACCTCACGCATTTGGAAATTATGCATTTTGGTTTTGTGCTGCTCTTCTTTAAGATCTCAGATGAACTTCTGTATCTTACTCATTTGCTCTTGCTCCTTGATCATCAGGAAAATGCATTCCTCACTGCTTTTCCCAGCTGCAAATGCCTTCTGTATCAGAAATGTCTTCCAGTGCCAGCACCATCCTTTACCAGCTTTCAGTTGCTCAGTATTGCTCCTTTAACGTTAAAACTCAACCAGAAAAGCTCCCATGGTGTGTTCCTTAGTAGGATCACATCCTTTTGCCCCTCTGTATTGCTGCAGATGAATGGAGTTGGAGCTCTGGACAAAACCTGAAAATTCACAGTGAGATAGGTTTGTGAATCTGTCACAGCCTAAGTAGCTTAGGTGTTTGACAGGTGTTATTGCATTAGCTGGGGATACAAATCTTAATAAACTAAAAGATAAGGGGGAATTTTTATCAGTAATTTTTTTCAGGAAATTCTTCCAAAGAAGTTCTACACTAGTAACTTGAGATATCTTTAATATTTTATAAATCTTTATGCAGCTGATGAGTAAAGAAATTGAAGATGGATATTTTTGAAGAGGACTCACTCTATTTGAAAAGTCCAAAGCTATTTAGAAAACTCAAAACTAGAGTGAACCATATGTAGTACAGCAAGTGGCGGCATTGCCAGGTACCACTGTCCTCTCAAATGGGAAGTCTTCTTGAATTCCTTGTTGCTATGAGACTAAACATCTCTGTACAGTGTGAGCACTGAAGCAGACTTTGCTCCCATTTACACTAGTGTGCATGTTGAGTGACTCCCCTGCAGCCAGGGAGCTCAGTGCTACGTTCTGATGTCTTGCTTATGAAAGGGTCTTATCCAAAGACCACAGAAACCCAAGAGTATTTGTCTAATTCAGAAGCTTAAAGAAGTGAGACTAGTTTAAAATGAGAGAAGGGATACAATCCTGCACAGAATGAGCAAGGAGCAAATAATTTGGAGATTTTGACACACTGACATTAGGTCTTCATGTGCTTTTAGTACAAAAGAAAAGTAATGGGTAAAATTTTTCAGAGGATTTCTCTCTAAGCATGTTCAAACTGAAATATACATATTGCTTGGGCTGTGTAAACTCTTAAGTTTAACACTTCTAAAAGCCATTTATCTGTGGACTTTACAGCTGCTATATTGGGGGCTGGAGGGTTGCGGGGGGGGTGGGGATTGGAAAGAAATGGATGTGTTTGCTTAATTATAAAACGTGTGGATTTTCTTTAACTACTTGACACTTTTTTCTTTCACTCAGAAGACAAGTAAACAAACAAAATCCAACTTGAACTGTGCCCAAGCATGGCCAATTTCTCAACAAAGTGAGAATGAAAGATTTACAGTGCAATTTCTCTAGTGCAGCTATGACATTGCTTTAACATTGCATTGCTGTAATCTTCAAATATAGTAAATGCAATATATGGGTTTATAGGGATTTGTGTGAAGTTTAAAATTCAAAAGATGGTTGTTTTTGATGTTTCTCTGTGCTATCTCTGAAAAACCAAAAAGCACAGGGATGAATTTAACAGACCTCATCAATAGCAACGGAGATGTTTGACCAATGAAAATGCTGATCTTTTATTAATCTGCTCTTTCAAACATCCGGAAACCCTCTCGGTTTCTTACAATTATGAAAATATTTCAGCATTACAAAACAAACAAACAAAACCCCATAATAAATGCAGACGTGTAACCAAGATTCTATGAAAGCAAAGCTCTCAGCGCCCAAGTATTTCCTTACTTGGTTTAAATCCTCAAAACTGTCGATGTTTATCCCGGAGAAACCGGGGTAGGAAACCGGCCGTCGGCGCGTTACCGTCATTGCCAGTGTTGACCAGTGCATCTGCAGCCAGCCTGAGTAGCACCGCAACTTCCAGCG
>WBMV01003457.1:118995-213057 GCA_013396655.1 Campylorhamphus procurvoides
CCCCGAAATTGATAAACACTGATTTGCCTGATTTGGTTAATTTAAAACTATTTTCCAGATATCTCTAATGCCAAAGATTTTTCTTTTAAGAAGCCTACCCATGCTCTAATTGCATTGTGTGCAATGCCTCCCACATAGTGACTTATTTAACATTCTTTTAAAATGTTTAGACGAGTGTATTTATATATATCTGTCTAATGACATGGCCTTGTTTGAGAAAATTTTGCAGGATTTCAGGCTTTTTGATAGTATTTGCCATTATGCTGCCTTTTTTTTTTTCCCCTCCTTTGGTCTCCACTGCCTGAGATCTGTGTTACTGTAAAAATTAGGAAGAAGCATTTTGTTTCCCATAAAATATTTCTTCTTGGTTTGTAGAAATAGAAAGTTTGTATTTTTTTTTTCATAAACACAGAAACCAAAGCCATATATGAAGGACTTTTAACACATTTTACATTTCTCCAGCAATTATAGCTATTCTTAACATGGACTGCAGAGAGAAAACTGAAGCTCTCGAGTTTGTTGGATAACTTAATTACATCAGTTTGTTTATATTTGTTCCTTAAATATTTCTGCTTTAACCCTGAGAATTATATACTGACTGTAAATATGGGTTGCCTGTATTGGGCTAGTCGTCAGACTTTTCTTGACGGGTGCTAACCTCACAATAGCATTTTGACCCCTTCTATATAATTACTTCAGCAGTCTGTGTATTCCTTCCTCCCTATAGTTTCAATAATGACAATAAATAATTTAGTGGAGTTGAATGAAAGTCTGCATAGTATAACTGAGTTTGTTCTTTATGAATGACTTTTAAAAGATCCAATAAAAATGATTAAGCATAATATAGTCAAATGCAGGCATACAAGATAAGGATAAATAGATAACTGAATTTAAGCTATATATTGTAAACAGTTTGCAAAAGGAGATTTACATTCCTTCTATATATATATATATATTAAAAGCTGGTGTTTTCTATTTCTTTCAGTAGGAAAAGAAAGGGGAAAAGTGTGAGGGAAGGACTAGCAAATAATTTAGCCACATGCCTGCCCCATAAGTTTATTAAGTAAATATGTATAGAGAAGAATACTTGTGAGATGGCTGTTACCTTACTTTCAGAAGACTTGAAATCGTTTTCTAATGTTAGAGTTAGCCCTTTATGTCATAATTTTATAAGAAGTTAGGAACTGTGTGTCTCACTGCACATGATGTTGTTAGACTGTTGATCTCCTGGCAAAAAGATTAATTTCCCATTGGAGCCTAATGAGCTACATGGGCTGGCTGTTTGTAACTCAGCTGTGTGGTCAAATTCCTAAGTTAAATGCTTGGACATTTTAATTTCATTATTTCTTGTGCAGAAGGATAATTTCCTGTAGTCCCAAAGAACATTCAAATAAGCCAGCAGTTTGCCTAGCTTGATCAGATTAGCTGATAACACATATCTCCTGAGACAATTTGACAGTACAAGTTCATACACCAAGCATCTCTTTTGTATGCAAGACAATTGATTTAAGAAGAATGACATGTAAAATTAATTAAAGTTCTGACTTAATTTATTAATGCATGCTCTTTCCCTTTCTGCATGTTTCATAATATTTACTGCTTATTATTTTTCCAGAGGCAATTCTTAACAGAAAATTGACATAATCTTCACTTCATACAAAATCATGTAATTAGCACATCTTTTTCTGTGTTCATTTTTCTTTTATTCACTTGGAATTGCTGATGTTATCTGTTATGTTACACTCCTGACCTGTTAAAACAAGTTATTTTTATAATTTTAGTTGTACTGCATGGCTGTAGTGTGTAGGACTTTCATTACATCCAGCTGAAACTTATTACCAGAACCAAGTCCTCCCTCAGTCACAATCATAAATATGAGATTGTGTGTTGCAACTGAGAGCTTTTCACACTGTTAATTTCATTTTAGTTCCTGTGCTGAACTTAGATTTTCTTCTAAGTAGCCCTGTTGTAATTCTTAAATATTTTTACACTCATTGTCGAGTTGAGGCAGTTTGGTAGTAGCACTACATTACTGCTGTATAAATGCTGTTAAGAAACAATGAATGCTTGTTCTGAGATGAGTGGGAAAGAGCTGTTTAAATGTCTATTTTCATGAATATGTTTCCTTCAGGAAGTGAAGAATGGGTGATACAGGGTGCCATTTTTCCACACTTAGGCTTTTGTGTGGAAATACAGGTCGGTCTGTGGCTAATCCGTTCTCCTATGTCCAATCTGTCCTTCAGTGTTTCTAAAAGATGAATAGAGCTGTGAACCCAGAAAAGAGTATTGTGATATATAATTGCAGTCCCATGCCTGTCTGATCTTCCTGCAAAGCAGTTTACCGTACTCTAGTCAGCTGTAGTCAGTATGAAGGGGTGTTAAAAATTGCAATATCTAAAGCTTTTTGCATATGCCATTGAAAACTGAAAGTGGCTGATTGCATTCACTACCTTGTCTGATTTTAAATAATTTATTATCTGTTATTGTTTAATATATTTATTCAAAGAGAACTGAGAAACATCTGAGTTGATGTTACACCCATCCGATGTGGGAACTGCATTGCCCCAAACAAGTATCTCTTTCACCTAGAAGAACATTTTAAGCATTCAGACACAACAGTGATGGGGAAGGGTAAAGGATACAGTTTCTAAATGTCTTTGAGTCTCATGGAAAGTAGGGCACTTAGGGAGTAACTTCAGAAGGTTATGTTTATAAGGCAGCCAGGGTGTGTTACAGTCCTGGATAAATTTTTTGTTTATCCTCTGATTTCTTGTTAGGAGATGGTAATGTCTTATTTATCAAAGGTGATTTGATATTTTGAATGGTTTATGAGATTAGGATAGTGTGAGCCTTTTTTGAAGAGGGACTACACAGAAACATGGATTCAATCTCAAGAATCCTATTAAAAGGATAGAGCATTGGAGTATTCAGATCTCAGAACCATATTCTTAATCTGTTGGCTAGATGTTCAGTAGTAAGCTCTGAAACACAGGGTGATTTTCTCTTGGTACACTGTAGTAGTTACGTAGAGACCAGAGAATTCCAGTATTTCTGTTATAACCAGTTGATTATAGCTGTAAACTAGAATTATAGTATCATTTCTGCAGATTTAGTATATACTTTTGTATATACAAATATAGTATGTTTGGCCCTTTTTTCATAATTATCTTTTTTTTTTCTTTAAGCAAAAGTTAACAATTATTGGCTACACTTGTCAGTACTTCTGTGTCAATCACATTTAGGGAAATTTGTGTCACAGTAGCAAAAAATACTACAGCACTTTCTTTAAAGGAGTGTGTTATTACACATAACTTGGTTAAGTTTTATACTTAATATCTTTTTTCTGTCACTTTTTATGGATTTAAATATTTTAGCCTGCTCTAAAAGTATAGAAAAAGCTTTATGCATATTTTGATGTTTTTATCATGTACATTTTGACATTGGCAATAATATTGCACACATTCTATTTAGCTGTGTAACCCCAAATAACTCTGCTACACCTCTGGTAATGTTTGAAAATGTCTACTGACAGTATACAGAAGATGATTTTTTTAAAGACCTTTCTGTTCAAATAACCTGATAGGTTGAGGAAATTTATAAAACTAATGTTTACTGCAGGGTAGAACATTTTGAGGAAAGGAGTTATCTTCTAAAATATTTTGAGTCTTTGGCCCTGAAAATTTTCCTGGAAAGAATTTGAATGTGACTTAGTATGACAGATAGTGTTGGCAGCCTTTCATTTCTTTAATTTTATCTTCTAAACAATTAAAAAATTCTTGAAACAATTAAACATATTTAGAAAGATAATTGCTTTTCAGAAAGTAGGAAAAAAAAAAGTGATTTGGTTTATGTTAGAGTTGTTTTTTTCAGTTTACCCTTTTATGCTTTTCCTGTGTCTCAAAACAGTAAGATACCTTGCCTACCAGATGTGCTGCATATGTTACCTATATGTATAGTAAAACTGAGTTGAGGACAGTGTGTCCCAGCTTCAAATTTCCCTGCTTCTGAAGGGTTTGTTACTTTTAATGCAGTGTAGTATAATTTTTTCTCCTGTCTGTCTTCCATACTTTTTTTTGGGGGTGGGGTGGGGGGGGTGTTGTGGAGAGGCAGATATGAATGAGATTATCAGTGCAGCACATCAGGATAGAGAGAGGCACAGATTGCAGAAATGGAAGGTTTCCTCTTCCTTTCCAGGAAGCAGAGTTGGCAGTTAAAAAAGCCCTAAGTTTGAGTAAATGTTACACAGGAAAGAAAATGTGAAAGATAACCAATTTGTGAGTATTTCTTTGCATTTTTTTAAATAGTTTTATGGCAACTAAATAGAATTAAGAAGACCCAGTTCAGTGGATGTCTGATAGTATGACTTTGGGACAGCAGAAAAATGAGAAAAGTTCTTGCTTTGAGATAAAGTAGCATTGTATTTGAAATGTTTTGATGCTTTCAGTTAATTGGTAAGGGGTTTTTTGTTTGTTTTTGTTTGCTTGTTTTTTCAATAGGTTTAGAGAGATGTAGTGGTGAAAGGAAGCAATGGGACAAATTTCTCAATCATTTTCTTTTCAGGGAGGCAGAAAAGATGTTCTATATCTGGCATCTGTTCCGGGATATACCAAGAGGGGGAGTCTGGCAGTTTTTCTACCCATAGAAGGCAGCTTTGAAATAGTCTGATTTTTGGTGTTTAGTGTGAAAGACAGGTATGTCTTCATGGGGAGCTGCACCATGGATGGTATAAACCTCCTACTTTTCCCAACTGAGCAACTTAAAAAAAGCCATTGGTAACAGAGTTTCAGTAGCCTTTTTATGATTACATATTTTCATGCCCCAAGAGTACAAGTGATGAATTATCAACCTTTCTCAGCATTTATCAGGAATACCTGTGCTTAAAGGCAGTATGATAGACTGATGTGAGTCACATCATGCAAAAGTGCATGCTTTTTAGATCTGTTGTTTAATATTTATTTTTCTTGTTTCTAGCAGGCATACATTGTATCAAATATTAAACTGGAAAAATAAGACACACACAACTGAGATTTTTTGAAACTGAGCTAAAAAAGCCACATTGGGGGGAAAAACCTAACATGTATTTAGAAGTAAAGAGTTCAACATAGTATTGCTAAGAAAAGCTCTACATTTTTTGACGAGTCAAAATATAGATAAAATTATTCACTTTGCATATATATTTAAAAATAAATTATAATCATATGAAGAAGGGATGAAAGACAATTGTACTAGTGATAACAATAATATTTGTTTTCTGGTATTATTTAGATATCCCTGTTGGAATATAGCTGGAATTGGTGGCTCAGCTGAATATGACTGGCCAACTGAGGAACCTATTCCATCCAGTATCTGAATCTTAACAAAAGTTTCCTTTTCTTGGAAATTATATCCTCTTGGTAGTTATAACCCATAGTGATGGTAGGTTCTGTTTAATAACAACATCCAATTATTTGCCTAAATGTGCTTTCTATGCCTGTTCCAGAAGTGCAACGCAACATAATGAATCTGCCTGTTCATTATATTTTATTTTTGGCACCCCATTGGTTCACAAGTATATGCTACTCAGAACAATAGATCTTCCTACTAATTGTTGTTAGTCTTGTGAAAAGCAATGAGTGGCATGTTTGGAATATGTCCAAACAGCAAATTAACAGATAAATAACCGGAAAAAAATAATGTAATGTATCAATATCTACTGAAATATTTTCTTAGAGGAGATGTTGTACTAATGTGCATTCATGTGACTGATGCGTTATTTTTGACCATTTAGAAGGAAGTAGAAGATTGTATTAATTTGTCAGGTGAAAAATTGTACTTGTAATAGGCAATTATAGTCTGGATTTCAGCTTCTTTGGAATACCATAGCTTTGTGGCATGTTAGAAAGTCTAGATATTTAATTGCAGCCACACGTAAAGACGGATTAGGTAGATCCACAGGAGAAAAAAGGGAATAGCTAAACCTTTAGAAGATATGACCTAGAAAAGAGAACTAAAGACACTAGAGTTACTGAGTTTAGAGAAGAGCTTAGTAGGATGACAGGAGATTCCAGTGGGTAAAATTCTTCCTTATGAGTAACAAATCATCCTTTATTTAAGGTGGGAAGATCAGAAGAAGCAATGAGTTAAAATTGATTTGAGGGAAATTTAAGCTAGACATTGGGAAAGGTTGCTGTAAATTCGTGCTGTGCTTTAGGGAAGACTTGCCAATGGCAAGAACAGTTAAGCATTGAAATATATTTTCTTGTGAAGCTGTGGAATGGGAGAGAGTTAACTTCCAGGTTAAAATATTATCTCTTGGAAACAGTGTCATTAAGTTGAAGCAGACAGGTGGATTAGGTGACTTCCTGAAGTCCTTGCAAGTCCTATCCTCCAAAATGAGCACGTACCTGAATCTTAGAAAGGTGAAAGATATTTAAACATCTCGCTTTAGGACAGTTTGCTGTTGACTGCTGAAGTGAGAAGACTCAGGAGAAGCTATCCTAGGATCTGGAAGTATTCAGAGACTAAAAAACCTCAAGAAAACAACTGGTGTTTTAAGTATTTAGTTAACTAAATCAGACCTTTATGTGTTGCAGATGTAATTTAAAACAAACAAAAGGAACAAAAAAAATTTCATTATTAATATAAATAAGATCATTATTTTAAGTGCTCTTTGTTTCAAGCTCTTTAGGACTTGAAGGAGTCCTGAAGTGGGACCTTGCTGTATTCGCTTTTCTTCATGCACAAAGAGCAGTGAAATAGGAATATTAGTATCATTCACTTTCTGTTTTTTCTTATAGAAGAGGATTTGGGATTCTTATGGATGAGGATTGTTGATTTCTGCCAGTCTGTTCTTGTTACCTCAGCACCCAGAGGGCTTATCTCCAGGTGGCCCTATGGCTACTCTGGCCTCTGGTACAGGAAGCACAGAACCAGCCCTATAACAGCATGAGCTGCAAATGGCTTCACAAGGATTCTCTCTTAACCTCTGTCTGCTTGGTGCTATGGGTGATTAAAAGCTTTGTTTTCATAGCAGTCTATCATGGTGTGTACCTCAATGTGATACCGTCTAATTTTTGTGACATCCCTATGGTTCTAAATCCAGTAAAAAAAGAAAAATTAGCAAGTTATGCTGACAGAAAGGCTTGTGAGTCAAGATAAGAACAGGGAGAGATCATTCACTGATTACCATCACAGACAATACAGACTTGATTCAGGGAAGAATTAATTTCATTTGCTGCCAGTGAAAATCAAAGTAGGGTCACAAGAAACAAACCCAAATCTTAAAACACCTTCACTTCATGACTCCCTTCTTCCCAGGCTTTACTTTGCTCCCAGTTTCTCAACCTCCTACCCTGAGTGGTGCAGGGGGACAGTGAATGGGAGTTGCAGTCAATTTATCACACATTCTCCACCCAAAGTTTGGAAGCATGGAGGCCAGGCACTCCATTCTAAGTTTCATGAGCTCATTGTGCATTGCTGGGAACAAGGTGAACTACCATCAGATTTCCGTGATGCAGTCATCATCACCCTGTACAAGAAGAAAGGAGAAAAATCAGACTGCTCAAATTACCGAACTACCTGCGACTCCTCAAGTGCTTCCATCAGTGCTGCCTCCACACGATCCTAAATATCCACTGGTCTGACCACGTGACTAATGTGTTTGTCCTTAAACAGGCAGAGATCACCAGTATTGAGGCCGTGCTGCTGAAAACGCAGCTGTGCTGGGCAGGGCATGTCTCCAGGATGGGGGATCACTGCCTCCCTAAGATTGTGCTCTGTAGGGAACTCGCCACCGGCTGCCACGTGAGAGGAACCTTGAAGAGGCGATACAAGGACTCCCTGAAACAATACCTCAACCTTGGCCATATTGACCCCTATCAATGGTCCGCTCTGGCCTCCAATCAGGAGAAATGGAGACGCACCATCCATAACGCTGCTGCTTCCTTTGAGAACACACGCAGAATCAGTCTGGAGGAGAAAAGGCAATGCAGGAAGAACCGTCCCTCGCCAGTAGCGCCCTTGGAGACTTTCCACTGTGCCTTTTGCAGTCGGACTTGCCTATCTTGCATTGGCCTTTTTAGCCATCAGCACACTTGCAGCAAGCATGGGTAGAGCCCTTGCAACTCTTTGTTCGCAAAGCCCAGCCATGATGATCACACGTTCTCTGGTGCTCCTTCCTCTTCATACTCTTCCATGTTGTCCCTCCCATCGGAGTTGTCCTCCACAAACTTTTTTAATGTGCATCTTTCTATGGACTGAAGTTCTTCCTGAACTGCTCCAGCGTGAGTTCTGTCCATGGGGTCAGTTCTTCAGGAACGGACTGCATCACCATGGACTCTTCTCTCCACGGGCCCACAGGACCCGCCAGGAGCCCAATTCATTGCAGGCTTCCCATGATGTCACATGCCTTTGGGCATCTATCTACTCCAGTGTGGGATGCTCCGTAGGCTGCAAGTGCACCTGTACTCCACTGTGGATCCCCATGGACAGCACAGGTTCAGCCTATCATCTTCCCCATGGTATTCACAGGAATCTCTGCTCTGCCATCTGGACCACTTTCTCCCCCTCTTCTTCACTGATCTTGGTGGCTGCAGAGCTGTTTCTCTTACATATTCTCACTCCTCTTCTTTGAATGCTGCTAGTTTTGCATAGGTTTTTTTCTTCTTTCTTAAATATGTTGTTGCAGAGATGCTACTACCATTGCTGATAGACACTTCTTTAGCAAGCAGTTGATCCATCTTGGAACCAGTTGGCATTGGCTTCATTGGACACAGAGAAAGCAGCTTCCAGCAGCTTCTCACAGAAGACACCCCTATAACCCTCCATTTCTCCCCAAACCTTGCCATGCCAACCAAATATATTCATAGTCCACAACTTGTGCTTGAAGCAGGTTCTACGTGAAATTTTTTTCTTGTCTGTAGAACAGTTACGCATGACAAAGTTGTTCTACTTGGAAGTCTAGAAGACCTGGATACTAGTTATTGTTTTGTTGAACAGCACTAACGTTTCTTAAAAGACAGTAAACAAAGTTTTTAGAAGTGAGTGTATTTCAGTTAAAATTTCTTTACACAAGTTTTTCAGAAAACACTTGCATTTTACATGTTTCTGCGGTGACTGCTAGCTAGTCCTAACGAAGTGATGTTGTGCAATATCTTTTGGAATCTGCTACTCTTTTATTGTACTAAATTGCATAGTTTTCTGCATAATTCTTTCAATACAAATTTATGGCTTTAAGGAAGAAGAAAAACCAAACCACTGCTCCATTATTCAGAGTTATACACATTTTGGAGATGTGCATTGTGAATTTGGGAATAGATTTAGCCTCCAGACAATCAAACAGTTGTTTGAAATGGTCACTGCTTGAGTATCAACTTGCTTACAGCGATGAACTAATTGAGATTAAACTAAAATAGTTGTGAGATGCTCTTTATTCCTGTGCATCGGCAGTTCCCACTATCTGCTAATACTTTAAAAGTATTATTTAGTCATTAGAAAAAAAAAAGGGTGTGCTTTTTTCTTCTTTTGTTCTAGATTTTGCCTTTATTTTTCTAAATACATGCTGGTAGATGAGATAAAGACTCTTCAACCTCATTTATTGTGAGAAGATCTTGTAACTGTTTTAAGCATTTTTGTATACTCAGCTATAAAACTGTATAGGTTGTACCAGATGCTGCCTTATCTTATTTTATAGAATTATAATGGATGCTGATGAGTTTTAGAGGCAAGCCTTTAAAGATAAAAATCACTTTACTGTGTGTTATTTTCTTTGGTAGTATATAGTAACATCTCCATTTTGTTGAATCTTTTCACCATTCTATTGTTTTGATTAACATTTTAGTTAAACTTTTTGTATTTTAATATTCTAAGAAGTTCTATGTCTTCTCTAAAGATTATTAAAACATCAAATATGTATTTTACCTGTTATTTAGCTAATTGTGACATGATTTTCAAGTGGGCTGAAGACCTGAGAATTCACATTGCCTCAAGTTAGAGATTGTATGATAAGACAGATGGGTTGAGCATTTTCTTGGCTATGTCCAGTTATTAATTTCATGCCAAGGATCAACAAGTTTAATGTAAATACTGTTTAATTCATAACCAGACAAATATCCATTTGTTGTTATATATAGACATTACTTGTAGTGTTAAGTATTTGTAAAAAAGGCATTGTAAGTTTGGTATATATATTATCAGCATTTTTTTTCCTTTTTGTTGAACTTTTCATAAGCCCAAAAGCATTTTGCAAGCCACACATGGCTTTTCACTTTTAAATAAACTGTCTCTGGTAACAGTCTTAAGAAAAAGTAATATGTACGGTAAGAATTTTTAAGGAAGCAATATGATTAGAGAAAATGAGTTCACTATTTGTTAAGAATCAATTCTTGTCTCCATTGAAATGGATGGTGAACTTCACGCTGTTTTCACTGATGCTCCTGTGTTAGCTGTGCTGGGCAGCATTGAGGCTCTGCTTCAGAATAATTTTGCCTTGATTTATTGACTTGGGAAAGTGTTCTTTCCTATCCTTAAGATATGCGAGGTGAATGACTTTGAAAAATAATTCATACTGAAACTTTGTTCAAATGAACTGATTAAAGCATGTGTTTCACTGGGCAGGTTTTGCTTCACAACAGAATTTCTTCTCCCATACTTGGGCAGTCCAGCTCCTGGTGACATTGTCTTCTACTGGTAAAATGGGGTTATTTTCCTTGTTCCATAGATGCTAAAAATTATGTATGTTCTGTAACTGCATACTCCAGTGTAGTGATTTATTAGTGTTAGTAGTATGTGTTTCTGCTTAATTAGGTACTTAGGCCTTACCTAGAGCCAGAGCCATACCCTTGCAGTCACTTAAATCTAGAGATGCTTGCTGCTCACAGAAGAAGTGCAAGAAAAAGATTTTTGAATTATACATGAGCAAGTAGTTAAAATAAGAAAAGTTATGAAATATCATTTCTCTTCAGTGTCTCTTCACAGGCTTAATGCTTTTCTTCAGCTAGAATTGCCAAATTTCTTCAGTGACCCTTTTCCACTTCCAACGCCCTCTTTCTGCTTTGTTTTGCATGCTCTCCCAAGAAAATGCAGCTTCATTCTACGCACATATGGGCACATGGGGAAAAAAAGAGATGGTCAAAGGATCTGTTATCATTCTGAACATTGGGCTCTTCCCTAGTTTTCAGGCTGTCTTAAAAATAAAAACCATATTAGCTTTGCCTGTGTGCTTGTATAATTATATGTATAGCCTTGACTGTCCCTCTACTTACTATAAAATTCCTCCAGTCTGATTTTTAGGTTAGAATATGGCTGGCTGTGTGATCCAGTTCACTGGGCATTAGGGTGTTGTGTATTAGCTAATGAATTACCAGTATTCTGATTTAGTTTTGTTACAGTACAGTCTGAAAATTTGCTTTTTTGATACTGACATAGAACTAAGATGAACAAGGACTTTGTGCTGTTTTTACAATTACTTCCTCTTTCCTACATGGGAATTTCTTACTGGATGACATGGTTGCAAACTTCCACACAACTGGTCCCTTGGGAAGACAGTACAGATCATGGAATCATAGAGTGGTTTGTGTTGGAAGGGACCTTAAAGTCCATCTAGTTCTAACCCCCTTTCCACTATACCAGGTTACTTAGATGCCCATGCTGGGGAGACCAAGTCTATATGTAATTAAGCTCTTATATTTTCACGTACATTTTATTGTATTGTCATATTTTTAAGTTTTCTTCACTTTTGTGACCTCTATTATAGTGTGAGGCAAAATGCTTTAAATTTATAGTATTTTTCAATATTAAAACTAGTTCATGGGAATTATGTAAGTTTAGCAATTTGTAATATTGTGTAAAATTAATTGAAAGTCTCTGTTTGTTACAGATATATTAATGAGTAGTTGAAAATAGTTCTCAGTTCACAAAATGAGATTTGCAAGCCTCCTTTTTTTAGCAGATGAGATAGGAGTGAAATTAAAAGGAGTAGCTTTTCTCTCAGATTCATTCTAATGCTATGACTCGACCACAATGATGATGATGTTAGATCTGTCTGTAGAATGGTGTAATTCCTGTTCACTGTATCAGGAACTGCAGACACCTTTGCTTCTTTGGGCAGGCAGGTTCTTGAATTCCGTAAATTTGTCCAGTACTAGAGTGACATATCAAAACAAAATTTTCTTCATAAGAAAATGGAACAATCATAGTTTTTTTTCTTAAAGACAACAAATTTTTTTGTTGTCTTTAAGAAAAAAAAACAAACAACCCCACAGTAAAATTTCAATGGAATTAGCATTAGTAAAAAGAGCAAGAAAAGAACGGAAATGTCCAGCATAGTTTAATTTTCTAATAGTTTATAATTGTAAAAGCCAAACAGAGAAACCTTTGCCATAGAGCTACTCATTTGTTTGATGGCTTTTGTCTGCACTTATTTACATTACAGTTTAAAAGTCAAGGTTAAGGAAAGATGTGCTTTAAGCCTGACTTCTCACTGTAGCTTCATCTTTCAAGATAAAGTGTAGCTATTTAAAGTGAAAAAGAGCTATTCTGAATCCATATATGAGAAAAGATTATGTAGAAACACAAAGGAAATACAGTTTGTAATGAAGCCTCAATGTTAATTTACATTTTGAAAACCAAAAAAGTTTCTATAGTAACATGTAGGTTGCAAGAATTTTCTAGATCTGATGTATTAGACTGAGGAAACTCTTAACTTGTATGACATGTTTCTCAAGTTTTGTGAACAAGAAAGCATAAGTCTGTGCATTTGTGGGGTTGGCCTCAAATAGTTTATATTTTTGCCAAACATGATAAAATATATAGGCATTGGTAAATTATGCATACTGAGTCTTTTCCAATCAACTTCCTAATTATTTTGTTCCTAAGATAAGTGTTGTTTCTTTTTTTTTCCTAAAAAATCTAAAATACATAGGTGTGTTTCAATAAAAAGAATTTGTTATAGCTCTGTTGCTATTCAGCAGCTGTGCATTTAATATTGATGATTTTTAAATATGTGGTGCAGTAAATTCTCTTCCCATAAATTTCTTTTTAATTCTGTTTTATTCACCAAGGTTTTTTTGTTTTTTTGTTCCAAGAATAAAGTTACCAATAGTGTTTTCTGTATGAAACAGAGCTTTGTTGAAGAGACCAAAATGTAGAGTTTAATAGTGAGATCCATTTTTGCTATTTTAAAATGCCAGTTTTAGTACTGTGCACTATGAGTATTGCAAACTCTATTTTGAGTTCGGCAGGCTGCTCTGTTAGCTTTCTACCTGTACATGCCAACTGATAGTTGCATGAAACAATTTACACAGTTAGTTAATTTACTGCATGTCTCAAGTCTCAGCAAACAGCCAGTTTTTATTTTCAGTGCTACTTATGTCTCTTATACTGATTAAGAATTATGTAAGAAATAATCTTTGCACCCAGTCATCTAATGCTTTCTAAATACCGCTGTGTTGGATCTAGCTCCTGGCCAGTGATCTTTTGACTCATGGGAGGTCTGAAGCATTTAACTTTCTAAGGTGAAGTTTTTGCTGATGTCTGATTCAGTTGAGTGTTATAGCTTGGATAATTCTTTCATCATGGTATGTTAGGTTTAAAAATAGATTTCATTTTTACATATGTTAAATGTAATAGCAGCAAGTACTTATGACTAGATAGCATTAAGGTATACCACCATTACCATTTTTCAGTTGCAGTTCTATTGCAAAGTTTCCTTTTTCATTATAAATTATTAGTATCCTTTTTTTTCTTTTAAGTAGCATTTATTCTTTCCTATAGAGTTGTAAAAAAATAAGATGAAAGCACACCGATCTGGCCTTTGCTCTGCTTTCAGTCCTCTCATGATGGGGATTCTACAGCTTTCCCAGATTTTCATGCTGCACTCATCTGTTATGTCTGCATTTACTCTGTGTGGTTGCTGTGGTATCAATCATTTTGTCATGTGGGGAGGCTGGAGCAGAAAGCGCACACACACATACAGAGCTCTTTGAAATCCTAACATACTTAACCCAATTAAATCATAAAGATAGTACTGTATTTATGATTACTGGATTGCAGTTGCAGAATGTGATGAACAGCAAATCTAAAAGCAGTGTTCAGTCCCTGCCGAAGAGGGCACCCACAATCAGTGGTGAGGTATCGCATTCCTAAGTGAGGAGGCAGTGCTGGGACAATCCTTTTATTATTCCTTGGCCTCTGCCCTTGAGGGAGCTGCAGCCATTTTTCTATGTCAAATTTTTGCCTTCTTTTTGTTTGCACCTCATACAAGAATGTTCTATACAAGTGAAATGCATGTTCCTTGATTTTTCTTGTTGTGCTGGTTCTACAGAACTCCCAAAGTTACATTCCTTCAGTAACCAGTAACTGACCATGACTTATGTTTATACCGCTGCCTCTGCCATCATCCTGATATTACAGCCTGGGAGACTCCTACTTCACATGACGCAGCATCAAAATGTCTTGTACTGCCCTGAGTGCTCTTTCTCTGCTTTTCGAAAATATCCTAGGTCAAGAGACCACTAGTGTTTCTAGAGTTTGCCAAGAATTGCTATTTAATGATATTTCGGAGTTTTTAAATACAGAGTCCATGCATGTTGCTGTTTAGGAGTAGCATCCATAAAGCTCTTGACCACCTACTGTGGTTGTCTAAGACTTGCAATAGGTCCGTCTTGAGAGCAGAGTTCATAACAATGCATTTGATATTGTGGCCAATGTCTTTCTTGTGTTGCCTTGCTTCACATGCAAAGGTAAATGTCTAAGAGAGAATTTTATAGACTTTTGTCCCTCTTTTAAAAATACACGAGTTCGTCTTCATTTGAGGTAAAGAAGGTATTCAAAGCAGCACATCTTGCTCTGCAGTAGTATAATTTCTGACAGTTTTGAAGGAGGTCACTAGCAAATCTCTGCCCAATGGGATAATAAAAAGTCATGTTTTAAATCCAGTTTTATGTAAACATTTAGTTCTTGGGAGTATTTAGGACATGCAGTTGCTACTGTTGACAATCTGGAATATTTTTGAAAATCCTCCATCTCTAATTGCTCCTTTGTGAAATCTGACTTTGTGTTTCTGTTTTCCAAAGTCTTGGCAAATTATTTCCTGGCAGATTATGTCCTTATGACAGAGATAGTAAGTAAATTTTCTGTTAGAGGGGAAATTCTATGAGGAAATATTACTTTCATGTGCTTAACTAACATCCATCTCCTGTGGTTTTGAATGTTAGGGTGCTGCGAGGCCAGCAGCTTCCTGGAATTGAGGTGCAGGGGGCATTGGGGCTCCCCAGGAGACCTGGCCAGGCATTGCCTGGCAGCCAGGGCCTGTCCTGCCCCAGCCAGGACCCAGGAAACTGGGGCCACAGAGACAGTCCCAGGCACCAGTCATCTCCCTGGGAACAGGGACAGGCCAGACAGGGCCCCTGGCAGGGCTGGGTTGTGGGAGGCTGGAGACCAGCCCTGCTGTGACAACTCTGGGATGGGGTCTGATGGCTTTGGGGGCTGGAATGAGTTCCTGGGCTGCAGGCAGGGTGTGCCGAGCAGGGACATTGGTATCTTCAGGGCCCTGATGTTGTATCTGCTTGTATAGCTGATCCAGTAAGAAAGTCATTTAAGCATGCTGTAAATGCAGGAGGAGAACATCAGCATTTATCAACACACTGCATTTTGCATTTTTGCATATTATGTGCCAGACATAGACTTGTCTTCTAAAGACCATGCACGTTACTTTATGGATGTGGTAATGGGCCCTGAAGAAGCTTGATCTGGACTGGCAGCTGAACAGAACTTGAGTCCTGTGCTTGGGGTGATTGATATATTGCTGTGTGATGTCTGTACTTCAAGGAAGTAGGATCTGTCCTTCTGAAAGTGTCACTTCTTCAGGAGAATAGAAAAGGGTACAGGAGAGGAGAGGTAATTGAACTGTATTGGACTTTGTTTAAATCATCACTGGTGTTATCTGTTAGGTAGGTCTTTCTTTTCTAAACTCTGTACAATGAAAGGTTTTCTGTTTTAATAGTCTTAGAACGGCACTAAATTGTCTTCCATGGATCTGACTTTATGAAGTACCTTGGGATGCAGCATCTACTGCAGGAGACTTTTATACTGGTACTTTTATCTCCTTTCCATTTTCTTTTGTTCAGCTGATACTTCAGACATTGAATAGCATTTAATATGGGGCAGCATAGTTCATCTACAGCAATGCACTGTTGCCATGACACAAGGTTTAGGAGTCATTGTAGTATCACATAGAAGTGATAGAACGCATAAAAGTAGTGAAAACATGTAGTTTTACATTGCAATCTTGAATTGTAAAAATTAAGAGCAGACTGTGCATGATTAAATTGTTTTTTCGTCTCTCCATAATACTTATTGTGATGTTACAAATATGACCTGCATTCCCTCAAGTAAGGTAAGACTTGACTGTATTTGTGATGGTGTTAGAGTAACTCGTATTTCAGATGTCATGCTTAAATCATATGTAAACACACTGATTCATTTAAACTGCAGTAATACAAAGTGGCCTTTGTATTCCTGTATGCAAAAGACAGGCTGCAATGTCAATGAGACCCACATTGTCCTTCTGCGGGATAATTGCCATAGCTTGCAATTATGATTTCTCAAAGGACATTTGATAGTGCTATGCTGTGCAGGTAAATCAGTAACCAGAACTCTTGGAAGCTCATTCAGCTTGAACAGTGTGTACTCTTTAAATTTTGTAAGTATCTCAGACGATATCTCTGTGCAAGGAATGTGCAATGTACAGTGTAGGTTTGGTGGTGAAACCATCATCCCTCTCTACGAAGGCTTTACTTTGTATATCAGTTGTATCACAGTCCCAGCCGCCCTGGAAGTTTATGTAGAGTGTTGAGGCTTGACAGGCTTAAATGCATATTTGTGGATAGTGCTTTGACCAAATTTCAGTTTAGCTGCAAGAGCCTGAAGCAGTGAGGACGTGCTCTACTTGTAAGAGAGCTTGCTTACATGTTTATTTGCATCTCAGTATATGGAGCATGCTTTTGATTTTCAGTTGTATATAATGACTGCAGTTTGGATTTTGAGTGAATACAGGAAATGTTTTGACTGCATAAATGGTGTACTTATTGGATCTTTAGCTCAAGCAAGTGATGAAAGCTTTACTTATATTTGGGACCCATCCTTTTCACATTCTGCACAGGCAAAAACATTCTTATTTATATATCCTTAATCCTCAGTATCATGAAAATTGAGTTAACCTGTTTTAAAGTGCGTGTTTGTGTTCTGTGAATATAAAGGTGAAAAATATTTCATAAATGTAGTAGTCAAGGGAATTGAATATTATGACTAAATGCTTATTAGTATATGTCATTAGTTTTAAGGAACTTCGCTTTTCAAAGGTTTTTTAACAAGAAGTGGAAGATGGAGAATAATTATATACCTGCCAGCTAGTCAAAGACAATTGCTGCCTATCAGTTAGTAATGGTAATTTCTGAACTTGCACACTGAACCATTTGTTGGCAAAAAGCTGCTTCAGCACTAACTGTAAGTGTAATGTTTCCTTATAAATGTGAAGTTAGTAGTCTTAAACACCGTAGGTCCCCATCTCTCTGTTGATCAGCTCTACAACTATTCCGTCGCTCAAGTCCTTTTACTCTATCTTTTTCCCTTTCACAACTTTTATTCACCTAATTAAATTTTTCAAGTTGAGCACCAGATCTGCATAGATCATAACAGTCAACCACATTATATTTGGTCTATAAACTGAGTTTGTTAGAGATTTTTTCACCCCTTACTCCTATCATGGGCTGTTTCAGATTTTCATCACTTTTATTACTGGAAATCAGGGGGTTTTTTTCAGCCTTAATTTATTTGCAGCATATATCCATTTGTGGAGCACTGGTGCTAATACTCAGCTACCTCTTTTTAATGATACCTCTCCCATTCCCATTTGTTAGGATAGCAGTTGTCCTTTTCATAGCCTCATAACAGTGATAGTGTAACATTAATCTGTCATCAGTTCATCGTTTTAGTCCTTTTTTCTCCTTTGTAATTTCCAACCAGTAAATTCACAAATTTTTCATACAAATTATTTTTTGTTCCTGCCTACTTGGCTTTCAGTTTCATTGTTCTCATCCCACTTCTGTTAAATCCATCATCAGAAAGGCATTCAGTTCTTTCTATGTTGTATTTTAAGCTTTTTCTGTATTAACAATGCCTCTAAAATTTGGGTCTCAGAATTCTTTTGAGCTTCTAATTAGATGTACAATAAAAAGAATTCAGTAACCACATTTGCAGTAACATTTTATTTTGCACATAAAAAAGCACTGGGGCAAAAAGCAAGATTTAAGTTCTGATACAGAACTAAACTGCCATTTAGAGGTCAGATTTTCAAATTAAAACTGGTGTCTACATCTCTGAAAACTTGATCAAATGTTGTATAAGCTTGTATGACTAGCTCATTCTTTTAGGACCTTTATCTTATAAAATAACATTCCAGGGTTTCATAATAAAATTAGGAAACCATGTTCTTTTTTTTTTTGGTACAGAACAGAACTCGTAGTGGTTAGTTTAGCTATGGCTATTAATATTGAATTAATTACCTCTAATTTTATACTCTGTATTTTTTTCTTCCTGTTTGTAGCTATAAAACCACTCAAAATGTGTAATAGTTTTCACTTGGTTTGGGAAAAGATATGAGCGGAAGAATTAGTGGAGTTATTTCTTCTCTGGCAGTTGCACAACAATATTTTCCTTTGGTTTTTTTGATACCTGCTGTTTCAGAAATGTAGTTTGGAATTGCTACGGCTTTTATGTCTACAAAGAAAAGCTTAGCGTGTTGTGATTTTTACTGTATATTTTCCAGTGTATTAGGGACACAGGCTTTCCAAGTTGGTTTTATATTTTTACTGCAAACAAATGATCAGGGTATAGGAGAAGAAGGAGAGAATAAACTTCAGAGTTTCTCATTTTTGTTATTTTTTTAAATTAAGAAGCTCTTCAAATTTAAGAGCCTGAAAAGACCCTACTGAATGAAGTGGTAACTGTTAAATATAAATTGTGACAGAAAAGCTTTGGATTTTGATAATCAAAGATCTGTCTTGATTTAAGACAAAACAAAAAAGCCCAAAGAAACCCAAAACATACTCCCACAACTTTTAGCAATTGAGTAGGTGAAATTAGATTCCCAAATACATATTATTTCCTACGGATGACTGTTTCACATTGCTTGCCTCTTTCATCTCTGAAGGAATATCTCAACTATTTTTTTTTTCAGACCGGCATAAGTGACTGCAAATACTAACATTTTACTGGCTTTGAACTGGAAGATTAGTGCAGTTATATGGTATGAAACTCTAGTTTCCTTTTTTTTTTTTTTAATAGGAAGCACTTGCCTGACTTAATTTCACTGAAAGGTTAACAGAAGTTCATGATTCTTTTAGGTGAACCATGACTCAGCTTTGAACCAAACTGCATATCAAGGACAGGTTTCTGATTTCATTCAACACCAGCATAAATTGAAAGGTCTGAGATCCTGAGATGTCTAATCCTGAAATTAACTACAGAATTTAGTGTATGAACTCACATGAGCTACACTAGGGAAAATAAAAGCATTGTTTTCCTGTAAGCTGTTTTACATCTCTGATTCTCATGCAGTATGTCCTTTATCCTGTGGACTGATCTCAAAATTCTGACCTGGTCCCGTGTGTCAGAGAGAGTGATGAAAGTGTTACCTCCTGCTGGCCCTTCTGTTGTATCATTTAGCCTCAGGAGGATTTTGGAGGCTTGTGCTTTATAAATGGCATCTTCTGTCTTCTTTTGAAAATTGTTAATACACTTTTAAAAGTAACAGACAACACATTTACAGCACTCTCTGAACTATAGACTTGATTTATTTAGAAGTACATATTTTACTGGAGAAGGCAGTGTACCCTAGCTGCCTATAATCTGACTAGAAATATACAGGGTTGTTTTTCTTTTTTTTTTATTATCACAAACTCAACAAGAATTGTGATTTTCTGAAAATGGGAGTATTTTGGCTGAGTTCTGTGACCTCTTTTCATCTGTAAATACATCAGGATTTATGTTGCCTCACAGTAATTGCTGATTAAGGGTTTCTATTCTAGGCTGTGATTTTTTACTGTAATGTATGTTTCTCAAATACTGCAGCAAAAGCTGTAGATACCTTTATGCCTTTCAAATGTGGGCTTTTTTCTGTTGAAACTTCTGAAGGGGAAAAAAAAAAGAAACTTATAGAATTTAAACCTACAAGTGTGATTTGTATATGCTATGACTTTTTCATTATTTACTAACTTGAGATGCTAGAAATCTTATCCTTGGAATCAAAATATTCTGCTCAATGGCTGCAACAGTAGCAATGCTTAGACAGCTAGTAATGAGTTCAGCTGACAAGATTCTGGCTTATGTTTCTTTAACACAAACATGGCTCATGGAAAATGGATACACAGACTAATTCTGGCACAAGTAGCAAGAGCTCTCACAGGAAGAAGTTGTGTGCAGGTTGGAGAGCTGTGCAACTGATCTAAACACTGCTCATCTGAGTCACCAAACAGGCTGCGTTAAAATTCCTCGAATGTAAATAAGATTTATCAGTTTCAGCAAGCAAACCTGCAGAATTTGATAAATGTCGACAAAAGACGTTTTAAAAGATAGCTCGAAAGCTTTCCTGGCCTGAAATTCAACCAGCTTTGAACTTATCTATATACTGTTTAATTAATGTCTTTGTGGAAGAACATTAAAATAATACTGTGCTCTAATCCTCTAAGAAGTAAGGCTGCCTCAGAACTGCAGCTGAACTACATGCTGCATAAATTAAAATTTGCAGTGCACAGTATCTTTCTGGAGCTTTATTAGGTGGTGTGACTATGCAAAAATAAAAAAGTATGAAAATGGACATTTCCAAAAAATCATTCCTGTTCTGCTATCTTCTTTTTTTTTTTTTTAACATTTATGTCCTTTTCCACTTGGAATTAGTGTACCTTCATCCAATTATTTCATTTATTAGTGTTAAGAAAAGCATGCTGCACAGTTTGTTGCACATATCTGTATTTTTTTTTTTAAATTCAACGTGCCTAATAGAGGAGAAAGCAGCCATTTATTTCAACATGTCATTATTTTTTTCAATTTACTCTGTTTCTTAGACAATAGAATAGGCCTTTCAATGTAGTGTAAACTAATTCCAGTCAGAAGAAAGTGATATTAACACAAATGACATGTTTTTAAATAAGAAATATTACCTAATACTCAGTATATTTAGTCTGCACAGGACTAGGCTTTGATATCGTCTGGAATATAACTGGCATATTAACACTGCTTGTCAAGCAGAAAGAGGGAAAGGCTCTCTTCAGAGATAGGGGTTAATTTAATCTAAACTGCCTGATGATCTTCAGTTTGGCAGCTCCATTTTGCCTGACAGAAGAACAGAGGTGAGCCATCACCTGTCCCCTGCCCATCCCTGCTTCATCATGGATGGGTTCAGGGGAGGCTGGCTCGCACTGCCACGCTGCCCCCGGTGAATTCAGCAGCCAGAGGGAAGGGCTGCTTCTGAGGGTCTTGGTGGGACCTGTGCTGCAGTGCCAATAGTCTGTAGCAAAACATCAGCAGGTGGAAAAAGTCCTTGTAAATTAGCTTCATTGCTATGAAGTCAATAGGATTAGAGAGTCGTCTCCCTGGAGAATTTCTTTTGTTTAATGGTAAAGAATGAAAAGTGACTCCAGGATATTAAACTGAGATTATCCTCCTTCTTCATTTAACTGTCATTGAAAAGCTGACTTCAGCCTTAGTGAAGCCAAGTATCCAGGGTCTTCCACACAGGGGACAGGGACCCTGATTACTGCTCTAGAGCACAGAGGTCCATTTCCATGGCCTTTGTGCTCCTCCTGCCAGGGATTGAGCCTGGCAAGGCAACTGCTAAGATGTAAGCAAAGAAACAAGCAATTGCCTGGAAAACCTGAAAGAATTGCTGGCAACTCAGGTTCTTCCACACTACATGGGAAGAATGATGCTTATGGGGAAGCATCTTTCTGTATGGAGATCTATTGAATAAGCTGAGAATGGTGCCTATTTACTCTTTATGTAATTAAAAAAAATATATTCACAGAGGCCAGTATCAGGCAAAATAAGACACTTTGATCTTACTTTTGCTACTTTGTGCTATTTTATTTTGCTGTTTTATGTTTGGAAAGTACGTACTAGTAGATACAGTTATGTGAATATAGTAGTAGGAAGACATGAGTCTTTGCATCTGTTTCTAAGAGTCCAGCTGTACACACATGGACAGTGTGATTCATATGCTGACCTTAATTCTTATTACAGTGCCCCTTGACGGTGTGCCAGCTGTGAACATGCACAACAAGTATAACATGTCTCATCCTTGTGTGTTGTCATGAAAATATGAAGCTTGTCAGCCTTCTCTTAGTTACTTTTGCCTTGTCAGATACTATAAACAAGGATATTCAATGTCATGAAGTATATGGAAGATACCAATACTTCCTGTCAGGAGGATGTTAATGTTGAATGGGAATACTAAGACTACACCTCATAGACAATTTCACTGTCTACAAATGAAATGATAGTTATCTATTCATTAGATGGAAATAACATTAGATGTGTTTGGAATAGAGTGTTGCCTGAGTTTTCACCTTCTTGTTTTACCATTGGTATTCAGTTTAAGAAATGAGGGAACCCTGTTGTTTCTAAATTGTTTAACAAAACAATTTCCAGTAAAAAAATCCAGATGAAGATGCTCACTAACCAAATTAAACCAGCATATAATCTTTTTGCACCTGTTTGATTTTAATGGAAGGTAAAGATGCAGGGTTTTAGATAAATGGCCCATTTGGAGAAGAGAGTTTTGTGATTTGGAATGGAATATTTTCTGAACTTCAAAAAAAAGGTATAAGTAATATCACAAATGACTGCAATTTTTTCATTACTAAAGAGCAGAAATTTTTGTCCAAAATGTAGTAATTTCTCATCCTTTCCTTCTCTTAGATAAACATTACAGGAAACATTCTCTGGTGGATATATGGGAATAACAACCCACTTTCTGAATGAGTTTGATGTAGGGACAGTGCCTTGTCCAGCTTTGAGCTTAAAATAGCCAGTATAATGCAGCAAAATGGTTAGTCTATCATTTGACATGGCTATGCATCTGTATAGGGAAGCTTCTTGTTTGGGCTGCGTATGCTGCCCTACAGCACTCCATAACTTTAGATCAAGGGCAGCCCTGCTTTGAGAGTGTATCTTCAGGGCCTCATGCAGTCCCATTCCAAAGTAAGAGCATGAAATTTGGTAAAAATACTGTTTTCAGTTTCTTGGAGAGATGGGTGCAGTTTATGTTGATTAAAAGTAGGGATTTATATCTGAGAAGGCAGCACAGTGGCATCCAGCGTGCTGTTATTTGTTTCATGAAGTACCATTTCTCATATATGGACATAGGCTTGTGAGGAAGATGAGGTAGTAAGAAAAGGTCCTCTGCTTCTCAGAGCTTTAGCAATGGTACTACTGAATTCTCAAGGTTGTGTCATCTCATGCAAAAATGACTTTGAAACCCTTCCTGTATTGCAAGGACATGCATCAATTCTTCAGTTCCTGCTTCTGTGCTTAGTTGAGCTATATCTGGTACCTAGAAACTGTGCTTGTGTTTAATTTTTGTGTTGCATTGACACTGAAAATATATCTCGAAAAATCCGTTTGGTCACGTGAGTAAGTGCTGAATTCCAGGCTTGTCACAGCTATCCTTCCCAGACATTATTTCACATGATCATGATGTTTTACATTAGTTATGGTCTGTGGATTGATAGGAACAGTGCTTCTGTCACCAAAGGCTCTGCCCTAAAAATAGCCAAACACATCACACTAAAAGGAAGACAAAGGCAAGGCATGGACAGGTCAGTTAAATTGTTATTATCATAGATATCTGAATAAAGAGAACAGAAAGAGCAAAGAAAAGGAAGCATCTATATTCCAAAAGGTGAGAGCAGCCCATATATTCTATGTTTAAAAAGCGAGAGAGTGCATTTTGTATTTCATCCCTGATTCCTATTCCTAGTTGAAATATTAGATCAGTTTGTCACTAAAAAAGTTTGTTTGTAGGGTCAGTTCCTCGTTGTTCAAAAGGGGGAAGAGACTGAGCGTTCCAAATGTTGCAAAACCAAACCAGTCCCAAAAATAGATGAGACCTGATATGTTCTTTAAAGTAGCTGAGAGTCCTTTCACTGAAAATATGTGTTGGCTGGCTGAGTAAATAGCATATAATTTTTTCCTAATTAATTTAACTCCACTGTAGATAGAAGATCTCCATTTTTCAATTAACTCAATCTCTGTTGTTTTTTTTTTTTTTTAGTCCCCCAGGACTAGAGCAAAAGGGTTGAGGACCTAAAGCATTGTTGTAGTCCACCTGATAATTTTCATATTATATGCACATACAATTTTTTTTTCAGCGGCTTATGAAAACGGAACAATCGCACCTTGTCCTTATTTTGTAGTTTCAGCGAAGCATGTACAAGAAGAATCAGACAGATTGGTACAGTCTTGCTATTAGCAAGAAATAGCGTTATCTCATACATAGGTTTATAATACTGTGTTGTTGGTTTTGTTGTTTTTTTTTAAAATCCATGATCCTTTATTAAGCATGTTTTGAGACACAGTCTTGGGTTCAGGGGAATGAGCCTTGAATATATTAATGTTGCTTGTTTTACGAGTTTAAGCTGTATTGGTTATGCATGAAGTATAAAGCATTTGGACCCCCTGCTGAGAAGCTTATAAATGTTTCACGTATGGCACCATGAGACCTTGTGTATGAGTTCAGATAACTCAGAGATTGCTCTGTTTCGCACAGCCTTCTTGGAAGAATGGGTTAGGTCAGTGAGTATCAACATTACATACTGTGCTTTGTCCTTCCTTTCTTCTGACTCATCTAGTGTTAAAGGAGAACATAGATTGGACTGGGTCTAGGGTTTCCCTTGTGTAAGCAGAGAGAATAATTAAAAAGGCTTAGTTAATTAGTATTTTGAGCTGTTCAGACCTTACAATCTTAAGGTCCATAAAAAGACGAAGATATAAAAGTTATTTACTTGAAGGCCATAATCCTCTATGCCCTTTGTCAACATTCGTCCTGTGTAGACTGTTATGGTTTCATAGCAGTATAATATCTTTCTGCATAATTTCGCTTTTGAAAAATTCATTATACTTTATAATTAATGAACTAATTATCACAATACCTTTTGAGGTTGGTGGATTTTTTTTTTTATTGTAATGCTTTTGAGAGCTTAAATTACAATATATGGCAAGTTAGTTGTCCATTGAAGGTCTATGAAGAGCTAATAATAGAACACCAGTCTGTTGAAACTGTTGGCCTCTGATTTTACTCTTCTGCTTTGACTTGTGAGGAAGAAATTATTGGTATTGGGTAGTATCTAACAGAGTCTGAGGAGCACTGGAGCATAAGGAAAGCATGTTCAGTTAGAGCTTTTAGGTTTAGAGTTCACCTAGAATTTGTTGCTGTGCTTGACTTGCTTACTTAGAACTATAACCTCTGATGCTAATGGTAGTGTCTCATTCTGGAGTGTTTGTTCGTTGTTCACATTCATAGGTTCTTGTAGAATGGTTCAGATATGTCTTTACTAGAAGTCAGACTGATGCTTTCAGTGATGACACTTGTCCGACATAAGTATAAGCCTTGCTCAGCTGTGCTGTTCTTGATCTGCCTCTACTCTGTACAACCCTTGAGACCTTATAGAGCTCTCAGGAGATCTGATTACTGCCTCAGCTTTGCATAATTTTTTTTATTACAGCCATAATATAAACAAATCTGGTGTTAGCAATGGAAGAAAAGGGCTAGAAGTGGAGCAGGAATCAGGCCCACCAGCTGGCTGTCTGTGCTGCTCTCTGCCTACTTTATCTCATGGGTCATTGCAATGGGTTTGTGTGGCAAGATTTCTGTAGTGGAGGGTTCTGCTTGGGTGACTTTTGTGAGAAGCTGCTATAAGCTTCTCCCATATCCAATGGAATCAGTGCCAGCTGGCTCCAAGAGGGACCTGCTGCTGGTCAAGGCCCATCAGTGATGTTGGTAGCTCCTCTGGGATAATATAGTTAAGGAGGGGGGAAAGGTATTGTGGAAAACTAAATTGCAGCCACAGAGGAGAGGAATGGGAATATGTGAGAGCAAGGGGGAAAAGGTATTGTGCAGAAGTAAATTGCAGCAAGAGAAGAGAGGAATGAGAATATGTGAGAGAAACAGTCCTGCAGACACCCATGTCAGTGAAGAAGGGGAAGGAGGTGCTCCAGGGCACCAGAGAGGCCATTCGCCTTCAGCTGTAGCCTGTGCCAGAGCAGGCTCCTGGGAGGACCTGTGAACCTATGGAGAGAGGAGTCCAGGCTGGAGCAGGTCTGCTGGCAGGGCCTGTGACCCCACAGGGGAGCCATGCTGGAGCAGGCTGTTCCTGAAGGACTGCACCCTATGGAAAGGACCCATCCTTGAGTTTATGAAGAACTGCAGCCTGTGGCAAGGACTTGCATTGGAGAAGTTTATGGAGAACTGTTTTCTGTAGGAGTGTTCCTGCACTGGAGCAGGGGAAGAGTGTGAGGAGTCTGCTCTCATAGGAGGAAGGTGCAGCAGAGGCAATTTGGGATGAACTGACCACGGCCCCTAATCCCCATCTCCCTGCACCACTGAGGGGGAGAAAATAGAGAAAATGGGGAATAAAGTTAAGCCGAAAAGAAGGGAGGGGTGAGGGGAAGGTGTTTTAAAGATGTGGTTTAATTTCTCATTTTCCTACTCTGATTTGATTGACAATAAATCCAATTAATTTTCCCCAAGACAATTCTTTGTTGCACGTGAAAGTAACTGCTTAGTGATCTCTCCCTGTACGTATCTCAACCCATGAGCCTTTTCTTTTTATTTTATCTCCCCTGTCTAGTTCAGAAAGGGAGTGACAGAGCAGCTTTGATGGGTACTTGGCATCCAGCCAAGGTCAACCCACCACAACCATACTGATCTCTCAAGAGTCATGCACAGAATTATAAAACTTTATGTTACAGGCTGTCTGTATTTCTGGTAAACCCATTGGGATCAGACATCAGATAACCACCCACTGACCGATAATTTTCAAACGTGCAAGATAACCTTCGTGGCTCTTTCTGATGAATTGCCCTTGACTTGAGGGAGGTTGCATATTTGTTTCTAGTTCTGAATCAGAGCCCAGAAGCAGAAAGGAATTGTGCTCTGGAAATTCGCCATAACCAGGCTCGTGCCAGTCTGTAGCACAGCAGTTCTGCAGTGAGTCTGCATGGTTATTGTTGTCATTACAGCTCATCCTCCACATAACACTTTTTCCCCTGGTTGGTGTCTCAGGAATCATGACAGCCTTGCTGGAGCTAGATCAGAAACATCTTTTACAATCCTACGTCCACTCCATTACCTTATTGATCACTGGCAGTGTCTTCTACCTGTCTGAGGTTTCCCCAGAATTTTAGTTGGCTTTTTTTTTTCCTGGGACATAGTTGAATTGAACATATGTCATATACATGCATGTATATGTATATATGTACATACCTGCTTTGCTGATGTTGCTGATCCGAAAAAATTCTCATGAATTACAGTGTTCACAAGGCCTTGAGCCGTATCTTCAGCTCTTACTGGGTGCTGAGAGGCTGAGCCTCTGAGAGCTGAAAATTTGCTTTGTAAATAAACTGTTCAGTCCATTCTGCCCTGAGTAGATATTGACCCTTTCTTTACAGTTAACAAAACTGTCATTTTCCAAGGGCCTCCCAAGCAAATGCTTCCAGTCCTTTCCCACTGCTGCTACTTTGACTATTTTAGTTACTGACAATCCAAAGAACTTATTGGTTTCTTGTTTGCTCACTTTCCCTCTCCCATAGACCCTGGATATGCCAGCCTGTGAATGTGTACTGGCAGCAGTGAGAAGAAATAAAAATCACTGTGGCCCAAGCAGAATGTGGACATGGAGACAGTGAAGCTCCCCTCAGTGCTTGGCCTACCCTGTGTTGGCTCACTGCAAATGCTGGAGTATTCTCAACTGCTCCTTAGATGGACACTGCCATTTCTGTAATTGTGACCTACCTCTGTGCTTTTTCTCTAGTTACTTCTCTGTGGCCTAGTGGAAGTACTCCTAGTTCTCTTCATATCAGACAGGTTCTGTGTATTTTGATGGCATCTCATCCTGGGTGGTGTTCCAGTGCAGAGACAGACAGCAATGGCAGAATGGTCTGTGCTTATCCCGGTCTTCCATCTGAAAAAATTGCCTCTAGGGACAGCTGGTGCAGGATTGGCTTTCCTGGCTGTGTTCACTCTTGTGCTTTGATTGGTAGGTTCTGCCATGCTTACATTCACATTTTTTTGCTGGATCAATGCAGCTTGCCTGACCAAAAACTGTTAGTTGCACATGCTGTAGTGGAGAGCATATTGTGGTGTTCTCTCCAGGGCTTTAGGGATGTGTTAGTTGGAAGCAGGGCTGAATCTTGCAGCTGAGCAGTCTCCTGCAGATGCACTGCAGCTATGCAGTATGAACAGTGGGAGACTTGCCCTTTGATTGCCTCCGAAGGTGCTTCCAGAGAGTAGTTGTATATGCTGGCCATAATGCTAAGTATGCGTTAAGTGGAGGGCTGAACAAAGAAGTGAAGGGGATATTAGTGCATAAGAATGGACGTAAAGAAGAACAAGAGGAAGATTATGCCATTGTTTGAGATTGATTTAGTTAAGCCTTTTTATATTGGACTTTTATTTCTGTGGCCCTCAAGAGTTAAAGGATACCATAATTCATGTACAATGCAGTCTGCTTTACAACTGACACTTAAATTTTTTATGAGGCAGCGAGTATTTTCAAAGCATATCACATTTTCATAGAGTTACATGGGATTGCATATGAATCACTAAAAAAATTCTTAATTAAATTAGTAAGTGTGTCTTAGGGAGCCTGTGTTGCCAACATCTGTAGATGTTCATGCTTTTGAATCTGTCCCAGACTACCATGGTCTCTAAAGTAATGATGTAAAATAGCTGCGGCACTGTACATCCACCAAGAAATTGCATCCATGCAGGATATTGTGGGGGCTTTTGTCTGGTTTAGAGATGTATTACCCTCTACAGGAAGTAGAATCCATACTAGAAAAAGGCATAAAATGTTCCAGAGCTTGAAATTATGTATTATGCCTGGGACCTTTGTTTCTAGAAGCAAATCAGAGAAATAAATTATCTTGACACTGAATTTGGGATTACAATTTAGACCCAGTGAATGTTGCCTTTATTTCTTCTTTGATTAGTGTTTGTATGTAAATGTCTTTTCATGGTTTATTGTCATTTATTTTGGGATGGCATGGTATCACTGGGATAATTTGGATCATAAACACAGGAACACAGTTCTGTTAGATGGCATGTATTTGGTATGTTTGCACTATTGTAATAACAAATAAAAGTTTTGAATAATCAGTCAAGATTTAAGAATGTTATTTTTTTCATTAAGGGCATTTTACTACCTCCCATTTCCCTCTCAAACAGGGAGTTATTTTTAAAACTAAAAGGACAACATGTGGTGATGCAAAATCCATTTTTTTCCACATAATTGGAATATTCAGTTTTGAGTGTAATTAATATATTGCCAATTTCTTTTTTGTTTCATTAATCTGTAAAGAGTTTTTGATATATCTGGATGTGGTTTTCTAAACAGAACCTTGGCAGATTTCCACTATAAGCTAGTTTTTCCTGCTGTTCATTAACTGACTTATCAAAATAGTGTAATCAATGCCTGTCATAACATAAATACATGACCCTTTTGAGTAGCCCAAGTGGCTATATTTGCTTCTCTCTGAAAGGAGTGTATATTCCTAAGGGAAACAGAAGGTCAAATTAACATTGGCAAACTTAGCTTCTATCAGTTTGTCTATATGGTTTAGAAATATTGTTTTTTTTTAGAAGCTCATTTTTCATGAATTTCCTTGTATGTCATCTGGGAACATTATTTATTCTTCCCCCTGCACCACCACCCCCNTCTGAGACAAAGGTACAGTATGGTATATTAACTTATGGCAATCAGTGGATGCTACTGAATGAGATTTGTTACAGAAATTTGAAATAATCTTATTAGGTATCGTATGTGCTTGGACAAACTGAAAGAAGTTGCAGTTCTGCAAAGAGTTGTGTAACATTAAAACAATGAACAGGATGCTGACTTGTTATTAAATAAGATCCTGGAAGATATTTTATTTTGATTTGAATTGTAGGATGACAGGGAAATGAACTGGATTCTTCATAAGGTTTTTATATCTGATCTGTGATTTCTGTGTTCTGTTTTGACAATATTGCTTACTTCTGAATTTTTGGGGATAATTTGCCTACAATAGGAAGGAAGCTTTTATATTGTTTTGTTTTAAACTGCCAAATAAAGTTTGTTTTTACGAATATATTTATGTAATATATTTTATCTGAAATACAAATCTAAGAAGCTAAATTTTGATTATTTTGCTAGTTTTAGTGCATTTTTTGGTAGATTTGATGGACATAAATTGACTTTTGTAAAGGTACATATATTTAATACAAATTTTCTAAGGTGACTAGTAGTGTAACATCAGTAATTTTAGTCAAGCCCTGGTATTTGAAATTTTCTTTTGATTATATGTGCCATCTGATGGTATAAAGATTGTTTCTCTTTCTTTGTGAAAAATTAACTCTTGAGCTATAAAACTGTTTTATGAGAACTACTTTCTGTAAATGTGTGAGGGGACTCTCAGAGGCATTCTAAAGCATGAGGTACCTAATAAATCTTTAGAGGGTTTTGGTCGGAAAGACTGGTGTTAAACTGTTTTAAATAAAACACCAGATTTACTAATATTTTTTTGTTTTGCGAGTTGAATGTTAGGGTTGCTTATGGAAAGAGAATTGTTCCCTGATATTTTTCATCCTTAGACTGTTCAGTGAATAATGCTAGACCACTACTACAGGAATTAAATATTGTAGAAACTGTAGCTTTATCAGTAATATCTATATCAACAGACATTTCAGCATTTTACTGAACTTGGATTGGTTTGGTTTGGTTTTGTTTTTTGTCTGCTGAAAAGCAAAATCAAAAAACCACGTTACCCTGTGCATTTTCCAGGTGTTTCAAAGATTTAAAAATATGCAGTCAAAAAAGATGGAAATTGTATTTTATATATAGTTGGGTTTAGTGCATATCTAAAGTGAATACAGAAAATTCCAAAAGTATTAACCAACAGCAGAAACTGCAAAGCATGGAAAACACAGGTTATACCATGGGATTCCCGCCCCTGCCNTTCCCCCAGGGTTGTAAATTGCTATCTGATATACCAGAAACCAATACATATTGGTAAAAAGGAAGCAGTGTGGCAGCAGCGTGGAACATGCCCTCAAAATCACACCCAAGGACCTAAAAATGAATAAATCTGATGAGACTATCATTTAGATGTAGCATTTATTCTTTGGCTTTTTTCTTTATGGAGCTAAGTATTTTTTTATCTTATGAAAAACATGCTGTCTTGTTAGTTTGTTTGTTTCTTTTGTTCCCATTGGCATAATCAGAGCAAAATTAATTTTTTTTAATAGCCTGACAATTCTGCATCTAACTTGTTGCCTCTTTCTCAGCCTATCATCCCTATAATGGGACAAGGCAGTTTACTTTAACAAATTCTTATTTTATTACTTCTCTTATATATTTTGTTGTTGTTATGCACAGTGGCATAAAATAGCAGATCAAATGGTGTTGAATAACATCACAAAATTGAAATTTAGAGGCTTTCACAGTATGAAACCAATAAAGAGATGTAATATTGCTGTTCACATGACTGCACTACTACTGAGTTTTTGGGACCCTTCTTATATATCTATTAGTATGCTTCATTTGGAGTAGGAACTTGTTATTTGGTTTTGTGATATCTACAATTAAAGTTTCAGTGTGATATAAGCACATGATTATCTCATTTATCTTAATTGCATAGGCATTACTTTGCCAAAATAAAACATGCATTTATAAAGTCAGAATACCTTCCTGAGGGCTTGTTAGAATATTCAATAACTTATTATATCTGTACTTTGCTAACAGAGAGTTTATGGCATGCACATAAAATGTTTATTTTTTACATTGTTAGCATGAGGGCAGTTTGTATGATAAGAATATATCCCCAGAAATCATAGAAGATAGACATAATACTGAAAGTTTTAGGATGTTATCCATAAGAAGTTCAGGGTTTCCTCTCTGAACATTCCTCTAAGGATATGATTTGATTTTAATTTTCACTGATCTTTTTATGCACCGCGTCTATTTCAGAAGAAGCTGATGTAGCTATAAGGTTCTGTTCCCAATTTGAGACTGAGAAATTAGTTAGGTCCTGAAATTTTATTGAAAGAAATGGACTTTAGTTAGGAAACAAGAAAGGCTGTACCAATGTTACAAAAAAGAGAAAACTCTTTACCTTAATTTCTTTCTTTAGCTAGTAAGAAGTAGAGAAATTCAGTGGGCCAGCATGAAAAGCTGTGTGTGTTAAATCTGCCTTTTAGAAGTCATTAGTTCATTGCATAGAAAAAAAATTAGGCAGAAAGCATAAGCTGGGATTTTTTTACATTAAGATAAATATCGGTGTTTCCCACCTTGCTCAGCAAAAAGACAAGTAATGGTACATGTGGCAGTGGGAGATGATAATCAGATACCACTGACATTTTCTGACTTCAACATTTGCTGCTTATGCCAAACACCTAAAAATGTCTAAATGCATGTTTCAGGGGTGTATTTCTACTGTTTTCTGCCCTCTTTTGCCAAACTGCATCTATAAGCGACATGAGAAGCAGCAGTTTGTGGGGGTTTTTTAGATTTGGTTTTGTTTTTTTTTAATTGGGAATTGCCGTTTCTAGGGGCTTGAACATTTAGGTTCAACAAAGAAATATCCTTGAGCTTTTGTTAGAGATACAAAGTGTATATGAACTCTTACCTCTGTGTCTTCTCTAGTTCGAAGATGTGCAGATCCTGTTTTAATGCTGCACCTCCTATCTTTGCCAATGTGCACAGGAGTGAAATTATTGCCTTTGTTTAATTTTTGTTTTTTTCTTTGCTATTTTGAAATCTCTCTCCAAAACAGAAACTTGCAAGTTTCACATATGCTATTGGAATTTCTGTGTAGTAGCTGGAGTTATTTATAGAGCAGGAAGATCCAAGAGGTAAAAAGCAATGGTAAAAGCTACATTGAAGTAAAGTATTTGGAGACCTCTTCCCTCCTTATCTTCTAGCTATGTTTAATGTCTGTAGAAGAAGTGAAATGTTCCCTTACTTCTGTGGAAATAAAAACAGTTAGGTGAGATGTGGAGAGTTAGGTGCATGTAAGGGAAGTCTGAGAGTGAGTTAGGTTCTGAGGAATATCCCCTCAGCTGAACTCCCAGTACTCCTCCTCATTCACAGCTCAAAAGGGAGTAGAGATTTCAGGCATAATGTTTGGGATTCTCATTTATGGCAACTTTGCTCCTAGCTTCACTCTTTAACTATGCTTCAGGGGTTGCCACTTGACTGACAGAGTAAGACATCTCAAGTATTGACTTGTAACTCTCTTTATGTCTATGGAACTGTTTTAAAATACCAGCCTGGATTTGGTCACCTTAATCCATAAATTTAATCTTACCTTGAATATCCAGTACATTTTCAGTGTTGGCAAATTGAAGACAATCTGGAATCAATGAGAAGACGGTGCAAAAAAAGAAATAATATGACCCTCTTTAGGCCTCAGCATCTGCAGAGGAGGTGACAGGTAGTTTAGGCAAGCTAGATTTACTAGGATTTCTGTACACTGGTTGGTAGAAGTGACTAAGTGGTTGTGTCAATTGATCAAGCGTCAGTAGAGGTGACCAAAAGAGAAGAGGAGAAGAGTAAGCATAGGCTGTATGTCAAGGACCTCTCTTTTTTTTTTAATACGAGTGCTGGAGTACTTGTCTGAGGTCCACGACCACGACCTGAGAAGACCTTTGAGTAGTCCCTGGAGGAAGGATTTCTGTCTCTCTACACGTTAGCTTAGACCAACTTCTCAGCTGTGAAGAAGTGACTAAACCCCTAAAAGCACCCCTTGTGCATGCCAAAATTAAACACCAGTGGAACCAGGGATTGAGGGATTTTTAAAACAGAAAAAACCCTGTATAAGGGTCACTATATTTCAAACTCATGATTCAAGCAGTCTTTTGAAGAGGCTGAAATCAACTTTGGTCATCGATCCTTTAGTGTTAATGTGCAGTGTATCAATCATTGCATAAACACAGAGGTTGCCGGTTGCCCAGGGATTAGTTCTGATGAGAGTCTGATGAATTTGTATCTGTGGGTAGATGCAACACATAAAGAGTATGCATCATTTGATATTTTCCTATTGATTAGTCATTTCAGTTAATAGAAATCTTAATATTTACATTCCAAGTTTATACATATTGGATAGTAATATCTTTCTTTGTTAAAACAAACACAGTACATATCTTACATGTCATGAAAACAAAACTATTGTGACAGAAACTTTTGTTACTACTTAGATGAGAGATAAGTATCTAAATTAGCTAGGATTAATATTTAAAGTTACAAAAAAGCAGCCCAGAGGAAAATTAGTGTACTCCACTGAATTACCGAACCAACTTTTGGCTAAACTAAGTGCAACCCATTGGAATTGAAAACTGTTATTTTCCTGTTACTGTCATACTGAACACTGCTCTTATGGAAACATGCAGTTTCCCTCTGTCGTCCATAGTATTCCTTTAATTTTTAATATGGTTCAAAAAAACAGGTGTCTAACAACAAAGCTAGTTTTTCATTATTTATGTGTGCTCATATCTTTAGCATATACAGGCCAGTAAACCATCCACAGGCTTTTCTGTCACTTTTCATTTCTACATTCTAAATGAGAATTAGTTACACATGGTAGTTCTGTACAAATATGGTCATTATGTCACAGTAGAGTCTTCACACTAGTTCCTCCTCTTTAGGGGCATGACTATATCTAGTACTTATGAACGTAAGGTCTGTACATTTTCACCAGAAATATGAGAATTTTTGGTCATTCCTTCCTTCTCACTGTCAAATACAGAACCTTACTCGCTGAAGGTTAAGGGAAAAGTACTTCTGTGCTTATGGTAAGTGAATGCTTTGCTGAGAGGACAGATTCATTGAAAGCTTTCCCAAACTCATTTTGTTTCAGTTTGTATTGTGTATATGATCTTGTAGGTTTGTTACTGCTGCTGTTGTCATTCTAACATAGGATTTCCTTTTCCTTTCCATATAGAAGTATCTTAACCCAGAGACTTTAAAAATGCTATTTCCTATGTGAATTATAAATGTTAATTATTTCATCAGAGGTTTGTTTTTGTTTTGGTTTGGTTGGTTGGTTTTGTTTTGATTTTTTATATTTTTTCTTTTTCTGTTGTACTGAAAATAAGTAGATGACATCTTACAGTCAAAATATTATTCTGGGCAAAAGGAGACATACTATAACATGAACCCAAGAATTTACTACTTCTTTCTTTAAATCTTAGCAATATAATAAATAAGACAACAAGCAGGTTTAAAAATATGGGTCTAAAGTAATACAGCCAAAGTAATTTTAGTCAAAATACTCTTAAAATTATTAAAACATACTGGAAGAGTTGCAAATTTTGGCCTTTTTCTCAGGTGGTGTGCTCACCTTTCCAGCATCCTTCTGCGTACCTTCATCAGCATTAGGTTTGACATGAAAGAAACTGAGTCTACCCTGAAAGGGTCAGTGAGAAATGTGTTTTCATTTCAGTATGACTAGTATGGCATGTAGTAGGGATAAAGTAAGCCACAATAACCTAAATTTAACTAGGTTGATAGTCTGGTCAGTTGCTTGGTATCATCTGGCTTCCAAATCTGTATTAGTTATTTTTGGAGTAGTTTGGAGAGCAGGAACTTGAACACTGAAGAAGAAAAGGCACAGATAAAAAAAGGGAGACAGTCATGTGAAGAAAAGTCAGGAAAGAAGTTTGCTAAGGTGTTGTACTCTTTGTCTGGTTATTGCCCAGAAGGACACACATTATCTGAAAAATGAAGAATTTAGTGTATTTTATATCTTAACAGTCTAATCAAAGAATTCTTCTTTAGTCCAGATCTCTTTGTTACAGAAGAATTAAAAAGGAAATAGGGGAAAGAATGCTAGTAACGGGAAGAAAAATCAGTTATTATATATACACACTTTCTACTATCTATTAATTTCAATGGTGTTTCATTCATCTGTCCCATGCTTTTCTGCATCCTAAGACCACTGGCTTCATTTGTGGTGAGTAACCACCATCATGAGTGCATTGCTGATGCACTCTGTTTTGGGGGTTCCTTTGTTCTCTGCCAGGAGGACTGTGGTGTTGATGTAGGTGGTTTCTTCTTCCTCAGTCTAGTGCACACTTGGGACTATTGCATGTTCCTTATCATACCTTGGTTTTACTCTTCAGTCTGTAAATTCACATTACAGTCAAATCTATTATAGAGTGTCTAACACACAGGTACTATTCTTTATGCTCTTTGTTACACCAGCATCTGGTTTTGCCCAATTTCCAGGTTTGCATTCCTTTAATTCACTATTGGTGGGCTTTTTTTGCAGTCCTGGGGTCTTCTTGCTTATCATCTCATGCATTTACCTCAGTACAGTACACTGCATTCTGTGTCCTCACTTGTGAGGCCTCTGTGATCATAGCACGCCTGTGTTCTGTATGTTACACCATTACACTAGGACTAATTTTCTTCTTCAGAAAATGAACTGTTACTCCTTTCTGTAAAAATTATGATTATACGACGCTATTCAAACAAAAATCTCACCTGCAGCTTAGAAAATTTGCATTCCCACAAAAAAAAAAAAAAGCGCAAAGCTCCAGGCAGACCAAGACAAGTCCAGTCAAAGGAAGTCTGACTGGTGTCAGCCCCAAAGCCTTGCAGTGATAGTTTCAAAGACAGTGTGGCTTGTTACTAGCAGCAGCAATATGGTGTTTTGTGGGCTGCATTTTACAGGGAGGGATAAGTCTGTAAAGGATGACAAAGAGAAGTGACACTTGAGAAGGGTCCACTGTTTCCATTGTAGGAATAAGCTCTTGACTGCTCATATCCCGACTTTTACCCTTTTAGAGTGTTTTTTGTTTGACCCACAGTCTGTTGTTTAAAAGGTGGTAGTAAAATGTCTTCACTGAAACATACAGTCACCGCTGACTCTATTGAACTCAGTTCAGTGATCATTCTGGTTGTAGTTATGCATGCTTTCTGTCATAAAGCAGGGCAATTTACTACAAAATGTTCCCAATAATTTTGACAGAGAAATGTTCTCCAAATTTATCGTGCAATACATGAGCTAGAAATTTTATAGTGGATTGGGTTTCAGTAATTTTTTAGAGACTACAAGAATCTATTTAAAACTAGTCTTTTCAATCTTTCTTATGGTAGTTATGCACAAATGCCTACAGGAAAGAAATGTTAAAAAAATAAATAGTAACTTTGATATTTAACTTACTCAGTTCTAGAGTATTAACTCTTACAATGTATTCCAATGGTGATTTGTGGGTTTTGTATGTCTTTTATTTCTTCAGCAAAATATAATGGAACCCATTGAGGTAGATATTGGTTAAAAGTATAAAAGAAAGTTTTTGTACTGAAGAATTTCAAGTATGACCAGGCGAAAGATGTAAAAATTGGCAGAATAGAAATGTTAATAATCTCATTTTACAGCTGAGGGAGAACTATGTTATAATTGGATGCAGGAAAGTTGTCAAGCTTCACTTAAGTTCACTGTTTTTGGAAAAACATCTTGGCTTTTTTGGAATAACATTTTGGCTTTTCCATACTCCAAGCTTTTTCTCTTTCTGAGATGTTTCTTTAAAGCGTGTTTGTCGTCATATATTATGAGTCTGGGACAGTTGCCTGTGATTATATGATTGCTCATGAATGCTCTGCTAATGGTATTTTTCCTGAAGAAAAATATTGACTCATTTGTTTTGAACTCCTACTCCACCCACTGTGGTAGTGTAGAATTATGCAAATTTTGTAAATGAGAAAAGTAAAGTTCTACCAAGTGTAATGGCATTTATTTAAATGGGGGTATCTCATTTCACTGTGTTTTAAGTGACTGTTATGGAAGTTCTGTTGCATTGCATGTGAAGATCTAGGTTTTTATATTGTATCCTTAAAAATATTGTCCTATAAGAAATTGTAACATAACAGAATATTGCCAGTAGGTCTCTTGGTACTAATTAAGCAAACTAAGTCTTACTTCGATTCATCAAATTTAGATTTACTCTATTTATTCACAGTTAAAGGTTTTCATTTTGCTATGATTTTATAAAAATAACTAGCCTTAAAAAAAAAAAATCTGTATTTTTATCAAAGACCAGCAAAAGTAAGAAAGATTTTCTGTTAGTGTTGGCCTATTCCAGCATACTTTGTTCTGATGAAGTTTCTATGCTTTTGCTTGGTAAGAATAGCAATTCACTCTAAGTACATTGAATATATCCTGGCTGTTTTAAGCCATCCCTCCATTTGTTTCAAACACCTTATGGATAAGAAGGACTTTATATTACAGTTTATTTAAAGTGTTACCTTTTTAGAAAAGGCATTGAAAAATTGGAAGTGCTTTATTGCACAAGAAACTCTGATAACATTGTAAGGATTTCAGCAAAAGAAGGTGGTGGTGTCCTCTTTTAGGACATCCTACATTTTTATTGTAAAATCTATATTGATTTAACTGCCTTTTTGTATTATTACTGTGTTTTTTTTCTTTTCATAGCAGATATGCTTATGAAAAACTGGAAACTTGGCTACAAAGGATTGATTGCAGTATATGCTATTCCAGAAGTACAGTGTATATATATATATATATATATATATACAATGCTTAAATGAATATATATTAACTAGGACCAAGTTTTATCATGGTAATATTTGAAAAATCCCTGAATACTCCTGAACAGGACTATGTATATGTGGAAATTTTGAGAAACTAACAAACAGAATGAAGAAATAGCAAAGATATCTTTTGTTCTGAAATGTGTTTGGTTATCTCATTGCTGAATTTTTTTGTTTTTCATTGGCAAGTTAGAGTTGGTATTCTTGGTTTTTGACATTTATAGTCTTGGAAGTCATGATTTTTGGTGCTCTTGACCTTTGGTTTTCAATGAAGAACTAGCAAGTCAATGGAAAAACAGTTTGAAGACATCTTGTTTTAGAAGCCAAAGATCTTTTCAAGTTGAATTGCAGACTTTTTCAGAGTATTGACTTACTCTAGAATGTAGGATTTGTGATGTTTTGTTTAAAACTTTCAAGGATAAAATTTTGGAATAAAAGTCTCCTTAATTGAACTCTTATGTAGTTAAAAAGTTTACTTTTATCCTAGGAAATGTCTTTCTGATATATGGCTTTAGTGCCTAAAGGGAATCAGCAGGTATGAATCACACCAGGTGATAGAGGTATGATGGAGAAGATTGAAACAGTGATTAGGGTTCTTAATTAGCAAGAATCTACAGACTATAAATTAGTGCCAGCAGAAGTAATTAAACTACTTTATTTGAAGTTGGCAAAAAGCATACTTAGCATTAGGAGGCAAACTTAGTGTGAAAATTAAAAGAAAAAAAGGTACTTGTTTGTGAGGTGCAATACAGGTATTTCAAACATATTTGAAACAAACATGACCAACTAATTTTTTTCTGCTGTTGTTAGAAGCTTGTGTTTGTTATTTAAGTGATTTTTTCCCTATCCTGTTTCTTTTCTATATGTGTACTATATTCGGTTTTTTTTGGTTTTGGTGTTTGTTTTTTTTTTGGGGGGGGGGGGGAGGGTTTTTTTTGGTATTTTTGTTTTTTTTTTAATGAGGGCAGCTCTAAACTGTTTGGAGTCAGCCATGTAAGGAATAACACTTCTTCCTGATGTAGCTTCTTTTGCACTCACTTTATATGCAAATATCTCCTGCGTTCAGAAAAGCAAAGTATTCTTTGAAGGTGTCCCTGGTCAGAGAACTCAGTGAGTTTTCAAAGTTCTTTTGTGTGTCTGTGTCTGTTACACCAGTCTGCTCTGACTGAATATGAAGCTACTGGACAGTACACAGTTTGCAAATACACTATGCCCTGATCTTGAGCAAATGTTTCATCATTAGGGATCTCCAAGACCTTCAATGTTTCTTTTAATTACTTTAAATGTGATCATTATCGTTCTGATTCTCTCTGTAGCACTGTTATAGGAAACAGAGTTCTGTTGTGATGTGGTATGGCCAACAATTTTGCTTTTATTTTTTCTGACTAGTAAACTCTCTGCCTTCCTCCCACTCATTCTTTCTCTCCTTTCTTTAGGAATATAAATAGTAATTTTTAATAGCTTCCCTTTTTGCTTTTTTGTTTTGTTTTGAAAATGTACTGTAGTCGTACCATCTCATTTATATGAGATGGAAAGCTATATTAACTGTATGATCCCTAATCACAGGAAAATGACCTCTCTTAGTATCATAGACTGATGCTTTTAGTGACCTTTCATCCAGCCTAGGTCTGATTCCTCATTCATCATCAATGTGGCTAAATCTATTGTTCATATATTTGATTGTAGTCTTCTTGATGGATAACATATCAAGAGTTTGTAGGATCTGACTCTCAAGATGAGTCAGTTTTACTCCTGCTCCCTCTCCTACTCCTCCTGACATTTCTGCATCAGAAGGAGTAATATTCTGAGTCATTTTTTTTTTAGAGATCAAAGGGAATTCAATCTGAGGAAGCCATATCCACATGCATCAAACAGGAAACTTTCAGAATATTGGTGCAACCTATTGAACATTTTTGTGACTCCTTACTTTCTGGCTCATGACAGCTTCCTTGGAAGTTTTTTCCCCTCCTTATCTTTTTGGTTCAAGAATCAGTAGATCTGAAAAGCAGAGTGCTAAGGAGACTGTTCCCTTTGATTAATAAGTGAATATATTTGCTGTAGAGGCAAGAATGGAACATCTTGTAACTGTTGGCAGCCTTACTAAAAGAATAAGTATCCTCATGGAAGAGGCAGAGCATAACGAGAGTTTTGATATAAGAACAGTATCTTAGAATGGCTTTCAAGAGTTGTTGCATTACTGCGAACAGCTATCTGTTTTATTCTGGACATGGTCCAGTGACTGCAGGAACCAAACAAGTCATTTTCAGACACATATGATTTAGGAACAGGACATTTTTTTGGCTATTTGACTTCCTTTCTTCTTTTCAGTCAGAGGCGGTCTGGCTTTGTATGTCTGATGTCAGAAAGTGGCATTCATATTTTTTAGCTCAGGAGGTTGCCTTTGCAAATCTATATTAAATGACTCTCATTTTCTGTTATGAAGTGCTCATACATGTACTGCTAAAGAAAACTAGAGTGGATAAGATAAGGCATTTAGGGAAGCTGTGTCGGTCAGTTCATCCCAGGATAAGCCGTGAGAATGGAAGTCCCCATTTCAACATGTCCCATTTGGGGGAGATGATATGTACAGTATAGTCCCCTATTTTAACTTCTCTAGTGGCTCTAGTCATATGCTGGTTCTCCTTCTCTGCTACTACTCCTATAAATGAGGTGCCAGGGAAGTAGCTGGAGCACAGCATCCTCTGGCTGTCTCCCTAGTTGTGTTTTGACTGGACATTGTTCCTGTCTGTGACAAGTTAAAGTGTTTCCTTGTTTAGGACGTGTATTCTCTGAGCCTGGGACAGAAAACACTTCTGTTTGCATCCCATCATGGATCTGCTGCATCCAGCAGATTTCTGATGCTGTAGAAAATCTGGCAGTCTGTGTAGATCACAGATTTCACAATCTGCTCTTAAGAGCCAAAGACTACCATGCACGAAGGAAGCTTTACTCTTGAAGAAACCATTTGTTCAGGATCTACCTCATTTCAACTGTTTCAGCCATTTTATTCCCCTCCCAAAAAAAGAGAAGACAAAGGTACAAGAACACAAATATTCTGCTTACAGTCTGCATTGAATTCAGTAGATTATTTAGGTTCTGACTACAGAATTTGTCCCTTGGACACAGCAGTGTCTTGTGAGTCATGGACATCAATGGAATGTGTATAAAACACAGTTTTGGTCCTCACAGGCAGTAGTATAACACATTTGTTGAACCATGGTCCCCTGTTTATCAGGGGGATTCTAGAGCTTGTACACAAGTTTGGTTGAATATGAAGGAATTTCATTAATTTCTGCTTTTCTAGCTGGTTTGAACATTGAGTACAACGTAAAGCAAAGTTCTCTGTGGTACTTAGAGATGTCCAAACTGATTCTGTGTGTTAGAAGGGGTGTATGTATTATAGTCTGTATGTCTGTACGTGCATGTACTTATGTATCTTTCAGGATCTGGGCGAAATTAATTTCTCATAGATTCTGATATTTTAATAACTGAATGTTATTGTAAGGTTGCTTTCTAGACTGGTAGACAGGATTACCAAAGGAGTGATGCTCAGTCTACCATTGGGTGATTCAAAGTAAGATTTTGTACAGTAGTTCCTGACAAGATATCTTCCCATATAATAAACAGAATATTTGGGAAGAGGAAACTTCATTAACTCTTAAAAAAAAAAAAAAGAAAATCAATGCAGCAGGAACTTTTAATAAGATGTCAGAATTCCAGAAAGGGGTTTCTTTCTTTGGAATAGATGCACAATCATTGAAAAATCACACACACACATATATATAAATTTACAAATTATAATTATTATAAATTATGTAACCCTAAAATCAACCATATAATTATAAGATATATAATTTATAGACAATATATATGCAATAGTGTATAAAATGTTATATTTATATATATATTTGTACAAATATAAACATAAAGAATGTTTCTTTCTTTAATCATCTTACTAAAAAGCTTTTCTTGCATTTTGTTTTCTTGAGTTTTATACCTTCTGAAAACTTTTCTGTGTAAAGATACATCTTAAGTATTAATTTTGCTTGATGTGTAATGGTCTATGGCAAAAGAAAAGGTTATTTGATTCTTTCTGTTATATAAGGATATTTGGATACCATGCACATGGATGATTATTAGTATACTAAAGTGAGCTACATTATTGGCTTCATAACCTTAGTCAGAAGAGAAGTGATGATTCAGAGATCAGGACTTTAACCATGTAAGAACTTTATTAAAATTGTTAGACTGAGGAATTTGACCCCATGAACACTTAACATTCCACTGTCAAGGAGTTGTCTGGTGTGATAACTCCAAGCACTGCTGGAGGCTGTTTCCACTGGGCCACAGGGGCTCCTGCTCTTCGGCTGCTGCAGACCTGTTGCTTTCAGTTTGGCAACTGCATCTCCTCAGCTACTGGGACCAGGCTGTAGCTGCGACTTTTGGAGGTAGCAAGAGCTGCGGAGATGCTGCCATTGCTGCATGCTGTCCTCTGGTTGGTATGAAGGGTTTAGGTTCTTGGAGGACATGACTTCTACTTCCTCACAAGGAGCAAAGATCCAGTTTCTGGCAGGAACACAGTCTTGGAGTTGGGGTGGATATTTTGCTTCCTACTTATTGCAAAACTTCTGTGTCCTTTGGCAGATATGAAAGACAAGGGATCTGCTTCCCTATGTGGCAGAGCATCACTGTGTCTCCTGGTTGACAGTCCAAGACATTATTCTTACTGGCTTTGAGGAAGGGAGAAAAGCTGAAGGAAAGCTTTTAGTGTCTGAATTCACACTGAGGTTCTTTGTCATTAGATAGCTGACAGTTCCTGTTTCGTGTAAAATTATGTCCAACACTGATAAAACATTATTAATTTCAGTTGAAAGTGTCTTAGCTTCCCCAAAAGACTGAAAGGAAAATTAAAAGCTGTCTAATATATGTTTTCATCAAACATTCTCATTTTGTTCATTATCTTCTGTAAACAGATCTTTTGATGTGATTTCATCAACAAATTTTATCCTAAATTTTATTAGACTTACCATTTTCCTTTCATACTGTTAGCTATTCATAGGGTGTCTAAACATTGCTGTGTAACAAAAATTTATGAAAAGCACCCACCAGCAATAACAATAATAATAATAATAATAAATCCCTCATATCTGCTTAGGGAGTTGACTACATATTTGAAAATTTAGACTTGTCCTTGTAGCAAATGATGGCTGTGAATTGCTTCAGAATATTATCTTCCATGGTCATACAATGTCATTAGTTTAATATTTATTACGCTTCATTAACTATATACAAGTTGCTAAATGATTTAATTTTCATAAATGGAAGATATCTTTGCATAATTCTAATAATTAGGATGTTCTACTTAGAACTTTTCCCTGTTTCAATGTCAGGGAGAAGAAATTGCATGTTAATGGGAAAACCTGCTACTATTAGAGACATATTTAACATGGTTTAGTATTTTTCTTGGGGCCCAAGCAGATGTTGAAGCAAGTGAAAATAATATTTTATACTTTGTAAATACTGATGCTGCTCATTTTGGGCAAACTAAGCAAATTCTTATGTTTCAAAACAATTTTGTGTCAGCAGTCTTGTTTCCTTCAGTTAAGACATGCCGCCTTCTCACAATACTTCAGGTTCAAACACGCGTGTTACAATAAATGGAGCATAAGCTCTGGTATTTAAACTAGAGTGTTACAAACATTCTTTGCCGTTAAATGAGTAATGTAAGTCGTCATGAAATACTGAGATTTTTCTACATGAAAAAAAGAAGTCGTAATTGGGTAAACTATCAGTAGCTTAAATTATGATTGAAAACAGGTCTATTCTTGGCTCTCTTAAACATAGTTTCTATTAACTATGTTTCACCAGTTGGCACATGATAAGCAACCTGACATGTATCTTCTTAATAAGTACAGCAAATAGCAGTGAGAATACAGAAACTCTGAGTCTCCAATCCTGCCTAGGTCTATTTTCTTGTAGAGCAGATCAAGAGCTGTTTGGAATCACAGTGCTTAGTGAAGCTGTGAAGGGACACTATCACCTTGAGTCAGATGTCAGTAAGGAGTTTCTGTGTATAAAAGAATTAGAAAATATCAGTTATAACTGAGGAATATATTTTAGTTTGTTTTAAAATTTCACCTGTTAAAAATGGCTAGTATCTGATGGACAAAATAAAAAACTAATATAAAATAAAAGGAAAATGGCTAGGTAAGCCATACTATTCAAGCTGAATATATAAGGCAAAAAATATGATAATCATTAATATGAAAAAATGAGTTTTATGGTGGTTTCAGTAATTCAGAAAAATGGTAACATGGAGAGAAACTTATCTTTTAAAAATGAGTGATTTTTGATTTACTATTTCTCTTTAAAACCTTGTTTATTTCTGCTAGCCTCCAGCTGAGTTACAGACCAAGGAGGATAAGCACCAAGGACTCCAGTTGTACAAAATGTCCTTGCTGAGATACTCTTTCATCTCTTTTACATCATGCTGTATTAATACTTGAGCTCAAATAACCATTAAAAAGCTTCTACTCTGAAGTCAACAGTGGTAAAGTCATTGTTTTCTCATATTTTACTACATGCCTACTCATTATTGAACTATGCTGAGTTATATTTTAAATGTGTGGGTTTGGAACTTTTCCCATCCAGTTAATATATGCTCTTTTTTCTCTCATCATTTTTACCTTAAAACAAACAAAACTATTTTCACAAAAGGTTGAATATTTTGCTTGCCCACTGTTTTACAGTGTGGGCTTGTCAGTGATAGACTCATTTTCTGGACAAAATGGAATAAGCAAAACATCCACACTGGTACTTGGAGATACCTTAGACATATGGAAGAGGACCAGAACAGAGGTCCAGATGCAGAGGAGCAATGCTTGCAAAGCATTTTGGTATCACTGACATTTAAATATGAGTCTGTGCAGAAGTCACAATATTTTTCTTCTGAATTTATAAACTTAGTTTGGTTTAATAGTTATTCTGGCTTACTGTTTCAATAACTATGCTGTAAAAAATATCCTCCCTCAAGAACCCTTCCTTAGGAAGAAAATGTTTAATTAGGTCCCTTTAAGTGATGAAAAATAGAAATTATTTGAGGCAAAGCAAACCAAAGAGTGAGTTAATGGAGAAATGAATCTGTCATCAGCACATCTCAGCCCTCAGACCTCCTAAAATATCAAGACCACTTTGGAAAAAAAGGCCCGAGGGTCAGCCTTATCCTTCCCATTAGAGTATTTATTATATGGAACTGAATTATTTCTTTTTTCCTTAATTATTTTTTTTTCTTTAACATGAATTACTTGTTGTAATTTTCCTAGAGCGACCTCTTGAGGTCTGTGGTAAGCTACTGATTTCTTGAAATTTACTCCTTTCTGTACCCGGTTGAAATTGTAGCTGACCTTATTACATCTTCCATTAAGTAGTTTTAATGTATTTTCCCTTGTCTAGACAATTGTAAGTGTGGAAGCAAAATCCTTTTTCATTCCCATTATGTTGAGCTTGGTGATGGCTCTTGCTTTTTTCCTTTCCTGTGCTGTGAGCTTCCTCCACCAAATTCACTTTACAAGATCCTCTAATTCCTTATTTATTTCCCTTCTGGTAAAAAGCCAATTCAGCTGGTCCAGTATGTTACTTAGAGATTTCATATGTTTTCCTTTATGTAGGTTTTTTCCACAATGTTGTGTATTTAAAGAAAAATATGAACCTTTTTTAATTAAAAACTGAATGCTAAAATTCAAGTTCCTTCCTCACACTTTTCCCTTGCTCCAGTATGAGTCCTTGTAGTCTGTAGTCTTTCAGAATAAACCTATTCCAACATGGAGTCTCTGTGGGCCACAGTTCCTTAAGGAATAGCCACTTGCTCTGACATGGGACTGCGGTGTGGATATCTGTTCCACCGTGGTCCTCTCCTTGGGCTGCTGAGTGGCAACTGGTTTCACTGGGGTCCTTTCCAGGTACTGCATGGGAATCTCTGCTCTGGTTCTTGTAGCACCTTCTCCCCATTCTTCACTGGCCTTGGTGTCTGCAGGGCTGTTTCTCACACTTTTAACTTGTCCCCCTTCACTGGTGTCTGATGGTTTTGCCCTTTCTTAAATATGTTTTCCCAGAGGTGCTGCCATTGTGGCCAAGGGACTTGGCTGTACCCTGTGGTGGGTGGGTTGGAGCTGTCTGGAACGGGCCATGTCCAGCCCAGGGCAGTCCCATCCTCCCCTCACAGACCCCAAGGCTGTGCATCAACACCTTGTTCAGTGAACCAGAATTGATTTTGTCCAGTAGCTGTGGTAAGTGACTCGTCGTCTTTCCTTCTTCACTTTCCTTTGTTCCTGGTGCACGTTTGTAGGCAGTTGCTGGAGCAAAAAGCAGGAGAGTGCATTGCATGTGAGGAGTGCCAGTTTATGCACCGCTGGAGGTGACAGTGGCCCTTGATTCAGCCACCACAGTGATGGGAGCCTTGTGTTGCATAGGAACCTCCACAGAGTACAGTAGAGTCTTCATTTGATTCTACATTTTGTCAGCTGATAGTGGTGAAAGAAGTTATCCTGAAAGGCCCTGGAGATACCTCCCTCTCAAGAGCAGTGCTGCCTTGGAAACTGCTGAGCTCTCTTGCCTCTCACAGGGGCGTAATAGTTTGCCAGTGACTGAGCATCCTGATTCATAAAGAGTTTCCAGCCCTGACATCTCTGAAGACAACTAATGAAATAAAATTTCATGTTGCTTTTTTATTGAAATGCAAACAAGGCATTGGCAGAAGAGGGGGAACAAAAAAAACCAAACCCAACCCAACCAACCAAGAAAACCTCCTCAGTCCTCGAAGTACCAATTTGATCCAGTCAGATATTTCTGCTTTCTGTAAGAATTGACTATTTTCTTATGTGAACGGTCATAAGCTGGTCAGACTCAGGTTGATAAATTCCTAACACATTTCGTTCAGAGCCTGTATGAGTATGTTATATTTTTATGCAAATATAATAAAAGTTGTGGGGACTAAAATGAGGGTGAGTAAGTACTGCAAATTGAATCTGATCATAGGGAGGTGATAAAAGTTTACCTACAATTGAGTTAGCAGACTAGACCTCTATTTATCAGTTTATTTGGGGTGCTTGGGACTGGCATTTTGTGTACATTCTTGTTAATTTTATTCTGGATTTGGTATCTAAGCCTCATGTAGTTGAAGAGATACCAATCTGATTTTTTTTTTTTTAACAGAGTGAGTAATATGTACCCTTATTTTGTAGACAGAGGATGGAATTGAAAAGGAAAAGCATATTTCAGTTAAGAACTTGAACACATCTTGTGATTTATTTAGCAACAGAATTAAAATAATAACTTCCCTCTAGCATGAAGTTTCAATAGAGTAGTTGCTTTCTGCAAACTGCAAAGTCAATCTTACATCAAATATAAACCACTTCTCTCTTCCTTTGCTTTCCCTTTTGGATGTTATTGCTAGAAACCAACAAAAAAACATCTTTAATAAATATACACATTGATTAAAAAGAAAATGAGAAATTTATTACTTAAATTTGGCATTAGCATTAAAGATCAAACTCAATTGCAATATTTCTTTAGCATTGTTTTCTACTTGTTTGCTTTGCTTATATGTATGCCTAATGTAGAATTGAAATAATAATTAAAAAAATAAAAGAAGGGACAATTCCTTTGTACTACTTAGAAATCTAACCTGATTGATCTTACCATAAAATGTATTGATAAAGGAATAGTATCATTATTCATGTTTCAGTAAGACTCAGTGATTTCTAAAATTGAGTAACCATGGAAACACAACTGGGTAACATAAGGAAGAAAGTGAAGGGGTAAATTTACAATTAGTCTTTTAATCAAAAATTATTATGTGGTTTCTGTTTTTACAGTATAATTGAGGTCAGTTTTTTTATCTAATCTCTTACCAGTGTAAGTGTGCAGGTATGTTGTATATATGTATATGCATACACATATGAAACATATTTATGGAACATATTTAGTTGAAATAAAAGGTTTATTTATTTTTCTTTCCATTATTGTTATTGTTTTGTGTCAGGTTTGTTTGTTTTTGCATATTTTTTTTATTATTATTCAGTATGTTCCAACCAGAAAGCTTACCATCTTCTCTGCCTTCATTTTTGTTTCATAGATTTTTTTTTTCCCCAAGTGAGAGTTTGAGTAATCTTCCTGAGTTATAAATTACTTTTAAAAAGCAAATTTATAAAACATTGCGGTAGAATACTCTAGTCAGAGCATTAGAAGGATCACAGATGGATTATTGGACCAAACTGAAATAAAAATGTTGCAAATGTAAGGTAAAGCCAATTTGTTACTGTATAAAGCATATGCTGTTTTTAATGTAACAAATTGCAGAACTCATAGGGTTTTGTGTAGAACTTAGCACACATTCTGGTGCCTATCTTTTATATTGCTTGTGAATGTGGACTGAAAATATGTATTTGCTTTATTAGAAAATACTCCCCAGGTATTTCTGGACTGTGTTATTCATATAATGACCTGGGCTATGTTTTCTGTATCACTGTGAACCTCAACCTGCTATCTTTTCTTGACATTTCTAATCTACCTGCGGACATACCATTTTGTATGCTGGAAAAAAGTGTTGACTTCTGTAGTGTTAATAGCAGCAATTTTTTGAAATTATTCTTGCTTTCTCTCAGTATCTAAAAACCTTAAAATGAAATACGTTAAGCGAGAAGGTCAAGGATATTTTGAGATTTTGTACTTTAAACTTTTGAGATTTGTAGTTTGTGACTTCCTTTAGGATAAGGGTCTTTCTGTCTAAATTCAGCAGTTGTTGGAAGAGGGTCTTTTTTCCTGAATCTCTTTTTTTGCTCACATTTCCTGCACTTGTCTTCTTCTATCACATGGAAGAATCCGAATACGAAGCTAAGTCCCAACATGTATTCACTTGGTTTTGATGCAACCTCTAAAATGCATCAAATGTCAAGCTATGCCCACTGTGAGCAATTCATGAAGAAATTGCCTGAACATTTTGATCATAATCAAGCTTTTGTTATGAAAGTAACTGGCATCGAAATACACCTTTAGAAGTGTGAAAACAAGCAACACAATGAAGTAAAAATGATAAAATTGAGCACAGCACTGGCACAGTACAGCTGCTGTCCCTGGCAGTGACTGCAGCCTTCAACAATAGTCTGTGACTGCCAGGAAAGCCCATTTCCCCAACTATGGGGAAGTAATTTCTTTTGGTTAATGTTCATTTTAATATCAATGAAGAGTTCGAGCCAGAATCCCATCTGTGAAAAACTCCAAACTTTGGTAGATTGTGTGTGTTCAAGAAATGGTCTTATGAAACCCCTTTATTTTTAAAATTTACCTAAAGGGACACTTTATCCTATCTGACTCCATAAGTAATTTTCTGTATATTCTAAATTCAGTGTTGGGGACCAAGCTTTGCAATCAAAAGAATATATTCGGTAAATATATTTATTTATATAAACATATAAAAGTAAAGTATAAAAAAAAGTGAGGTAAAATAAAAGTAAAAAAACAAACAACAAACCCCCGCCAACAAAATATATGTAGGGGAAAAAAAAAAGTTGTCATGGAAATAATTTGCACTGTAGGAAGTGAAATCCCTTCTTCCTTCCCTGAAATCTGTATGGTAGAGGAGACACCTCATTTTCAGTGGAACAGTTTGTGGTATGGCAGTACAAAAACACACGTACTGCCTGTGTTTCTAGGAGGGGTTTTTACAATTTTACCTTGCAGAGATGAGGACCAAAAAACACTCATTAAAAATAGTCTTAAAATGTTTATAAAGATGGTTTTAGAAAAGAAAAAGCTACCCTAGTGTCCTTTCTCTGGTCCTGTGCTCATCCTTCCAGGCTACTTTTGGGTCCTCAGGTTGACAGTTGATGACTTCTTCTTGTCCACAGTGAGTACAGTTGTACAATCACTATCCTGATGTCGTTGCTGGGTTGGCTGTGATGTTCATGGTGGGAGTCCCCACCCCTTCTATCCTGGAAGCTCCTTGGGTTTCTTTTCATATGTTTCTCTACCCTTGGCTGCTACCTTATGGGAGCTCTCAGTTCAGGGCACAGCTTGTTGGCCTTTACTAGGAATGACCGAAGTTGTGGTTACTGGGCTACAATTTATTTTAAAAGCAGTTTTGGGTGGAGCCAGCCACATTGATTTTGGTGAGAATGGATGTACATCTTCAAGCTGAACATCTGTCCAATTGGTTCAGAGAACCAGGTTTATATTTCTACGACATCTTGGATTATTTGTTCCAGGTATCGTGGTCTGTCTCACCATTCTATCCAAATATGAGGTATTTACAGTGGAATTAGCTGAGCAGTTTTAATTTATGGCAGCAGCTTATTTCCTGTAAGTACAAGAGCTGTCTACAAGCATTATCTGCAGCACAAAAGACATGAACTAGAAGATGGGAACTACAAGGAATGCTGAAATCCTTCTGAGAGGTGCATAGCAAGTGACAGCAGCAATGTGTGGGTGGCTGGCAGGACATGGATTGAGGTTTGGAAAAGGGAGGGACCAAGTTGAGTGATACAGATATGGGAATAATATTGAAATCTCAGAGATTCTCGAAATTAGAAGTCTCTCCCTAAGTTTGCTTTAGTTCTGCACTGAGCAGTAGCAGTGCCTTTCTCAGCCTAAGTTTCCAAGGGTAAATCAATATGAAGAAACATTCTTCTGGAAGGAGTATGTTATGCTCTCACCACAGAGGCAGAATACCAGAAATCATATTCTACCAGTTAGATTCTGCACACATATTGTTATTTATTTTTTTTCAATGGAGAGAGAGGAAAATTTATCAGAATCCCAGAATAGGTTTGAGAGAGAGGTGTCGCATATCTCATCCTTACTCTCAGAAGCAACAGCTTCAAAACAAAATAGTGGCAACTTCCATTTGCTACACTGCACTGCAGTATCAGCTCCCTTCCAAGCAACAGCTGATCACTGCACCCTGCTCAGTGCGTGGTAGCAGTGAAAAAATCCATGTGCTTGTGTAGGTGTAAATGTGTGTCAGCCTATCGTGCCAGTATCCAATTCTAATAGTAATAGATGGGGCTTTACTGCTCATTTATTAGTAAGTGCTGAGTTATGGGGAAGTATTAAGAATCAATGATCTATCAAATGTAGGACCTTAGTTTCCTAGAAAACTGTTAGTTTGCTTACTGCTTATTCATATGAATAGGTTTTCCTGTATTCATATATTTCTGTGTATTAACTGCTTTATGGCTCCCCGTGGTGAAACAAATTTTTTCCTTCTCAACTTGTGAAATGCTTGAATTGCTAATTCCAGAACTGTTTCATTCAGTGGTTACAGAATGCATCATTTATAGTCATTTTGAAGTGCTTAACATAGAAACCTTTCAATCCTTCTCTTCTTTGATTTAGCAAGTAAACAAATTTGCCATTGGAGGAAGGATTTGAAGGTGACTGCCAAAGATCAGTGTGGATGAACTGTTCTTAAGCAATTAATTCTACTGTTGATTGAGTTGACTTACATTTTAGCATGAATATGAGCTGGGGTGTTTGGTATTAATTTGGCTTAGGCGTAGTAAAACTGGCAGAACGTATATGCATCCAGTTTTGATACTGCCAAGCTTCAGTCATCCACCTATAAAAGCATATTATCATTAGGTCTTTTATTCCAAAAGAGGTGGATTGTATTACTCTGTTTGCATTCCTAGTGGCACAGTTGAGGGCACATCATGAAAACAGAATATGCTGCTGTAGGTCTTGCTGTTAGAGCCAGTCTTCAGAAAATACTTGGAAAAGTGTAGAGGAAAGATATTATAGATGATGAAGAGAGTTGGGATTTGAAATAGTTTCATCCTGCCATAGTCATGGTATGAGACTGGAAAAGGCACACTGTCTGTTAATCCATTTGTACAACTATAGTTACCTTCAATAGATTAAATAAAGATAAATGATTCATATTTGAATGGTGTTTTGGGAGATTTGAACAAAAAATGTTATAATTTACTGTAAGTGTTGCATAAGATTTAGAGTGGAGGAATGTTTACTGCAGTATCCTGCATTCACAGGGCAAACAGAATTTTGGGGTACTTATATGCATTCTTTTGTTATTTGATCTACTTATCTGTTCTCCATCCTTGCCCTGTGCAGTTCAAAAGTCTTTTAACATACCATTTTATTTAGCTAAATTTCTTTCTCCATTTGTTACACCTCCAGTTTTTCCTGCTGACCTTTCTGGATCAACATTCCTGTTCTTGGAGATTAAGAGGTTGACTTAATCTCCAAGATTGGTTGTCTCTTTTGAATTATTTCTTTCTGTTCCTGTCTCCTCTTCTATCCTTCCACAGCCTGGAGATGTACCAGTATGAAACTCAAGGCTGAACAAAATTATCATGTCCTTTTTTTTTCTTTTTAAAATTTATTTTTCCTCAATATGAAAAGCTTATCTAGCTCAATTGATAGTTTTTTCCCCAGAAATTATGTACTGACTAGTTCCTATCTATGTACTTTTAAATATTTATTTGAAAACCTAAAGGTAGTACAGAGTTTTCCAAAAATCTGCTTTGGAGGTTGCATTGACCTGTAATTGTGGATTTGGTAACAGATTTGTAGAATTCCTTGTAGATATGTGCTGGTTTGGTTTTGTATTGGATAGTGGGTTTGTTTGTTTGTTTGTTTTTTCTGTGGACCTTTGTCTTTATCAGGAATTATGTCAATTTTCGATGTTTAGTGTTTTTACATATTGTGGAAAGGAATAGGTTTCTTTTCTTTGCTGTAATCTGTACTTTCTGAGTTAGTTTTTTTTTTTCTTCTCCTTTACAAACTTCTTTTTTCCTTTTTATATAAGATCAAATGATCCACGAGTATAATAAGAGGCAGCTAGAGAATGGTAAAAAAATCCCTTTCAGTAGAAAACATTTTTATAGTTTTGTGGGTACCATGAAGATGCTAAGAGTAGTAAGCAGTTCTTAGTGTCAGATCAAAATAAGTGATAAATTGGAGGAATGTTTTTCAGTCAATAAGATGAAGATCAATAAAGACAAATGCTAACTACTACAACTTAGAAATGAGGAATCAAATGTTTATGTATAAAATAGGAAATCAATGTGTAGGCAGCAGTAGTGTATAAATATATCTGAGTGTTAGAAAAGAGCACAAATTGAAATTAATTAATGATGTGATTCTCTTGCATAGAAAAAAGAGCAAATAGCCCTGGGACACACAGACAGGAATGTCATCTGCAACACGTGGGAGTTGCTACTGAGCTTTTTTTTCAGTGAGTGGAATATCACAGAAGTATTTTGCATGGTTTTGGGCATTAGGCTTAAAGAAAGAATCAGATGAATTGGACAGCCTCCAGAGGAGACAAACAATACCCAGCACCAGATATTAGAAGGACAAAAGAACATCTCTTAGTCCTGAATAGAAAGGTTGAGAGGTATATATGTCAATAATGCAAAAGAAGTTTGTCTTCTAATGTAGGGAAGATTACTATGAGCAATGATGGTTCTGTTTTACAAAGGAAAACAAATAGAACAAAAATGATCTGCATATTCCATAATGCTGAGAATATGGGATAAGAAAAATATATATAACACAGCTGAATACTTGGAAAAAACTGTAGGATAACTGGGACTCTGAAGGCTGTGAAGCAAATCCGTATCAAGAATATTCTAAGAGTATGGTGTCCTGTCCCAGGGAAAGAGGGATGGATGGGTGTGCTGTGTTGACTGTCTGGATGGCAGGTACCAACCAAAGCCAAACTGTCGGGGGAGAGAAAATATAACAAAGGGCTAATGAGTTGGTATAAGGACAGGGAAAGATCACTAACCAATTGTCGTCACTGTCATTTATTACCAGTCAAAATCAGAGCAGGATAATGAGAAGTAAAACAATTAAAACTTTGCCCTCACCCCTCCCTCCTTCTTGGTCACCACCTCCTCCCCTCCAGAGTCACAGGGAGGTGGGAAATGGGGGTTACGGTCAGTTCACCACAGGTTGTTTCTGTGGCTGCTCCGGGCAAGGAGTCCCTCCCCTCTCTAGCGTGGGGTCCCTCTCAGAGGACACAGTCTATCACAAACTTCTACATTGTGAATCCTTCCCAGAGGCAGCAGTTCTTCATGAATGGCTCCAGCATGGGTCCCTTTTCACAGGGTGCAGTCCTTCAAGCCTTCTCCAGTGTGAGTCCTCCACAGGGTCTTGAGTCCTACCAGGAAACCTGCTCTAGCATGGACTTCTCTTTCCATGGGTCAGCAGATCCCTGCAAGGACCGTGCATCACCATGGGCTTCCCAAGAGGTCACAGCCTTCTTTCAGGCATCCAGCTGCTCTGACATGGGTTTCCTTCATGGTGTGCAGGTGGAATTCTGCACCCACCTAGATCTCCATGGGCTGCAGGGGCACACCCAGCCTCACCATGGTCTTCACTAGGGGCTGCAGGGAAGTCTCTCTTCTGGTGCCTGGAGCACCTTCTCCCTGTCCTTCTGCACTGATTTTGGTGTCTGCAGAGTTGTTCCTCTTACATGGTCTCACTCTTCTTTGGTCCGAGTGCAATCACATCTGCACAATAACTTTTCCTTCTTAAATGTGTTATCACAGACATGTTACCACCATCTCTGATTGCCTCGGCCTTGACCAGTGGATCATCTGTCTTGGAGCTGGATGGCATTGGCTCTGCCAGAGATAGGGAAAGCTTCTAGCAGCTTTTCACAGAAACCACCCCCGTAGCCCTTCCCCTGCTACCAAAACCTGGCCACAAAATTCAATACAAAGAGATGAGGCTGTTATGATTCACAGTTCTAATTTTCTAATTATTTTTATCTTTTGTTGCCTATTTAAACCAGTATGTGTTTCCGGGGTGTGATAATATAAGTTTTGGAAATATTTCAGTGGGGTTTTAAGGCAAGATTTTTATGAAGATTTATTAAGAAGTTTTAAATATACATAAATATGTGTGTACATATATACATTATAATGTGCAAATATATATTTGTAAGTCTTTATATATGGGGTGTGTGTGCCTTTGAGTTTGATAAGCAGGTATGTTGAAAAAATAAGCCAGTTACTGAGTATGAATCCATCTCTTCAAAACTGAAATAAAACACTCCATGGTGAAAGTAGTTGCTTTGTTTAATTTAATTATGTTCATTTAATATACAGTTTGAGAAACAATAGTTGAGGGTTTTTTCACCTGTGGGACAGTAGAAGCTGAGAGCAAGGCTGGAGGTATTCAAGTTGTGAGCTCTGTGGGATGAAGAGACAGATAATTATTACCTGTGGAACATGGAAAAGTTATTAAGGGAAAGGATGTGAGTGAAATAATAATGTGTCATTTTAGGCCCATGATTTTTAGTATATGGCAAACCTATAAGTTTTAGTCCCAAGCTTATCTTTTCAAAGTATTTGGTATGTCTCTGTTGAGAAAAAGATTGAGTGATCAGAAATTTAATAAATGTTTTGTGGAAACTGTTCTTCCATTAAGTGCATGTCTTGTCTTTTACTGTTTCATATGAGTTCTTCTGCTATTGGAAGGTCTGTTCACTTTGCCCTACATAGTTTTATAACAGCATTTGGTACCTTGCATGTGTGTGCATGCACAGGATCCATGTGGTTGGCTCAGTTATGTCAGGTGTTTATCCCAGTTGTGGAGGGGCACATTTAATATTTTTCATTCTAGTGAAGATTTGTTTACTGCAGCATATGTTGATGGTAATTTCAATGATACGCTAGGATTGTTTTAAAATTAGGCACATGTGAGGAGGTTTGGGTTCCTGATTAGTTACAGTGAACCTTGTACACTGAATAATTCTTTCAGTTTTTGAAAATTATACCTTAGGTTCTTAGGTACAAAATCTTTAAATCGAAATAAGTTATTGAATGTACTAATGCATCATGATTATTGCAACAGGTTAGTAATAGGAGTGGTTTAAGCATTCTCATCTTCTGAACATTTTTTTGCAATAGTAAATAGTAGCTTTTACAAATGTTTCAATAGGGCAAAAATAAAAGCAATCCTAGCCTAAAGATATATATATATACATATATATATATATAAAGTAAATTGCTAATTAATGATTTCAAAGTATAGCTATAATCTGTTGCAGAAGGACTTTTATGCATTGAAGAACACAGAAGTTGTGATTATTTACTTTTGTAGTCGTAATAAATAGAAAAGATTTTCTGGCTAAATGGCAGAAGAATATTGCTTTCAAAACAGTATAAGTCACTGTAATGTTAATGGGAGAAAGACAGTGTACAAATATGATTGGTCCTGTAATAGCTTTCTGTATGAATATTGGAAAATGTTTGTCAGTTCTGAGAATAGGTGTGTAGCATGTCTGGAAATGAAGGATGGAGACAGAAAAGGTAGTTGCTGTATGCTCTGCTACAAGGACAAGAGCTACCACTGTGAGCTGTAAATGCTACAGCAGTTCTGCTGTCAAAGGGAATGACCTGCTCGGACCTTGTTGGATTTCCTGATGGAAAACCACTTTTGAGACAAAAGAAGGACTTTGTGTCTCAGGCCAGTAATAGTAGCCATTGCTGCATATAAAAAGTGTGCTCTGCTTTGGGAAGGACTGGCCTTTTGGAAAACCTTGGAGTGAGCAAATAATCTCCAGTGATACTTTCGACAGAAATTCTAAGAGAATAGTTTGTATTGCCATAACTGAAGAGGAAAGTCTATATAAAATAGGCTGTATTGAATCATAGGATTAACAAGCTTAGTAAGCAAGTAGGCTTTTTTTGTTATTTTAAACTAATTTTCTGTAACATTTTGTTTCATTTGCCAAAGACAGGCTTCTAGATTCACTTGCTGACTTTTAAAAAGGCTGCTTGTCTGTGTCATGACCACCTGAAGGAGAAGAAGGGTTTGCACTTAAACCTTCATGGCAATGCGTGCTTTGATAGACAAGCTAAAGTAAATGTGTCTACAGCCTTGTAAAATGTTATAACTCCCTGGCAATTAGCAGGTTTCTTTTGGAAGTTGCTTTTCATTTTATCAGAACCAGCACTGTAGAACACAGAACAATCACACCAGTGCTGTATTTCAACTATGCCAGCAACTTCCTTGGCATTTTAGCTTGAAACATCAAACAGAACGTAGGTTTGCAGGTTGTGCTCTGGAAGGGTGGGCATGTCCCCCTACATGTTCTGAATCTGTTGTGGCCAGCATACCTACTTGCAGGATAGGCTGGATGCAATCCTGTACTGCTGCGGCAAAATTTCCAAGCATTTAAATGTACAAATTGTAAAAACTGGCTTAAGGGCAAGTGAGGCAGTTACTTGTCTGCACTGCCACATGCAATTTGAATGTTGTGCTAAGCACATTTTAAGGACAAGCTTAAGTATGACATCCACACTAGTGCTGCACTCATGTTAGGTTGTTGAATTTTGGGATTTGTAACCACTAGTTCACCAAAAATCTTGCCGGAATTAGACAGCCTCTCAAGTCATGGGCAGGGAATTGCAGGGAAAAATTAACTACTAAAAATTTTACTACTAATTTACATGTTAATCAACCTTCTGTGAAAGTCTGCCTGTACCCCAGAATGGGCTGCTAGGACTAGGTATTTTACTATCTTTGGCCCAGGTACTGCTGGATGAGTACAAACAACTTTGGCAAAGCAGCTGACCAGCAGCAAGATTTACCTCTGCAATGGAAATAATCCCTAAGAATTACAGATTTGAAAACAAATACAAAGGGAGAAGGAGTGGAACAGAGTCTTGAAATGCTAACACAGAGAGTGAAAATATGGACATGTGACTTAACAATTAACAGTTTCAGTGGAAGATTATTCTGCAGTTATGTGGTCATTACTCTTCCATGAGTTTCTATTTCTGATAACTGATTTTGGCATAGTATTTATATGTAGGATTGCACACAAACAAACATTGCAAAATTTAAAAATAAATCATAAATAGACAGTTGTGATGAGTTTGTTTTTGTCCTTCATAGACAAAATGATATGATACAAATCTGAATGTAACCCACATACTATGCATATGACAACTACACTTCCGATCTCAAAATTTATGAAAGAAGTGAAGGAAGAATGGCTGACTTAGCCTGTACTGTACCATGACTCACAGGAGTCTTCCCATTTGCTTTAGTGAATGTCTGTAGGGAAAGGATGCTGGCTGCATCTTTTAAATTGCAGAGCCAAGTATTGGAAGAGAGAATCTTTTCTAGAGCTGCTCATGCCTGTGAGTCTTTAGAGACAGCTGGTTAAAAAGCAAAACAAAACTAAAAATACTGGCAGCATGAAATGTAAGGAGTCAGAAAAGAGATTTCCTAGTGTTCAGTTTGATAATAAGTGGCATCAATTTCGAATGTTCACAGGATTATGTTTGGTGTCTCTAAAATTAAAAAGAAAATAAGAAAAAAGCATCATAGAACATTAGCATAATTGCCATAGTGTAAAGGCTTTGCATGCAGTCTATTAGTATTTTCCTATCTGTCTGACTTGTGTTAATTAGCAAAAGAGCAATTTCTACAAGATTTCTTAGATAAGTGCTGCATTTCAAACCCCATATTTGTAGAAATAAGGCCAGACGTTCTTCAGCTCGTGAAAGGAGACAAACTCTTTTGAATATTCTATAATATGAGTACATGAGTGAAAGTAGTTATTAGTGAAAGATAACCAATTGATTTGAGAGGTACAGAAAGGGGCAACTGGTATGATGATGATCTTGGAATCATAGAATTGTCGAATCATTTATGTTGGATATAACCTTTAAGATCATTGAGTTCAAATGAACCTAACACTGTCAAGTTCACCACCAACCCATGTCCCTAAGCCCCACATCTACATGTCTTTTAAGTGCTTCCAGGGATGCTGGCTCAACTACTTCCCTGAACAACCTGTTCCAGTGCTTGACCATCATTTCAGTGAAGAAATTTTTCCCAGTGTCTGATCTGCACACACTCTCCCCCAGCAAACTTGAGGCCATTTCCTTTTGTCCTATTTCTTCTCACTTGAGAGAAGAGATTGATCTCCACTTGGCTACAACCACCTTTCAAGTATTTGTAGAGAATTATAAGGTCATCCTCACCAGTGCCAAGTACAGGGGAATAGTCACTGCCCTGGAACTGCTGGACACACCATTCTTGATAAAAGTTGGGATGCCATTGGCCTTCTTGGTCACCTGGACACACTGTAGACTCATGTTCAGCCAGCTGTTGAACAACAGAATCAAATCCTTTTTAACTGTGTTGCTTTCCAGTCAGTCTTCCCCTAGCCTATGGTGCTGCTTAGGGTTGTTGTGACACAAGTGCAGGTTCTGGCACTTGGCCTTGTTGAATCCCATACTGTTGGCTTTGGCCCATCAATCCAGCCTGTCCAGACCCCTCTGCAAAGCCTTCCTACTGTCCAGCAGATCAACACTCCCACTCAGCTTGGTGTCACCTGCAAATTGTCTGAGGAAGCACTTGATCCCCTTGCCCAGATCATGATACTGATGAGATACTAAGGCCTATCAAATCTTATAGTTCAGACTAATTTAAACTAGCTGATATTAGTACTGATAAAATTATAACTACAGCAACAGGCTTAAAAATATTCATCTGAACCTAAAATCTTTGAAGCCTGTGCTGGACCTCCCCTTGCATTAGCTCTCATACTATGTTTTTGAGTTTGGTAGTATCAACACTGCCTGATTCTGTCTACAGGAACTGTAATGTCTCAGGGACTGTTACAGCTGGATACTGGAGCATCCAAAATAAATGACAGCACAGACAGTACTAATCTGAAAATATACTTCCCACTGGGTCATTTTCTAAACTGCAAATTTGGACTCTGTTTTAGGCTTGTCCCAAAGTTATCTATTGATCTTACAACATTGTCAGATGCTATGCATCTTTGGCTACACTCCCTCTATACAGACAGATGAAAATCACTATATTTGGGTATTTTGATACTTCTTCTTTGTGATGTCATTTTGTTGATCTCTAAAATATTTTTATTTACATTACAAAACCAAACATTATGATCCAGTTGGGACAGAGAAACTGTAAATATAGAGAGACGATGTCAGCATGCATTGAACACCCCAGCACAGTGTCATTAAATCTCATTTCAGTTGGAGAGGATTCCCATTCAGCTGTTGTGCAGTGCAATCAGAATGACTTCAGTGTCTGTTCATATCTGTGTAGATATTCAAATTGCCAAAAAGAGTAGAAGAAAAGGAAGGCAGGGAAGGAGGAGGAGAGAAATATGTTTAAGGTTACACGCTGGATTACCAGTGAGTCTACTGTGTTAGTTTAGTCTAGTCCTTGCTCAGTGATGGCACATAACCTTCTACTGCTTTTTATCTCTCCTGACCTTTACAGAAAATTCAGTCCCTTCAACTCATTGATTATTTTGGTAGCTCCAATTCCTCCTTTTTTTTTTTTTTTCTTTTTTATTTAATGGAGCTCAGGTACCCAAAATTACTGCCATAGTTTAAATTAAATTATGCTGATTATTATACCAAAGACAGGCTATCACATTGGAGATATATGATGGGGTACCCTTAGGAGTTGTTAGCTCTTTGATTGCTATATTCTGTTACACAGCTCTACTGTGCTCACTGTTTACTAGCACCTCTAGTTTTTTATTGCAGTATAGCAGTTGCTTTGTAAGACAAAATCACTTGTAAATCAGGCTTCCAGCTGTATTCCATTTTACTTTTCTAGTTTTAATTCCCTTATGTTGCCCAGGTTTGTTTATTGCTTAATACAATGTTCTTCAATAATTTTGACAGTATAATAAAAAAATTATCATAGTTTCTATTCTTTTGTTTTTACTCATTCAGATAGTATATTTCTCCTGGAAAACGTACTTTAAAAGTCATATTTAAAGACAAATAGTTACTGTTTTCAAGTTTGCCAAGGATAGATTATGTTGCTATGTGCATGGACATGTTTATTGCACAGATAATATAATAGTAATCTAATAAATTCTAATAAATCTAATCTAATAAATGTAATAAACCAAACTTGACTGGATGATTTCTTCTGAACAATAAATTTCTTGTATCCATAGTAGGAAATGTATGTATATCAATACATATTTCTATAACATTATACTTCAGCTCAATATTAATATATATTTCTGTAAAATCATACATCAGCTCAAACTCACACAATGTATGTTATTTCTGAATGTTTGTAATGCCGTATCCACAGTGCCCAGACTTGGACTTAAATCTCTTTGTGCTGTGCAAAACAGCTCCTGTCCCAAAGAGTTTACAGTGGAAGGTCTGAGCAGAGGAGAGAAGAGTTGAAGGAGGCAGCATAGTGCTACTCTGTGCAACATGCTGTGGTTACAGCTCACTGGCATTTTATGCACTCGTGTTGAGTACTTTGTTGAAAGAAGAAGGAGTATCTCTTACTAGAATAACTGACACACTTGGAAAAATCCTCCATAATTTCACATGCTTCTCATGTCTGAAACAGACTCGAAATATATGCTGAAATTGCTCTGCAGTTAACTAATTCATCTGATGATTTGAGAGGCAACAGCAGGTATTTCTGTTGAGCACTGTTATACATTAGAAAATGGAAGAGAGGGCATCTTAACAAGAACGTTTTAAAACTACATTTCAAGAGCATAATGAAGTTTTGGAAGGAGAGTTCCTACCAGTTGGTGTCACAGTAGCAAAGGTGTATGCTTGAATCTTTGGGCTTGTCCAAGGAATGGCAAACAGCCATAGTTCCTATTTTAATTAGAAAACTTGGTTTTACCATCACTTTGAGAGTGCCTGATATTTGCAAAATAGTATGTGAATAGTTGCAGTAAACATTCTGGAATGTTTTGGAGGGTTTTACGGAATATTTAGGAGATATTTGTTCTGAGTCAGGTGGCATGTGGCCTCCTGTGCTTTCAGAAGCCATTAGAATTGTTTCTGTATAAGTTGAGGTTGGATTATGTTGAGAGAACAAAATTTTCTATGGTTCGATTATGATATATAATAGCGTATAATTGCCTATCTCTTAATTTCTAGTTTCTATAAAATATTTTTAGCTGTGGATTGGTGCTTTGGTTTTTTTTTTTCTTTTTGGTTGGTTGGTTTGTTTGTTTGATTTTTTATTTTACTAAATTATTCTGTTGAGTGTTGCTGGAATAGTGGGCGTAGTTTCATATCCATGTTAACCTTTTAACTTTCTTTTTTTACCACCTCAGATTATGGTGGAAACACAAAAGACGAATTTTTTGCCTATATGAATGGCTGCCGTAGCTGCTTCCTAGGCTGCCTAGAAGTGTTGGTGCCTGGGACTAGTGTAAGTGTCCATGTTGTTGGCCAAGGGCTGGTTGCCTAAAAGAAGAGCTGGCCAAATCTGCAGGTAGGTGATTCAGAAACAGTCAGCTATGACTTAGTTCAACATGTATTTGCTGAGGAGGCAAACAGTCTTGTTGAAGGTTTGGCTGTTCTTCTTCCTTAGTGAGCCAGAAACCTTAGGAGCTCTGCTCAGTATCAGTACTCTTGGCAGCCTTGTGCAGAGAAAGGAAGCACTGGACAGGCAGACCAGCTGCCAGCAATACTGGTGGAAATAGTGCTGGTACCGACCTTAAACTTTAAAATATAAATAGATTTGTTTAGAAAATCTTACTTATATTGAACCATCATTCTTTGCTGGAAAAAGGCTCACACAAAGGATTAGTGGATTCAGTTAGAATAAAAAATCACAGTCATTTCTATCTCTCTTTAGAATATGGAGGAGGACTTCTGATGGTAAAATGCTGCATTTGCTGAGGGAGTTAAAAAGGATTTGATATTATTGTTTATTTATTTTTTGTGCAACTGTTTCTCTTTATTTCATGTTCATGATAGTTATTTTATTTCTCTTGTGTTTCTGCTGTACCTACATTTTTTGCTAAGAATGCAAGTATCCTTATTTTAACTTATTTTCATTTTAATGGTCAGTAGAGCACCTCTGTGAGTATGCATGCACACTAAAATAGACTAGCATGTCTATTTTAAATGTTGCCATTTATTTATTTGTTTGTTTGTTTGTTTGTTGCTGATACTGAGTGCATGGAAATCTGTAGTTACAACACAAAGGGATTAAGTATTGTTGTTTTAGTTTCCTATGGTCTTATTCTTGCCTTGAGTATCAGGAAATGCCTAATTTAGTGGATTGAGAATTCCAAAAGTAACTATAGGTAGGGAAGCAGGTTTTATATCATAAAGTGCTCTAGGATCTATGTGGGTTGCCACATTTTTCATAGAAATGCCCAAACCATAAGAATGTTGGAGTATTATGATTTCTTTTTAATCACTTCTGAAGGGTTTTGGAGTTTTATATTGATCTTTTGAAAGTTAAAAGAAACTCAGCATTAAATATTTTCTGAAGACCAACACCTAGCTTTTATCTGACATTGATTCCAGTAAATAAGACTTCATGTTAACAGAACTACTATTTGCTAATATTTTCATATTCTGTGTATATATATATATATAAAGGACAGAAATAAGATAGGACAGCCTATAATATTGAAGATGTACTGAATAATCAGCAATCATAGATTTGTAAGGTTGGAAAAGGTCTTTAAGATCATGAAGTCCAACCATCAACCCATCACCACGACAATGTTTACCAGTGAACCACGTCATCAAGTTCCAATAAAGTGATTTGGAAAAAAATGAGCCTAACTATGCTATATTTGGAGTTGAAATTTATATGAGTTGTACATGGAGTGAGTTTAGCAAGTAGTCTTTTGACATGAATAGTAAATATTTGAGTAAGACTCAAATATTTCTTCTGAACAACTAATTCAATGACATTTTATAAAATTATTCAAAATATGCTGTCTTTGGATAACAGCAACAACAAAAAAAATGTTACTTACAAGTGTTCCACACATCTCAATGAAATCCATTGACATGTTTTAAATCTGGCTATGAGTGTTCACATACTATAACTCACTGCATAATTCTATGTGTTCCATAAATAGAATGAATATTTTAAAGTAGTACATGTGTGGATTTGGAAGAAAAACTGAGCTGTCACTAATGGAAAATTTATGCTGGCAACTGTGTTAAAGGATCACATTTTTAAAAGGATTTGGGGGGAGGCTGTTTTGTTATTTTGACTTAGAGATTGTGTGGCAATGAGAACCATTGAAGCATATTGTACTGATTAAATGTAGTACTTGGGAGTCTCAAATGTCACAAAACATATGGAATACTAGGAACATTCATCACTGTTTGAAGGGACTGTCTAAAGCCTTGATAGCCTGGTCTAACAATAGTGCCAGTAAAATAGTCAGCAAATGAAAAAAAAAAATCTGGTAGGATGAAAACAAGAGAAATAATGTTGGAACCAAGAGTGTTAGACTGCTACAGAATTCCAGTTTCTTCTTCCTCCTGCTTATCTTCCTCCTGCTCTTTTGAAGGAAAAACTACAATTGCAGTTAGGAAAAGCCATACTGATGCTATTAGTCTTACCCTAGTAATAAACAGACATTGAATCTGCATATATGTTTAGGACTTAAAAAGAAAAAAAAATACTTTGAGTGCAAGAGGCCACAGACTTTATTTCAGTGAGAGCACACTTGAGCATGTGAATATTGCTCTTGCTAAATCAGATGTGATTTTTTCCCAGTAAGTGGTAATAGTGATCAGTCTAATTTTGCTGGAGAAGGGAAAGACTGTTATGACAACCTAATTTTTAAAATGTCTGTAAAATAGTGTTAAGAAAGAGGGAGAAGGTAGCTTCCTGGAAACAGTCCACAAGTATAAATAGGTTGTTCACTCACTTGCAAGACCACATTTTACATATATCTTAGATAAAATGGAAATTGAATGTTTATTAATTGTCAAATGTTTGAAATCCATACAGGAATCAGTTTCCTAAAATTGTCTTTATTCCTCTTCCTTCTACTATCTTACATTGAAACTTTATGTGATGTAAAGGCAAAACTCGTGTTCTATGAGACAGACCTAGACTTACTCTTGCGTAAAACATAACTTTTTTGGAAAAGAGAAAATATAAGAAACTTTCACTGTTGCAAGATAACATATGAAGAATTTGAAAAATAATGTAACTAGCAAATTGCAGTGCTTAATCATATCATGTTTCTCAGAGCCATCTGACAAAGAGGCAGGGCTCCGTCACGTGTTGATGGTTACTTGACAAGTAGAAGACAAGTGCTGGAAGTCCAAATGTTCCCCCTCCTTCCTTCTTCTTCCACTAGCTTTTGTTGCTGAACACAAATGCCATATGGTATGAAGTATCCATTTGGTCAGCTGGGGTCAGCTGTCCTGGCTGTGTTCCCTCTCATCTTCTTGTGCACCCCCAGCCTCCTCGCTGGCAGGGCAGTCTGAGAAACAGGAAAGGTCTTGATAGTGTGAGAGCACTGTCCAGCAATAACTAAATCATCCCTGGGTTATCAGCATTGTTCATCACAAATCTAAACCATAGCCACATATCAGCTACTGTGAAGAAACTGACCCAGCCAAAGTCAGTAGGGCTTTTATTTATACTCCATAATTTACAGATTCAAAATTCTGTGCAGGAATACTACAACAGTTCAACAGAAATATGTGTCTTTAACAATTCCACTAGTGCTATTTCGTTTGTGATACTCAGTTTGTAGATTTATTTTTTTTTATTATTTTTTTTCCATCAGACAATGCTATGTTATCTTTTCATGGTGAAATTTCTGTTGAAAACAAGCTCTTTAGACTAAGTAGTCTTAGCTTTAGCGTGCACAAAGAAGCAAACTTGCATTTTGATTACTGAAATGTCAGGAATACCAGGAAACATAGCATATGAATTCCATAACAAACATAAATAATTAGTAAGAATACCTGTAGTTTTAAGACATTTAATTCAGATGGAAATTAAGCATCTTTGTGAGTTAAAATTATGTTTTGATCAAGAATAAGACACATAATTGCCTATTTTTGTTTTCCTGTATTATATAGATGTAGCACATAACTTTTTATATTTACTTATGAACTGTTTGAAATTTAAATTACAGTTCAAAGATACTTCATAAAAGTAGAAAAGTGCATTTTGTATTAAAATAATTTCTACCCTAACTTGCAATTTAACAACAGCAACAACAAAAAATAAAACATATGCATAGATAGTGGAAGCCTCTGTAACTTTCCCATAAAGAAGCCAATTTTCTGCCTTTTTGTCAAGAAATGTCTTTAAATTTTTCTGTATCTGGAACTAGTTAATGTTTCTTTAAGTTGTTGAGGAGTAGAAGTCAGAAAATAGTGTTTTACACAATCATTAAACAATTTAGAAAATAAATTTGCCAATTACACGACTGTGTTAGGTATGTATAACATTATTTGAGGATCTAGTTGTAGTTCTTGAATATTTGCAGATTCAAAACAGTGTTCTGATTTAGATAACATAAATTATTGTCATCTACCTTTTGAATAAATCAAAACACCAAGAGATATACTGATTACTTTGAGCCTTATAATCAAGTCTTGTTTACACACTGAACCTGTTGCAAAATAAGCTGTAGTTTTAAGGCATATGAAATTTAAACATGGTAAGTATTCTGTGCTGTCTTCAGTTAAATTCTAAAGTGAACTAAATTACCTGAACATAGAAATTTTAGGACTAATGGAATAAGAGTGTCTGTAGGAAAAGCTATTATAGGTTATTATCCCTGGGTAGATAAGCCCAGAGTCAGTAGAGAACTGGGTTGAATCTGGGTCATCTGACTCTTGCTTGTGTAGTCAGTTCTCCCCACTAAAAGCCTCTTCTTCTGGAATTACATGGTGATGTTTTCTACATTTGCACTGTGTTGTTAAAGATTATTATGGGATATCTGTTGTTATGATTTTATAGTGCCCTACTGAGACTTCTACTGAGTGTGTAAGTTGCAGTTGCTAAAAAATACATTGCTGTCCTACTGTTACTTTGTGCCTTTAGTGATACATGTTTTGTATTTTTATTATTTGGCAAAGTATATAGGCAAAGAACTTTCATATTTTCTAGCATCTTTATTATCATTTGGAGTAAAATAAGTAATTTGCACATTTGCTTTTTGAAAGCTGGTAATCTATTTTGTGGCATTTCTTGAGTGAACAGGTGATGCAGACTTCAGGAGACAAAATACACTGGTGAGACCTGTAGCTAGTTCATGAAGAAGATCTTGCTACAGATTTTTGACATGACAGCTGCCAGGTAAATTAAAAGAAAAAAAAAAAAAAAGGTAAACTGAAATTCACAGTTCACTATTAGTGAATACCAATTCCAAGGTACAGGAAGCAGTTTTGGTAGCTAAAAACAGAAACCTACATTACAATTTCTTGGCTCTTTGTATGTTTTTGGGGAAAAATAGGTGCCTTGAAATGAACTTTGAAGGACAAATGGATAACTACCTGCCTAGCCTGCATGGGACTATTTGCAAGAGGCCCATAAGGAATGATAAGCATAGCTGCTTTGCCTGAAACCCCTCTTCTCCCTGGAAATCAAGCTCCTTTTTTCAGATTATCACAGTATATTCAGGATGGCACCTCCATTTGCCATCTGCAACTGATAGATATAACAGTACTTCCTCTGAAACCCTGATTAATTCTTTTTGTTGGTCTTAAACAACTGGGGAAAGAGGAGATATGTGTGTATGTTAATGTGAGAGAGTGCGTGGCACCTACATTTTCTGTCCCAGAGATTATGGATTTTACTGGTCTCAGCTTCTTTCTCACCTTGAGGGGGTTGAGTTGCAGCTCGGGACAGAGACTGGCACCTCTCTGTCGTGTATACTGTGGTGGGAAGCCCCAGCACCTGTGCAGCTCTGTGAAGTCAGTTGTTCCTTTGGATAGCCAAGAACTACCAATTTGTGGAGCAAAAAGGGGTGAGAAGCAGCATGATTCAGTGTCTGCTGATTAAGGTTTTCATGGGCTGTGAGGAGAGTTGGCTTCAATTCCTGTTCCAGCAGGTGTAGCCTCTGGAGGAATTAATTTAAGGATAGAAACATTCTGACTGAAGCAGCAGTAGAAACAAGGGAGAAAACTCCAGGTGTCCACAGCTCATGAGATAATGATAGACATGATATGTGACTAGACAGCATTACACTGAAAAATAAGACTGAGGCTTATAGAGTCTTTTGACATGTACATTTGGACACCAAATTCCTGATCTAGTACCTAGTTTAATTGTATCCTTGTATCAAATATTTTTTAAAATTACATAAATATATAAAAACCCTTTTTTTAATGACTAGTTAGTTCTGCCAAAATCATTTCCTTGGTCACTCAGGATTATTGAATTTAGACAGGCATCTAGGGGTTCTGAGCTTTTGTTACTCATTCTTGTCTTTCTTCCAAGTTTGTTTTTTTCTTTTTTGTTTGCTTTTTTTTTTTTTAAATCAGAAGGGACAGATATTGCAAATAAATGAAAACAAATCCACCCATTTTTCCTTAAGATCTCTACTGAGTCACTCTAAGAGCTTTCTGTGAAGTGTTCATTTTGCTGTATGCTATGTCATTATATGAAATACAAATACTTTGTTCTTTTGAGCTTACTGCAAACAATACGATAAAATACATAGACATTCACATCAATTTTAACAGAAAAAAAAGAGTAATTTTAAAAACACAATTATTGACAAGAGAGAAAGAAAAAAAAAATTGAAGAAAGAGTTTATGTAGTTACACAACTCAGATATGAAACAGCAGTATTATCTGTGAGTCCATAAGGTGGTTTTGACATCTGCAAATATAATATTTATTTGGACAATAGCTTACCTTCATTATATGACTTTCAAGTTTGTTATATATTGCCTTTTAGAGTTGTTTGAGATTGCAAGCCATAATATATTTTGTATAACTACTTACAGTGCTGACTTTATGCATTAAAATAATCCTCCTCCTGCATTACAGGGGGTCTTTGCAGCTTTCTGTCCGTGTCTACCAGCTCAGGAGGGCAGTTGTCCTGAGAACAACCTGTCTTATTTTTGAAAACCAAGGCAAAGAAGGTGCTGAGAATTTTTCCTCATCTTTCATAAATATACTTTTTTCCTCCTTGTATCTAACTGGAACTTCCCAAGTCTATTTGCTCTCATCCCATTGCTGTGCACTTTTTCTTTCCTGTGTCCTCCAAACTTGTAGCTGTTGACTCCTGAGCCTTCTCTTACTAGGCGGAACAGATGCAGTTCTCAGCCTCTCCTGGAAGTTCTGTGCTCCATGACCAGCTTAGTGATCCCTGGTGGAGTCATTCTAGTATATCTATTTCTTTGTTGTACTGTGGAACCCAAAACTCAGCTGAGCACACCAGATGGAGTCTCACAAGCGGTAAATAGGGTCAAAGGATCATTTTCTTTTACCTGCTGACTATACTCTTGCTAATACAGCTTGGGACACTGCTGGCCTTCTTTGCTCCTAGGGCACACTGCTGACTCATGTTCATTTTGTTGTCCATCAGGACTCTGCATCTTTTTCTACAGAGTTGCTTGCTAGGCAATCAGCCCTTCACCTGTGATGCTTTATCGAGTTTTTAATGCCTAGGTAAAGGACGTTTGCCTAGGCCCTGTGGCAAGGAATTGTAGAATAGTTTCGGGTGGAAGAGACCTTTAAAGGCCATCTAGTCCAGTCCTCCTGCAATGAGCAGGGACATCTTCAACAGGTCAAGTTTTCAGAGCCCTGTCCAACCTGACCTTAAATGTTTCCAGGAATGGAGCATGTACCAGTTCTCTGGGCAACCTGTTTCAGTCTTTCACAATCCTTATCCTAAAAAAAAAAAATAATCTTAATATCTGATCCAAATCTACCCTCTTTTAGTTTGAAACCATTAACCCTTGTTCTGTTGACAACAAATCCTACAAAAAGTCTACCCCCATCTTTCTTATAAGACCCCATGAAGTGTTGAAAAGTCATGGTAAAATGAACTAAACCTCCCCAGAGGTTTCTCTTCTCAAGGCTGAATAACCTCAACTCTCAGCCTGTCTTCAGAAAAAAGGTGCTCCAGCCCTTTCATTATTTTTGTGACTCTCCCGTGGATTCAGTCCATCAGGTCTGTGTTTTCCCTGTGCTGAGGACTCCTGATCTGGATGCCTCACTCCTGGTAGAATAGTGTGGCAGCTGAGTAGAGGAGCAGAATCATCTCCCTCAACCTCCTGGACACATTCCTTATGATGCAGCCTTACGATTTGCTTTCTGGGCTGTGAGTGCACACTGCCAGGTCATGTCCAGCTTTTCATCCACCAGCACTCCTAAGTCCTTCTCAGCAGGGAAGCTCTGAATCCCACCTTCCTCCAGCCTCTATTGATACCAGAGAATGCCCCCATCCCAGTGCAGCACTTTGCACTTGGCCTTGTTGAACTTCTTGAGATTCACATGAGCCCACTTCTTCAGCTTGTAGAGCAGCTTGTGATTTCAAAGTAATGCTGCTGACAGATAAACCTGTTTGTGTCTGAAAAACCCATCAGCACTTTCTTGGGTTTTATATGGTAAGTGATAGCACAAAGAGTGTTCTCTGGACATTGTTTGCAAAGAAAATTAGGTTAATTGTCGCTTTTTGCTTCTCTGTTTATTGCACTCATTAAAGCTTGCAGGATGCTCACAATATTCTATAGTTAGCAAATTAGTAGTGCCCTATCAGAATCTTATTTTGAGGACAGGTTCGTGGTGACAGTTTTCTGCTTTCAGTGGCTTTAGTTTTCCAGAGAAAGTAATGCTTTTGAGCTCAGAAAAACAACAACTTGGAATTAAAATCACTTGAAAACTTTACAAGCATTCGGTTGACAGAATTAGGATAGGCCTCAAATACCTGTGTTCCCTAACTGCTTGTTTTGTTTGAAAAGAAAAAATAGAGACATTTTATTATCTTAGACTTACAAATAGGATAGATATTTTTCATGACAGGCTTTCTGAAGAAATGCTGTTTATATCAAGTGTGATAGAAAATAATTTTATTTTGGCTCTTTATTGACTTATATGACAGAGGTTTGGCTTTGTCTATTGCTTAGCAAATTGAAGCAATTGAAAACTACATTGAATTTGACTTTGAATAGCCACTTTCTTAAGTAACCTCAGAAGCCTATGATTGCCTTCTTCATGACAGGTTTTAACATACGGTGTTCTGGGTACCCACTTCTAGTAACACAATTGGTTATTGTGTAACAATGCAGAAGTTGTCTGAGATCTTTTTGTAATATGCATGTTAAATAGAAAAATAAAACCCAAGCAATTATTTTTTTTTAATTTACTTTTTCTTTCATACTATAAAGAAAGTTTTCAGACCACAACTGATTTCACACTATTTCGCTGCAGTATCCTGCAGTATATCTGCAGTATGGCATAGACTAAAGTCACTCACCAAATTTTTACATAGGTTGGGCACTGTACAATAGGAAACAGTGCTGTAACTCCAAATGTATTTGGCCAGCATTGCTGGGAATAAAGAGGTAGTTGTTCGCTCTCTGGTACTATGTGGAGGACCAGGAGAGCACTGATAAAGGTGGGCTCTCCTCAGGTGTTTTGTGTGCATCATGTGGTTGGAAAACAAATTATTTTTCTACATGAGTTTGAATTTCCATCGACTTAGGTGTTTATTGACAAATTTTTCATGGGTTTGGTATTTTTCATAATTATGGACCAAAAATGCTACATCACTGTTGTTCACTGGAGGACAAACAACATGTGTAATCATGGTTTTGATTATTCAGTAGATTCATTGAATGACTTCCTAGCCCTGCTGAGCCTCAGTTTGCAGAATGTTCCTGAGGTCAGTAGTTCTGCTGCAGCTTCAAGGCACAGCCTGGATGTGCAATATGTGAAGGCATCTTACAGTGCCCAAGGTTTTGTGTCACTATGTGATTTTTTGTTATCTCATTGCTTTTGGGTAGTACCTTATAAAGCTACAAAGGTATCCTAATTATTTTCACAAGCTTGTAACCTTTTAAAATATTTAGCTTTATTATTGAAAATATTTGTAGATTTTTTTTTTATCTTTTCTTCACAAGGTTTTCTCACTGGACACATAGCTTATTCTCGAACTGTTTAAAATGTTTTTTTCTGCTTTCTTTCCTAATGAAAGAAAGCATGTGTTATTGTCTGCATGTGTGTGTGCCTGCAGATTTGTGTGCTAAAAAGAGGAGCAAAATGTCTGATGTCTATTACAAACTGAAATTGGATACAGCTTGCTGGATTTAAGAAAAAATGTTTCAAGCAGTTAAGAGTCACTCCTGGGGATTCTTGGTAAATATAGTGCTTTGGGTTGTAGCTTCCCACTAAGATCAGTGTTTCCTTCATGAATTTCCTACCTCAATAAGAAAATTATGTCATTGAGGCAGAGCATGAGTCATCGTCATTCTCTTAGTCGAGGCTACTCGCATACCTCAAAAGCTTTCACTTTTCTCTATGCTGGTGTGTTGATCCCTAGTACAGCTTTGCCAGGAGGTATTTCACTGTGAGGACACCTTCGTTTTGCAGAGAGGTCTTAACCACTATTAATATGTCTTCCTTGGTATTCTATTTATGCCACGAAACCTTTGAGTGAACATTTAGTTTCTGGATGAGAGGGCTAACACATATTTACTAATCCTTCTTGCAGAACAATAGAAGAACAAGGTTTATAAAATGCTGAATCATTTAAATGTTAGCATGTGTTTGAGACTTGTTTCATTTGACAGCACTGGCTACATTCTCAACTTGTAATGAAAAAACAAAAATAACTATTCCCCATGCAATGGTAAGGGGAAGTGGCATCTGCTGTTTGCTTGGGTAGGCCAGATTTGGACAACACAGTACAAAACAAAGTATCAGCAGAAGGGAAAAATCTCTTCAGTTTCATTTACCATGACAAGATTCAGCATTGGAAGGTGAATCAAACCTGTTTAAATGTTTCTATCATTAGGCAAAAGAAATGTATCCATTTCTTTTTATAGAAGAAAGAGAAGGAGAAAATTAGCATAGAGGTAATACAAAAGTTAAAGAAAAAATCAATTTCTCATTGATTTAAGACTTTTTTAGCACTTACAGGCATTCGGGAGATATGTCTAAAGGAAGAATGAAATTTTTTGGGTGCATATGTAAACTAACCCTTTTTTTTTTCTCTTTTTTTTTTTTCTCTTCTCCCCAGTGAATACAACAAAAAATGCAATCAGAAAATGCTATCAGAGCGCACATTTGCAGTTTTTTCTGCAGCTTTTAAAAGATGCGTTTTTCTTGTTGAGGCTTTTCTTGTATTTCGAATGATTAACCTTTAACTCTTTCACAGCCTGAGGCACACTCGGAGGATAATTTTCAAGTCTCTGTGACCGCATGTTGCTGTTACTCTGTTCTTCAAAGCAGGAGAGGTGCTGAGGATGCAAGATCCAGCTTTTCTAAATTCTCCAACAACCTGAATTCTTGTGCATTTTTATGTTTTGCTTACTGAGATCTGTCTTAAGTGACTAGAATTCTACAGTGATAATAAAATTGTCATGCATGTATCCAGGCTGCAAACAGTCTAAGCAAGCTCTTTCTGTGCCTCATCACCTAGGGTCAGGTGAGGATGAGATGGGAAGAATTTCATTGCTGTTTTACTACAAGTTTGAGGGAATTAATAGTTTCTTGATTTTCCCCCCTGGATCTTAAATAGTTAAAATTAGACAGGTTATCTGTTAATTCTAGCACTTCGATAATGTCTTCTTATGAATATTGGAACTGTTTCTCTTAGAGTATTATTCCCTGCACTCCTGTAAAAATAACAATTAGAACATATTTATGAGGAAACTAGGAAAGATTTAACACAAGAAGTCCATGATAATAGATAAAATTAGAGAACTGCATAATGCATGTAATAAATAAAAGTCTTCTGCTGTAAAAATGCTCATGTAAAATTCACATATTCTTCTCAAAGCAACAATATCCTTATTCCTAGTGTGGTAACTAGACATCTCCTTCATTGGAAGGATATTTTAAAATATGGTTTCCTTATGCCACAGTCATTTCCTGATTACAGACTGTGTTTGGTTTTTTTTCTCCTGCCTGTAACATAGTAAAGTTGCAATCTGTTGAAGTCCCAGCTGTACCTTCATAAAGTAGTGAAGCTGAGGGCCAGCATCTTGTCCCATTTCTGTTCCCAAAGCTCACCTATTATTCCTAATGCCTTGAAAAAGATATTCTTTTATTTTCTGCCAGCATGAAGCTAATGGAGTGACCCTCTCTGAAAAGGATCAAAAAAAAAAGAGTCAAGCTAATTGCATGGTGCACAATCTGTATTCAAACTGCAGTAGTCAGTGATATTTCCTGAGAAGTGTTTCCATTCCTGTGGCATAGGCTGATGTCCCCTTCATCCCTGGTGACTGACAGAGGGATGTGTTGATACTCATTAATCATCTGCCCGCAACCTGCAACACAGATGTTCTTATGGTATCACAAGTGGTAACTTAGAGGATATATTCCAGTTGAAAATCTTCATTAGAAACAGTAGGGCATACTTTGCTAAATACCTGGTTTTCTGTGATTTCACAGTATTCCCATGTCCTGAATCATCTTCCCAGATCTGTGATTGTCTGTTTTTTATTGCATAGCAACCTCCATGGTTGAATCAAAGAGAAATCTGCTGCAGAAGTACCTTTGTGTTTTGAGGGTAATCTTTTTTTCATTTATCTTCTCTTCCAAAACACAACTTTGATGGAGTATGTTGATTTGCTATGGGAAATATTTGCATAATAACTTTAATAACCAAATGAAACTAAACCTCAGTACTGACCAGACACAATATTAATAGTTTCAGTCTGTGAATTTTTCATTTTTTATTACTTCTTGAATCTTCTTCTCTAGAATAAATAGGATTATATCTTTAGTAGAATAAATAACGTTGTAAGTTGCTTTTATTGAAGTCTGTTTTAATTTTAATCAACTGAAATGTAATTAGAAAGTGTTTGTTATATTATGCCAACAAAGTACCAGTCATGAACTGAAGACTGACATTGGAGTGGATAGTTTGTGATTATAACTGTATGTCAAGTTCTTCATTAAGATGCACATTAACTGAACATAATTGACTGTAAGGCAGCAGGACAGTGGTAAAATATTTAGTAATGAACCTCTCACTGCTGTATTTTCTGCCTCAAGGAGAACAATAAAAGTTTCCATATTTTCTTTTTAATACCCTTTTGTAAATGCTGCCGTATTAGCAAGCAAAATGATACGGTCACATGAAGCCTTCATAGTTTCTGCGTCTCCAGTTTTCTAGGGCTATTAATTCCAATACTGAAAATTTATGAAGGAAACAGAGCAGAGTGTTCACTGTAGAAGAGATTTTTTTTTGTGCCTGGTTCACTTATAATCAGAATTTAAAAGCAAACAAAAATAATAGCTGATTTTATTCTATTAGAAGTTAGACTCAAACAGCAGTTTTGAATTCGTTACAAGTACCAGTGCATTCTTTCAGGAAATAACTGCTATCCATCTGAACAGAAGCTTTACTTGGTCAGCAGTTTGGTTTTTGTTCCTTTGTTTGTTTTTTTTGGTTGTTTATATTATATGAAAGCAGGGAAAATATTTCATACAGTGGCTTGTTTCATTATTTTTGTAAGTATTTCAAAGATAAGTAATCTCACACAAATGTTTCTGAGATATCTGGTGGTGTCTAGCCATCAAATCGGTTTCATTTCTTCATACCAAATGAATGAATCTACCTTTTGGAGGTGAGGTGCTTAAAAACATATCAACAGTAACATCTCAAGTTTATGGTCTGCTATCAAGTAGCTGTTTCAGAGTTATCTTCAAAATAATGTATTTTTGAAATCTGATTTTGTATGAACTTTTCATCACATTGTATCTGTAGATTAAAATGGACTAGAGGCAACAAATGTATTATCACTGTCTTTTTGTATTATGTAAGACAAACCTCTAAACAGTGAAGGAATGAAGATCTCAATTTTCTTTAGGAATCATAATTACATAATTGCACATAAAAAGTCTGTTGTAACAAATGAGAAACAATGTAATAGTGTTGTGTTATTATCACCAATTTCTACCATATCTCCCTTGTGCACTTTCATTTTAAAATGGTATCAGTTTAATATACTAGAGCGTAGGAATGGCCATAGTCAACTAAAGTATTTGGTGTTGTTGCCCCTCTAGTTGTCTTTACATAGATCTGTTGAGGCCTTTGCTTCACACAAGCCTGTAATATTCCTGTGTTAAATACAGAACAAGTGATTTTCATTTGGTGAAGTGATTTTGGGATGGATAATCCAGTTCAGCACTGTGATAATTGAATGACTTCTGTTGGACTTTGCTGTATTTTAAAATGTGATTGGCAAAATTTATTCCTTCAGATGCAGACTACTCTTATCAGTAATTTAATTATTTTTCTGTGAGTTGTGTTCTACAGCTTCAGAAAAGACATATTACTTCCTTTAATATAAATTTCTGAGAACAGATAAATAGAATAATCTCCCAAAAAGATTCTTCCTGATATTTCATGCAGCATGAACTAAGGAGTTCTATTTAGTGCATATATTATGAAAACAAATTTTCTTCCTGCTTTGTGATTCCTTCAGCTCAGATGTACCATCTGTTAGGTATTTTCCACTTTTTTTTCTTTTTCGTTAATTAAAGTAAGATTTTCCATTAACCCTTAATGTTTTCTGATTTGGGTTTTTTTTCAGGGGAAATAAAAAAAAAAGCCAGACGATTTTTCCCAGTTCACTTAGTGAGTTAGCAGCATAAGAACTCAAAATAATCTTAATTTATTCTTTTTTGTTTGGTTTCTTTTTTTCTTTTTTCTTTTTTTTCCTTTTGCTGATATTCAGTACAAACATTCTATCTTATGTTGAAGTATGCAGCATTATTTTGAGAGAACCAACATGCTCAGCTATCCTTTCTTTTAGAAATTTGTTGTGATATGACTGCACATTATTACTGTCATTATGTCATCAACATAAATAGTCAGGTCTGGAAGAATTCAAAGAGCTTTCTTAATATGTAAAAACAATTATTAAATCTATATATCTATCTTAGAGTCTTTATTGTCATATGTAATACAATTTTTTAATAAAATATTGTTATATTTAGGTGTTTAATTCTTAGAAATGTTTTCCTCATAAAAAAATTCTGTGGTTTGTCTTTTTCTTGTTTGTTTTGATTTTTGTTGGCTTTTTTGTTTGTTTGTTTGTTTGTTTTTAATATAGTAACTTTTTATCCTGACTGTATATTACTGTTAAAAGTCTCTGGCTTGCATTAAACAACCCTCAGTCATCTGTTACCTGAGTAACTGAGGAGGAGCTGACTTCTATCCCTGAGGAATCTTTTGAAGGATTATGTAAAGCTCTTCTTCCTCTGTTTCTATCACTTCTTCCCTTTGAAGACCTGGGATGATGCATCTCCCATCACTGCTTCAGCACAAAGTCTCTGCACAGGAGGCACAGACAACACCAGTTTATGTGATAGGACTATTCAATCCATGTAGTATCCATCTAAACGACCAGTGAACGCTGAGTCATGTGAATCAACAGGAGTAGTAGCATTTGAAAAAGTAAGAATATAGTAGGTGTTACCCTTGTGCTTCAATTTCTATAGCTCGCAGACAAATAGCTCCTTAAAATACATTATTTTCTAGTGCTCAAGTTGGGTGGTTCTCTCCAAAACACCGCATGGCTTTGTCTTGAAGAGAGAACCAAAATATGAGCATCTGTTTTAAAGGAACAACCTAATTTCTACTCATGCTATTTGCATAAGTAAAAGAGAGACTAAAGATTTATCTGTACCATGGCAAAAAATCTGGGCTTTTCATCTCTTATCTCCTACTAATCCCATGAGTAGCAGTCCTGATTCAGTACTTGAAAGACTGGCCTTTTCTTCACATAGACTGTTCTATCTATATCAATGAATTAAAAAAAAAAAACAGAATACAAACAAATCACCTGTTGCAGAAAGCAAAAGAAATTTCCAAAAATAGCTTATATCTAGCACTAATGCTATTGCAGTCTTGTGTCTGTCAGTTGCCCGGTGTTTATATGGTTCGTTCACTCTTACTCCTTTTTTCTGATATTTTTACTGTACCAATATTATGATAATGTCTTTAAACAGTTCATTCTGAATGACCTCATTTTTAAACTGCTGAGCATTCATTGCTCATACTGAAGAAAATCTGGTTAAGAAAATGTCTGTTCTGCAACTCTGTGGGGTGAGGGTGTTTGTGTTTTTGCCTGTTTGACTGTTTCTTGTAAATACTCCCTCATACTTTTTTACTGAGACTTAATATTGGTCTTAATTTTTAGATTCATAATTTGGATTTTCTTTTCTTCTTTTTCTTGTGAGAAATAGGGTAGTTGGGGTTTTGTTCTGAAAAGCACAATATCATTTTATGAAGAAGAAATCATAAACTGAACCATGTCCTCAAGTGCTGCACCTACACATCTTTTAAATACTTCCAAGGATGGTTACTCCACCACATCCCTGGACAGGCTTTTTGTTGCAACTTCATTGCTTCCTACCTGAAAAATACTAGTCAGTGGTCCGAGGGCTGTACCAGGATATGAAACTTTCTTTTCACATCTTTAAAGCAGACCTCAGGGACACCGCAGATCTCTCTAAAAAGTGTGTCTAGTAGTCTTCATATTCTGTCTTCTGTTCCCTGCGGAAGGAAGTTTCCTATGACCTCCTTTTCCTTTATGGAAGCAGTTTTGATGCAGGGCATAGGCTTCAAGCTAGATGAACCATTGTCTTCATTATTGTTCAGTTCCACCTGCATTGCCTCATACCTATTATGCCAGGACACCAGGAGAGGTGCGGTAGTCGTGGAGGGGATGCATCTGCTGCACCAGTTAGGAACTTGCCAACATTGCCCCTATCCCTTAAGTCAGTGAGTTAAGCCCCACAGAAAGAGCATAGGGAATCATCCCTACCAGGCACCCTGTCTGCCTGTGGAACCTGAATACTGACTTTTTTGTTACTAATTTGTGGAACACTTTTTTAAGAACGTGTGAAAGGCATCTCTCAGTTTTGTATTTGCATTGCATTTGCATGTTTTAATAATGTGTTTCATATGAACACATATTTGCATAGTTTTATGTGGGTATCATGAAGTGGGGTTTAGACCTGTTCTGTTAATAGGTGTTTTAATATGACATTCTTATATTCTGTTGGAATGAAGTGTGGGAGGTAGTACTTATTGCTATTAGATTTGTCAGGCAATGTAGGTAATGTTGTGTTAAAAGTCATTTCTTGTAAAGCTCTACAGCAGTAGCTCTTGGGAAAAAATACACTTTTTTTTTTTCTGTGGCACAGTTTTTTGAGAAACTCTTGCACTTTTCTGTCAAGTTGGTTCATAGACTATGAATCTTTCTCATGGAAATAAACAATACAGTCAGTAAGCACAGGTCAGTGTTAAGACATTATATGGTTATATAGAGAATTCCCTTCTCAACCTTTGTTTCTGGGTACAATTTAAGTACTTATGCCATTACTACAATTACTTTTGCATGGTTCCATGCACAGCACTGAATGTATGTAATGGTTGTTTAATAAGAATGTAAAACTTCTAGCATGGGCACATTTTTCATCACTTTGCCATGCTTAACAACTAACTACTAAATCATTTATATTATAAGTAAATCAACAAACCAGAATCAATAGCATAGAATTATTAGTAGCCTGCTCTTTTGGAGAAATTGTTCAAGGAAAAGAAACTATTTTTTTTTACTTCCATGGGAAATTAATTTCACCTCTGTCTTTTTTTTTTTTTTTTTTTTTTTTTTTTTTTTTTACTACTGGCTAAGCTAGATTTGTAAGAGGAAAATATTTTTTCTTTTCACAGCAAATATCTATGAATGAGAGCAGTGAACAGTCAACAATTATTGTATAATATTGTATAATTTTTTTCCATAGGAAGACGAACACAGCTGCTCTGTATACAGTATAACAAATCTAGGTCAAGCAGCCAGATTAATGATGTCTGGCACATAATTATGAACATTACAGAAGCATTTTGTTTTCTTTTGTTCAGTGGCTTCTATACATAATATTGCATAGTTTACATGAAGGTAGTACTGGTTTATGATATAATTTTGCATCCAGGAAATACTATAATCATGAAACACTTCCTTGATATGATGATAAAAATGGCCATGTAGTTTGCATAATCCTTCATCAGATTATAAGATGTCTTCCCTTAATTAATGTTTGTCTGAATAGTTCCTCCTCCATCTCAGTTTAAACAAAATTAAGTTAGTCTTTCACTGGAGATACTTTAAAAGTATTTAAATTAAAAAAAAACAGTAAACAAAACAAAGTAATCACATATATAGAGGTCTTTACCACTTGGCTGTGCTTATTCTAATCAATGTCAAATTTTAATTCAATAGAGAAGCATTCAGGTGATATTTTTTTAATTATTATTTTGCACAGAATTGCACAATTTCTCTTTTTTTTTTTTCCACTACAAAGTTTCATAGTGGAATATAATGCATGCACCAAATACATTACTTTGTTTGGGGCTTTTCATTAGTATGACTTTAAATTTACGTGATAAAAATTTAAATAATATGGTCAAAAGTAATTTTTTTCTCTGTATGAGTAGTGTTTGGAATTATGTTTATGTAAAGGAAGAGAAAGATTCATGTTTTTCCTAGTTGTCTTAAGTGTCCATTTTTCTTGCATCACCTCAGTGAATCTTTATATGTGTTATTTAGGATTTATAATAGATATATAATATCCTCCATACAAGGACTCTCAGAGCTGTGCATAATTCTCTTCTCCAACTCTTCCTTATGTCTTTTTATCCACATTTGGGGGAGATGTTTCTAATAAATGCCTTTGGTTGGGATGGGGAAGAAATAACCTAGTTTACTTCAGAGTTGACTCCAAACAGGGAGTGGAAACAAAATTGTGCCAGTTTCAGTTACTTCTGCTCACACCGTAATTTATCTCTAACCAGGCAAACTTTACTCTCCAAAAAATAGATTTTCAGATCACATCTAGGAAATACACAATTTTCTTTCAGTGTGACACTATTAAAAACATTTCATTTGAAATTTTGAACTGACTGTCCCTTTGCAACCCCAATGGAAATATAAATTATGTCTTAGGGTCAGAGGGGCAGTGTATGGGGCCAGAGGCAACTTGATCCTGAATAGCAGGTAGTGTGACCCAGGGAGTTCGCTCTGGAAAGTTAGACGAATCTGTAAGTATTGGCAGTAAACTCTGTTCCATTTGACTTAGGGCCGCAGATCATTCACTGGCCCTTAGACTTAACAGTACAGAAATACCATATCTTTGTTACTATCCTCTTGGTTTGAAGATGATAAATCTGAGGAATGCATGTCTTAAAATACATGGATAATTACCAGCCTTGATTCAATGATTTGGTAAGGGTATCTCCAGCCTCACAGCTTTCTTGCTTGATAGATTCCAGTGCACCAGAAGACATCAGGACTCAATGTTTCTGAATATTTCAAATGAGAGGTAGCTTGGTGATTGAGTCATTTGGCATCAGTTATGGGCAAAATAAGAGTATCTACAATAAGAGACTGAATTAATAGAGAGTTAAGGGAAAAGGATGTAGTTAAGAAAGAGTAGCAGTCTTTTCTAAGCAGTTAACATTTCACCAATGAATTTGGTTTTCTTGATGATGTGACAAGTTTGGTTGGTATATGACAATGCAAATATAGCATAATTTAGCCTCTGTAAAAGTTTTCATTTCATGCCAGCCACATCCAATTGCTGATCATATGTAGTTTTCAAATTGCAGAATCAATTGCTCAGTGAGGCACTGAACATTTTGGGGAGGGAAATTTGAAACAAAGGAAAGTTATCAGTGGTAAGTCTTTAAATGAGGCGGCTACTTTGGAATTTTGAACTAGTTCAGCATGAACAACAACAGTGACAACAGAATAATTGAGCTATCTGATTGAGTAGAGCAAAGTAATAAATAATGATGTGGGGTTGTTTTACCTCAGTGTAAAGTGGTGGCAGAACTAACATGCCATTGTGCCTGTTCTTTTCCCTATTGAAAATTGAAAGAGTGAAGAAAGAAAACGTAAAACTGAGCTTTTGATAGGAGAAAATTACTTACAGTTTCAGATGCATTTGAATGTGCTCACCTTATCACAGATATGATTGAGAGGTGGTGTGTCTGAAACACTTAGTAATAAAAGGCTTTTTAATTTAGCAAAGCAAGTTAGTAGAAGCTGAAGCCAAAATTCAAATTAAATATGTGGCAAATACTTTCAGTAGGGAGGTGATTAACTGCTGGGACAAATTGCCAAGAGAAACAAGTGATTTTTCCATCACATGAGGTTGTCAAATTAGAACTAAATAACTCTCAGGAAATTATTTAACTCTTGCCAAGAAGAAATTATTGGTCTCAGTTCATTGTTAACCAGATGAAATTTTAAAGCAGGTGGTTGGGATGGTGGAGCAAATAATTGCTTAGTTTTATAATGTAAAATCATAAGGAATATTTTACCTAACTTGAGTTTGTTCAATTTTCACCATGAGGAACTTCACTGCAATATGGTACAATTTCAAGTTGTTGGAGAATGGTTATTTCCTGGCATATTCCCATTCATGCTATATCATATTCAGGAGATACTCTCTTGGTATCTACTTCATCACATCTGTTTTCAGTGGTGAACTTTTTATTTATTGGTTTTTACTTAGAAGCAAATGTTTGGAAAGAGTAAATAGCTCAAGAGTCAATAGAACTAAACTCAGTAATTTACTCCAGTGCAAAATTATTAAATACTGTCTTACTGGAGCAGAATCACTGAGTATCAGCAAAATTTATTTAGCACTTTTGTGCTAGGTCAAATGTGAGGGACATGTCTTTAAACTTAGGGAATGGGCTTGGGTATTATATGTGGCATACACACATCCTACTGCAATATGCAAACACATGATGCAGAAATAATTGAGAGAATTAGTGCAGAAATCCTGAGTCCCTTTTCAAATCCCCTTTTGTGGTTGTATGTATATTTCAGTTGGCTATCATTAGATTTTCTTCAGTACTTTCACCTAAATGCTGCAGTTTAAGTTAAGAATCTTTAACTGCCTGGAAGATGCCTTGAAGGAGTCTTTATTAAGTGCACGAGAATATTGAAATGGCAGGTGGTGGTACTGAATTAGCAATCAGCTGGGAAATTCCAGATTGAATTAGTCTGTTGTGAAGTGTGTAATTTGGTGCATGCCTCATATCTGCAGTCCATGGACATCCAGTGGGAGTGACCTGAGAAGGTTGATATCAGTGATGCTTCAGTAGGCATTGTAAAACCACTTTGAGTTTCGGTTTCACTGCAAAAGTTTTAATAACAGAGCTTAAATTCTCCACCATTTTAATGCAATGCATGATTTCAAATACAGTTTTATGTTTCAGAGATGCAACACTATCATGACATGTTGAAGGGAAAGTGATGCAAAGTGAATTGGATTCGTCTGCCAGCCTTAGCACACATGCCTGTGCTTTCCAAGCTATTAGAAAAATTAATACACTCACTCTTTGAATTAATGGATGGGCTTACAGGACACCATCCGATACAAATTTCAAAGCTGGATTTTATTTACATTGCTATTTGTACTGTAAAATTAGTAGAGGTTATTAATTCTATCTGGTCTTGATATTATCAGTTTTATACCATAATTACATGCACAGACACACACAATCTCTTGAGAGAAGTGCTGAAACACAGATACTTAAAAGAATATAAAGGGCCAAAGCAAATGTTCACAAGTTACCCTATATGTCAATTTTACATTTTTCTGTCTTTACCTTTTGGTCCTACTGCTCATCTTGACTGCAGGATGGAATCAGTGTATTTTCTGTGATTATGCAGTACCACTCAGAGTGTAAGGTGTTTCTGGCCCAGCATTTTAAAGACAGAATCTGACAGTGACAAAATCAGACTCACTGTAGTGCCCCTAGATCTCTGCTGCAGAGATTTTCAGTCTGCCCAAGGTTCTTTAAGTACAGCATTTTCTTAGCATATAAAAAGGTGGTGCAGTTCTTCTCTTGCCAGTGATGACATCATGCTGGACAAGATGCGAAATGTTGTCAACAGTACATTCATGTGCACATGTCTGATAGATATCACGAGTGAAGAGGTGAGTATGGAAACAGTGGAACGGAAGAGAACACCAAATGTATGACTTATATATTCTGCATGTGTTTTCACAATAAGTGTTCTTTTATTTTTTCTAGTTATGTTTTGTTTTGTTGTTTTTGTTGTTTTGTTTTGTTTTTTTAAATCTTGTGCAGATTTTTTTTCCCCAGCTCTGAAATGCAGATTCCTCCAAACCTCTGTGTGTATGTTCCTTTACTTACTCATTTTTCTGTTGGGTTAGGAAAGGTTTCCAGCCTCTTACTCCCTGCTGAAATATTTTTTAGTAATTTTTTTAATAACCCATTTCATGATCGTCCAGATCAATTCTAGAGAATGATGCTCCTCAGATTGAAGACAATTCAGGAAAACAAAATTTGAACATAACTTCCTATCACTGAGTCCACATTTGAGAAATCTCTTCCAATTTGAAACACAATCCTTTGTACTTCTTCACTTACACTGTGGTAAGTGTATTTTCTGATCTTTAAAGAATCTACTTTCTGAAAAGGAGATAGCAGGACAAAATATGTCCCAAATTAAGAATATCCAGTCTTTCATCACTTGAAGTGTCCTTATTATTATAAGAGGTGTGCTGAAGAACTAAAGAAAGATCTGAATTTGCAATTCTGCTTTCTTTTTTTGGCATTTACACCAGGGTAACTGAAAGTAGATCATACCCTGCAGAAATTAAAGATGAAAGTTACTAGATTTTTCAGTTCACTTCTCACCACATATTTTCTACTTTTAAATATCCCCAGGGAAGGTGCCTCCACTGCATATGTCATGAAATTGTAGCATAAACTTTATTAGTGATCTTAAACAATGATTTTTTATAGTATCATACTGTATTAAAAATATGTTATTGTTAATATTTTTCTGTGTTGCTGTAGTTCTTTATAATTCCAACCTTTGGTTTAGCTGTTCTCAGTTTATCCCATTGTAATGACCATTGTGTCCAATTCTGTACTCATCATAAGAAAAAGGAGCACAGATACAGTAAACACTTATTTTTCAAATTTTGTTTTAAGATAAGATGGGTATAAATTTTATTTTTATAGATTTTTACCTCGTGTCAAATAGTAGTGTGTCTCGAAGGCTATTCAGCTAACAGTGTACATAGTTTGCAGGTTTAATGGAACTAATTCCTAACCAGAAAATATCCTGCATTCTCAAAGAGTTGTAATTGAAAAATTATTATGGTGACAGGAAATTTTAAAGAAAAATGTCATTTCATATTGCTGTAGAAAAGCCAGTTTCAGTGACATTTTTAGAATTATTAGTGAGAAGACATCAATCTGTGGTGACAGGAATTGAACAGAAGTGCAATTCTGGGAGTGTTTTGGGTTATTTGTTTAATAACAGGAGTTGTTAGAATGATACATAGAGGTGAAATGTTGAAAATAATGTATTTATTAGTAATAAATAGTTGCTTGATGACAATAAGATTTGGCAACAATTTTGTTTGGATAATCGGTCACTGGTGATACATGCTATAAGCAGTTTACAGTGGAAACATCATGGAAAACTGAGCTTAAAATTTTTTCTTCTGGTGAGCAGCACAGAAGAGTTGGGTTTTTTTTTGTTGTTTTTCCCTTGGAAACACCTGGAGAGCCTACATTTTAAGTCAAATACCACCAGTGTTTTGTACCCATTAGTGGAAATGAATGGTGCATACCACATCTCCAGTTCTGTTCGACTACCTCATTAAGATTGAGCAGAGTGTAAAGTACTAGTAATACAGACTTAATCTACTGCTTCTTCCACTGCTCCTCAAACTGTACTGAGAGTAATTGCTCATTCTGCCTTAGATAGTGACGTGATTTAATCAAATCCCACCATTTAGGTTGGATTTAAATTTTGAACAGTACAGATACCAAGAATATCTAGTGAGAAAACATGCAAACAACTGTGATGAAATTCAGTAATTAGTGAAGTTCTGCTTCAGTTCCTAGATCTTACAAGAAGCCATTAGGTAAGTAGTGTCTCCAAAAACATGCTAATAGGGGAAAATGCTCCCAAAATCAATGTACAAATGGATGGCCATCCTGCTACCCAGAGGTTCCTGATACAGTTTTATGGGTGTGCTATTAGGATCTTGCCATTAGACTTCTTCCAACTGAAGTGGAAATGCATTCAAATAGTTAGTACCTCAGCACTTCCACTTGGAATTGTCCTGAAGGCAGCAGACTGCATTTGTCATTTTTGTAACCCAGCTCTGGCAGATTGTAATATACTTTTCCCTCTGCCATTAAATCTAATATCTAGAGTATGGATTGTCTCTATGAAGTGCTTGAAAGTGTTTCAAGTGCCAGGGTCCCTAAATTTTTATCAGTGACTTAGTCATGGGTATTCTTCAGCCCTGCATTTTCCTGCAGAGTTTGAAAGATGGGCACATTTAAGCTCTTGATTTTTTATTTAGTTCCACTCTCTTTATCCATCATGGGAGCCTAAAACTCTGGGGTTATGCATACTTCATATTTTCTCCCATGGGTATTTTACTGATTTTCCCACTTTTCTGCATCTGACCCTTTTTCCTCGTTTTGGAGACCTTGTGCATGAGGGCCTGCCCATGGAAGGTACAAATACTTAATGGACTAGAGAATAATAGAACTCATTCAAGATGTTGTTTGTTTTGGGGTTTTTTGTATTCCAGTATTCCTATACTTCCTTTCAGAAGAGGCTGAATAACTCTTCTGAAACTCAGAAGCTGAAGTTCAGAAAAGTGACATTGATGGTCTGCAGCTTTAAAAGGGATCATTGCTCTGTGTGCCATGAGCAGCAAGATGATTACTTCAAGGTCTTAATCACGTTTTTTGGCTGAAAGAATCTTTGTTTCTGCAGGGACTCTTTTCCTCTGTAAAGACTCTACCATGTCTGTTCAAGATCCAAACACTGGAGTCTCTCTGGCAACAGTGGAACAGCGGACTCTGGAAAAGATGACAAGTCTCTTGATGTACTTTCATCAAGTCATAGAATGGTTTGACTTGAGATGGACCTTTAAAAATCATCTAGTCCAAACCCCTTGCCATAAACAACTTGATCAGCTTGTTTAGAGCCCCATCCAATCTGTTTCCAGATGTTTCCAGAGATGGCACATCTAGCATTTCTCTGGAAACCTGTCCCAGTGTTTCAACACACTCATTGTAAACAATTTCTTCTTTATATGTAGTATGAATCTACCCTCTTTTAGTTTAAAACCATTACCCTTTCCCTTGTCCTATCAGAACAGGCCCTACTAAAATGTTTGTCCTCAATACTGTTACATTGTTAAAGCCCACTTTAAGTACCAAAAGACCACAATAATGGTCTCTCAGAACTTTCTCTTCTTCAGGCTGAGCAACCCCAAGTCTCTCAGCCTTCTTCAGTTCCCTGGAGTTTAAGGTGAATAGAATGAATGCCCTTCAAATTTTGCCTCTAAATTTTGAATGGACATGGCCTTTCCTCAGCTTTCTTTTACCTGAGCCTCATTTGAGGTTCCTTGGATATACTGTTTGAATGCTGAAATAGCTGAACTGATTATCCAATTAACTGGTGGGTTTTTTTTGCTCTTCTTTTTATAAGAACTTGTCTTCTGCAACAGTGGAACTGCTTATATATTATATGTCTATTTATCTCCTAATGGTTTATTTGCCTAATCATCCAATATGCAAAACATTCTTGCCAATCTGAAATCAGAGAAACTAATAGTAATTCCTCCAATATATTAACATAGTCCATACCTTAACATATTGTTAGATTAGTGTTGGGTCAGCCTTTTGAGACTTCAGACAACTTTAGCCTCTGTCATCTTTCCTTAAGGATATTCCTTTCAACCAAGAGAGGGGGGAAAATCTGGATACTTGCGGCTGATTCTTTCTATATGAATATGGTGTATATTCATGTTTACACCATCCTCCTCCTCATTTTTCTGTGATATGTTATCCTCATGAAACATCCTTTATTTTCTAAGGCACTGGATTTTATTTAAGTCAAGGCTTCCTATCTTTGCTCCAGTGTATGTGCTAGTTCTTCTTACACTTTTCCCAGGCAAGCTGCCTCTTTTTATATTGCCAGGATGAGGCCTTTCAGGAAGAATTCCCATTTGTCCATATGACAACAAAGTGAGCTAGAAATCAGCTGTTCCAACAGATTGTCTTACTGGATAGCTAACTGTGTGGGAAGCAGTTTGTCTGCTGAACTGGAGCCACCTTAGATTAACATAGCTGTCTTATTTTCTTTAGAATGCCTCCATGCCTAGCATATGGAGTCTGCACATCTAGCTGCCTCCTAGAGCTTCATTCTGAAATCCACTAAACCTTACAGCGAAACTTATCTGAAGTGGTGCTGTAGGACTCTGTAGGAGTCTTTTCAGTCCTTATTCAATTTTGGATCTTAAGACTGTTTTTCAAACATACAGTGTTTTGTGGGGAGTGCTGCTTGCAGTCCTCACTGTATAACAGAGCAGCATGAGAGAAAGATCATAGTCCTTCCTCAGGTAGTTTATCTGACTGCAAATTCACTACTTTTCCTCATTCTGCTTGAATGCTTGAAACCCAAGACCTGGGCAGCGTTCTGATTCATTACAAGTCCAGTGGAGAGGTGTTGTAGTCATCTGCCATGCATACTTCTGAAGCAACATGGCCATCTGGACCCTACACTTGGAATACACAAGGAAAAAAAATATTTTGAAGCAGAAATTACAGAGTGATCTACCTTAATTTTACTGTACTGGAGGATTATTACTTAAAAAAAAACAAACAAGGGGAGTATACATATTTCTGCAAAGTTAGAAGAGGTCCTCTGGGCTGTTCAGTTTGTCTCATCTCATGTGTACTAGCAGAATGGAGTGATGTTAACTGAAAGAGGTCAGCATATGCTCCAGCTAATCATGGTTGTCAGAAGAGCTCTTATAACGCTGTTATAAAGTATTTTGATATCTCAAATATGTACTCTCTTAGTTTCTCTGTAGGCCATGTAAGCTCTGAGTCAGTTCAGAATATGTGTTTAAACAATTCCTATTCCTTCCTACAGCTAAGCAGAGTTAGGATCCATATTAATTATGCTTTAGTTCACAGTTTAATGTTGTGTCCCAAGTAATTTATTTCTTTCAAAATAGACTATTTAAAGGCAAGTGACAAGGGCAAGATTGTTCTCTTCCTCATAAATCCCTTTAATTGCTTCCATAACATATAATGCGTGCATTGAATTTTGTATTAAGAAGCAAACATTTGAATCTTTACTTAAAATAAAGTAACATGTTGCTATGAATATACATTTAATATTCATATCTGCAAACATCTGAGTTTTGTGAACAATTTTGTGTAGATACAATAATTTAATCTTCAGTCTGACAAAAGTTTGTGTTTCACCATAGTGGCTTCTCTTGTACAAGTAACAGAAATACTCCAGAATTTTATAAAATATAGTGTAGATTAGGTCTTACTTGAGTTATGGAAGTGTAATATCTTTGTTTTATCTGATGCATCTGTGGGAGGAATCTGAAATTCATAAAATTTTGGGGTTTTTTTCACATTATTTTTAGCTTGAGCGAGACAGGGACAGATTCAAATAGGAGTCCTCAGACCACTTACTGCCCAAAGACATATTTCCTACAATCTTAAGTTTACAGACTTAAATTTCAAGGGTCTTAAGGCAAAACTCTTAAAATTCAGGCACTTATGTATAAGTTAATACCTATCTATTTATTTATTGTTCAGAACACCTGTAACACCTTTACCTGAGTACTGCCTCAGTTACTTGTTCTACAATCCTATATATGTAACTGTGTAGGTAGGCAGGTTATCTTACTTCTCAAATCTGTGCTTAATTAGTACATTGTAAATTTTTGGTTCAAATGTTTCCTTTCACTGTTTTGTTTGCCTAGGCTATGTGTAATAACAGTTAAAGCCCAACTAATCTTTAAAATGGAATTGAATGATACATGTTTAAGAAAATATGATTCCATCACTTGAAAATGTTCAAGACAAATGAACGAGAGGGAAAAAAAAACAAACAACAAAATCTACAAATTGAATCTGAGCATAATCATCCTAGGGTATGCACTTAAGTGATAGAAAACTAAGAAAGGGAAAATTTTCAAGACAAATTAGGGAGTAGAAGCTCAAAAATATATGCACTATAGGCCTTCAGAAGATGCTGGATTTACCAGAGAAAAGTAAATAACAAGGAGGGGAAAAAAAAATGCCAGAAGTGATATTTGCGTTCTATCCAAACATTCTAATTATAAATTTTTAAAACAGAATCATTATAAACCAAAATAACCATTTGATACTGTTGGAAAAGAAAGTTTTATTTTTACTTTAGTGGAATTTTTCAACTACTGTTTTTGCTAGTAAAAAATGGTTGACATATAAATGCAACAAGTATGACAAGGGACAAGAAAATATATAAACCATATCTTCACAAAGGTAGGAATAATACTGAAGCACATACATTTATTTTCAGATGATAAGAAGCATTTCCTCAAAGGATCAGATTTTTTAGGTTTGTAATTTATTTTATTTTAGTGGAATGACACTGACTTACACGAGATGGAATCTCCCACAATTTCCTGTAGTAATCTTCAAAGTCTGCTGCAAATCTTTAAGTAACGTGGAGAAAGATAAAGTTTTCAAGGTATTCTTCTCTAATGTAGTGCCCCAAAAAGAAGACTAGGATTATTGGTGTGCCTGCTGCTAAACGTTCTTATTGATGAGAATCTTATTTTCAGTATTTGGGTATATATAATTTGCATTCACTTAGTGGTTTCATGCAAAATGTGGTTTACTCCTTGTGATAATAATTATTTAATAATTATAATTTATTTAGCCTAATAAAGATCAAGATTTCTTCTGAACCCTCTAATTTCAAGCTTTATTCTATGAGGCTTTAAAGGACAGTAGTGCTGAATTAGACCGATTTAGTATAGGTTTGAATGACAAACTTTTATGTAAGCATGGCTAATGTATATATGCTATTAAATTGCTGTTGCAGTAAATTAAAAAAAAGGTGACTGATGCAAAATTTTATCTACCTTATATCTAATAAAACAGTATTTATGCGGTTTGTATGTGGCTTTTGAATATATTTGGAGAGGAGATCATACTACCCCTCTGTGGTATGAATGGCAAGTATGTAGTTGGACTTGCAGCTGCAATGCCCTTCAAGCATTCTGTAAAATTTTATTTCATTTTAGTGCTTGTTTTTTTGACAAATATTTGGGGTAGTTTTTTTTGATGAAAGTATTATTCATTGATGATATTTGCACTTGTAAAGGCTGTCACTCCACAGCACAGTTGTTGTTTTGGTTTTTTTCTAAAAAGTAGTTTTGTTCACTAGAATGCAGTGATCCTTGGCAGCATTTAATGAGTGGAAAACTCACATGGGCTATCTCACTTTGATGAGAAATTGATTGCATAAGGCATCATACCATATATTTTGCATATTTTTTCCTATACAAGGCATGTATAAATGTTGCTGCATCATCAATCCTTTGCCACAGAAATTTTGTTCAAGATCAGCTAATTTCTGAAACTGAACACCAGATTTAATAACTCAGCAATATGATGTGCTATATTATTATTTCATAGGCAAAGACATTGCCTGACATTATGGCCAATTCTACAAAAACAGACCTATGTTCTAAATAAAGTTTTTGTGGCAGGCCACATAAGCCAGTGATCCCCAAATTTTAGCTGCAGGCTAAATCTGTACATTGTGTCAGTAGTCCACAATGTACAGCAGGTATGTGAAACCACACTACAGTAAAATTTATTATTTACCTCTCTGCAGCTGTGCTATGTGTTTGCAGACAATTTTGCAGAGTACAATGAGAAGTTAGTCCAAACATCCTGGAAATTGCTGGTTTATGTACTTCAGTAGAGTTGTTTCAATGTGTCAGAGATGAAAGGTAGATAAGTTGCTTGCTTTCCATTTCAGAATCAGGGGACACACAATTTGAGGTGTCAGTATTCATACTTATGTGTCTATACTTGTACAGCACTGTGAATAATTAGGGCAACATATGTGGTTTGAAATACTGTGCCAAGTTGTCATGTATTTTGTTTCACTGATACCTAGGGATAGCAAATTTTTCTGAAAAGCAGAATACCAGCAGTATGCACTGATGTCAGGAAGGACTATTGATCTTCCTTAATTAAATTAGCGTAACAGTTGCATTAGGGGATGCTTATATTGCCGCATAATATAGTCATTGCCTTATGGGTACCTGATTTCTCCAAGGAGTGTCGCAAATGCTCTCACTGTTCCTTAATGTTATATTTTGCATTTGGATCTCTGATTTGGCTGACAAATGTTAAAAAGCTCATGTTGCCAGAGAACTTTCAAGAGACGGGCTGTGGAGTCTAAAGTACACAGGTTATTCCAGCTAAGGTTGGCAGTGGCTTCTGCTTAAAAGTTTTTTTCCTAGCATGTGGCTTTCAAACTTACACCTGAAGAATATAGGTTAGCATTTCTCTGATAAAGATTTTTATTTTCTACTTTATTACACAGAGATGGAAGTTTTGGTTTCACCCTGCCTCTTCTGGTCAGCCACTGAAGCAGTCCAAACAATTGGAGAACAAGATCACATTCAAATTCCACAAACTCTAATTATGGGGACATGTAAATTAGTACCATAACAGAAGGTTGAAAATGATATTGAACCATTTGTATAAGTGGTATGAATCTTTCAACACTGAATTTGGGCTAGTTTATATGAGAAGACAATAATATCATACAGGGTCTTACAGTTCTTACTGAAGTGGAAAATACCCTGCTGTCTTCCTGAGAAATACTGTGGAACATTCTGGTCTCTGCATTCTTAGTTGACAAATCTTGTTATATGTCGTCTGATTTGACTGTCCTCTGATAATTATGTGTCTTTGTTAGGCACTATCTTACACAACTAGTTAGGTTTATGTAGCTAACTAGCAGTAAGCAACACAAGTTTATTCACAAATATATCTCCTGTCATTGATATTGACATGTCTGTGCAATACCAGTTGAAGTTCAGACTGATGTCATATGTGGCCCATGACAACCAAAAAGAGGATATGACAAATAAGTCCACATGCCTGAAGTGTATTTAAAGGGGGAAAAATGTTTATTGATGAATTAATTTATTTTAAAGGCAGAATATATATGCAAATTTTATTGGAGCAGTGATGTGTGTTTTAGAAAAAAATCCCACCATTTCCCTAAAACATGAGAAAACAAACAAACAAAAACCCCAGAAGATCAGTAAAAATACCCCCCAAAACAAAACCCCCCCCCAACAAAACA